>CM064481.1:27338853-27921925 GCA_032716605.1 Paralithodes platypus
GGGGGAGCAGGACCAAAACCTCATCACCGGGCTGAAACTTCCTCTCACAGGCTTTTCTGTCATACCAGTTCTTCATGGAGCTTTTAGTCACTGTCATGTTTTGAGCTGCAAACTCACATGAGGATCTCAGCCAGGTTTTGAAATCTGAAACATACTTGAGGAGGTTTTGGTTCCCCTCCTGGCCAACTAGGCTATCCTGCAATAGTTGCAAAGGACCTCTTACCTGGTGACCGAAAACTAGCTCATTAGGGGAAAAACCCAGGGATTCAGTTGGAACATCACGAGTAGCAAATATAAGAAAAGGTACCCCCTCATCCCACTCAACTCCGGTCTCTGTACAATATTTACGCAACATTCCTTTTAATGTCTGATAATATCGTTCGAGAACCCCTTGACTCTCTGGGTGGTAGGTGCTCGACTTAATATGCTCGATACCCAACTCCTTCAGGGACTGCTGAAAATTTTTAGAGGTAAAATTAGTTCCTTGATCCCTTTGCACCTCATGGGGGAAACCCATTCTGGTGAAGAATTTGAGCAGTTCCTTGATAACAGTTGGAGCAGAGGTAGTCCTTAAGGGTATAGCCTCTGGGTAGCGAGTTGCCATGTCCATAATTATTAATAAATAAATGTTACCTAGGGAATTCTTAGGCAATGGGCCTACTATGTCCACTACCACCCGAGTAAAAGGATTCTCGGAAACGGCAAGGGCACCAGAGGATGTACAGGCACCTTCTGATTGGGTTTTCCTGTCATTCTGGCAAGTGTGACACACTCTACAAAACTCCACTACATCTGCACGCATTCCTGGCCAGTAAAAGTGGGCTCTGATTCTGTCTAGTGTTTTTCTCACACCTAGGTGTCCTGCCAATGGTATACAATTGCCATTTCCAGGATATCTCTACGACAAGGTTTGGGGACTACTACTTGATGGACGTCCCAAGCCCCGTCATCGATTGGTCTGTGTGGCTGTCTCCATCTTCGCCACAATACTCCTCCTTTGAGGTAGAAACATTCACCACCCTCCTTCTCACATTCCTCTTCACTCACGGACCTGGCAGCTAACTCCTTGCATTCCCTTTCATCTCTCTGTAGCTCTACCAGCCCACTAGGACAATTTGGAGGTTTTTCATAGTCATCGGTAGGGTCAAGATGAGCCATAAATGTGTCAGATAAATCCACCTCAGTCACATCATCAGGCACAGTTGGAGCTTCATTCACACTCTCATCATCCCTTTCATCAACTCTTACATTCGGTACATTTCTGTCTGAGGGAACTGCTACTTGAGACATTGAACGTGTGTCAGCACACACTGGGAAAACAGTTGGCCTCTCCTTGTCGAGCTCACCGGTTAGTGGCTCGTTAACAGGGGAAAGTGACAAAATGGGGTCGGTCGGACCTTCTCACCTGCTACATCATTCCCAAAAAGGAGTGTTACCCCAGGCACAGGGATATCTTGGGACCTACACAAAGCTATGGTGGCCTCACCCTGTAGTAACTCACATTCAATTTCGCCTTTTACCAAGTATGCATAAAACTGGCCTCCAGCACCTCTCATTACAACTGGTTCGCCAGGTGGGCACTCAGTGTAAGGATTCACCATGAGGGTGCTAGTAGAACCTGTGTCTCTCAGAATTTTTACCTCATGCCTGCAACCATTTAATCTCACTTTGCCAGCTGGAATAAAGGGACGGTAACTGTCCTGCACTGATGGTGAAATTATTATTGGCTTAACCTTCGTGGGTTGCACCACACATGCTACTACACCCCTGTCTAGATGATTTACGTTAGCTGCTAGGTACTCCTTCCTTCTGTCGGGAGCCCTGCATTAAAGGAACACATGGAGTTTGAGATACGGGCGGCAACTGTCTGCCCCGATCTCTCTGTTTTTCCTTGGCCCAGCACTGATAAGCTAGGTGGCCTCTCATGCCACAAAAAGTACATACTTTAGGGGATACGGGAAAGTTCCCCCTTTGAGCATTACTATTAATTTGGGGCCCACATCTGTTACCATTGCCCTGAGTCGCATTTTTAGGTGGGGGAACGATTCTATTTTGGCCAGCTGGGGCAGACGTTGTAGGCTTGTCACTGGGTCGGTCAGATTTGTGATTGGGATACTTAAAATTAGAACTAGAATTATCGTAGGGCTTCTTTCCACGAAATTTGTTGTTGAGCACGTATGTGTCAGCCATGTCAGCGGCGTCGGCAAGACAATCTACCTTTTTCCCCTTTAAATGATAGGCTACAGAAGAATCAATTTTCCAGAGGAAATTTTCTAACAGGACCAACTCCTTCAGATCGTTGTAGCTTGTGACTTTCTTACTCTTGACCCAATGATTGAAAGTTTTAGTCATGGTCCTGGCAAATACCTTATGGGTTTCTTCTACTTTCTTCTGGTTTTTACGGAAAGATTGCCTGTAAGCCTCAGGCTGCAATTGATAGGTTTTTAGGATAGCTTCTTTGAGATTGTCGTAATCCTGCCAACCTCTGCTACTTCTGACAAATTACGTGGCGCGAGCCTGCCCTGTCAAAACAGTTTGTAACATAAAAGGCCATTGATCTCTTGTCCACTTCATACCTCCAGCAACTTCCTCAAACAAAACAAAGAAATCCTGCACATTATCCTCAGTGAA
The DNA here is from genome assembly GCA_032716605.1 of Paralithodes platypus. Taxonomy (NCBI): domain Eukaryota; kingdom Metazoa; phylum Arthropoda; class Malacostraca; order Decapoda; family Lithodidae; genus Paralithodes; species Paralithodes platypus. Next base: position 27,341,485 of record CM064481.1, read on the forward strand.
AGGTGGAATGACAATGGTCATAGTCAATCCCAAAGTGGGAGCAATTAAGGGAGCATTTGTATTGACATTTAGTTGAGCCGTACGATATTGATATTCACATTGTTCGGACTCGTTGCACTGGCATTTATTCTGGCTAGTTCGATACTTAGTCTGGCTTGTTCGGTCTTTATTCTGGCTAGTTTTCCAGTCCTTGATCACCGGTCAAACCAGGTGGCAAATTGTTCATCAAGTTGGCTAGGTTTACTAGGGAGCCACCCAACCAACTGCTCCGTCACCCTTCCCCCGCCTTCTACAGGGAACAGGTGGGTTTTTATGGTCTGAGCCACCTCTACTTTTAGACATGTTTGAGACAGATTAATTGGAGATGTGCTGCAAGCACGTTTCAGTTCAGATTTTGACAGACAGTCAATATCTGGGAATGTGGGTTCTGATTCTATGAAAACTCGGGCATCTTCTTTCATTAATTAGTTGAGGCATGATTAATATTTGATTGTAAGTAGTGAAACGTTAATGAAACTGAGTGAAACTGTATGCAACGAATCCTGGCAAGGTCGCCCCACTCTTCCTGTTACGTAGCCTTGATCCTCAAGTGGTTACCTTGATGAATCTAGATAGCACAGAGATATCTCAAGGTATCAGTCAGCTGAAAGGCAAAAACAAAATAGTAAAATCTAATAAAATAATTTCCTGTTGTTGCTTCCTTTCCTTTTGGATCTTAGTACTTGGTATCCTTTATTGACTGATACTCTTTACTTATGCAAAATACTGAAACTAATTAAAGTCATGTAGTATTTATACAGAATTATTATTTAAAACCGAAGCTTAGTCGGCTATGGTTATGAACCGAATATGTTATAGCTACCGAATGACTATTAATTTTATAAAATTCTTGAAAGATAAATATTAACGTAAAAATATTTCTTGTCTCTTACCCTTTTTGAATAGGAATAGATAGTTTTCTTCTATGTCCTTTTATTTATATTTAATGTAATTATTCTTAGGTTCTTGTCTTACTTTAATATTATTATATTATTACTTAATCAGCAGGATTCATTCACGTCACATAAAAAGTTAGATATATCTTTAATAATTAGTTAAATTTGATTTCTTAACCACGTTAACATATTGTACGTTTGATTAGTAGTAAAATAAAGTTACAGGATATTTCATAGCTTCGATTCAGGTCTCACTCAAATAATATGAACAGCAAAATATAATATTTTGAAGCAAAAGAATTTTCTTCAGCGTAGGACTCACTAGAAGTAATCTTAACACAGCCATGTTAGTCTAAGGCGATATTACTAATACGAGACAATATCATCACCGTACTAAGCACCATTAAGCAATGTAAGCTTAATTCAAAGAAAATGGAAAGACCTCGTACGTATTAATATAAAACAATAGTATTACTTTCATCATAACCCAATTACTTACAGAGGTTTGCTTTTTCGATGAGTCCCCCCACGGCAAGTTAGTTTCAACTTAAAATAGTTCCAAGTACATAATAATAGCGTTAACGTTAATTTCCCAATCAAATAGTTAAATAACAAATAAATAGTAGCGTTAACGTTACTTCGCAATCAAAATTAGTTTAAACACTAAATATTAGGTGCCGTTCACGTTATTTCCCAATTAAATAGTTTTAAACACCATTCCACAACATTACACACATCACGTTTAATGTCCCAATTCACCTATCCCTCACTAACCAACCATAACTTAGGTTGTTTACCACCGAACACACTTAACACACATTTATATTAAATCCTTGACTGACAGTCACAATCCCATGTATAATACTTTTTTCACCCCCTCCTTCCCTCCCAGCTGCAAGTTTCACCCTTCCCAACTCCAAAATGAGACTTGATTTTGAATGCCCCCACAATCCGGGTCCCCCTTTATACTACCCAAACAATGGATGGTGTAGGAACGAAATCAGGGAGCCGGGCGGGTGGTGTGTGGCCCGGGGCCCGCCAATCATAGCTTCCTCTAAATTCACAATAAACAGGTGCGGAGGTTCCCTAATTCACAGCTCCTGGCGTCGATCATACTTCCATAGCCAGCATCGGTCCCCCATTCGAGGTGGTGAAGGCTAGCAGGCTGGGTATGGGGCGAGATGGTTTTTTGCCCCCCACTTCGCTCGTATCCCGCTATTCCTGCTTCCACCACTTTGTGGGTTAAAAGTTTTGGGGCTCCTTGAACTCTAATTCCTTACCTCTTTTTAATTACCATAGGACGGGCTTCCGTATGTCACATATACTATATATAAATTATATATATATTATAGTATACCTCCCGAGACAGAGCCCAAACCAGGGACCACCCACACAACAATCACCTGCCCAGACCATTAAAATTTATTGATCTATAAACCATAATTTTTAGCCTGTCTCATAATACAAATAAATATAAAGACTTTGCTTTGGGTTGGGGCATATTCATTAGGTTGATTTGTAGGCAACCCATCGAGCAGGGCAGGAGAGAGAAGAGAGAGAAGAGAGAGAGAGAGAGAGAGAGAGAGAGAGCGAGAGAGAGCGATAGAGAGAGAGAGGAGAGAGAGGATAGAGAGAGAGAGAGAGAGAGAGAGAGAGAAAAGAGAGAATAGAGAGGAGAGAGGAGAGAGAGAAGAGGAGAGAGTAGAGGAGAGAGAGAGAGAGAGAGAGAGAGTTGAGAGAGAGAGAGAGAGATATGTAGACAATAATCGAGCAGTACCTACCCATGAAAGGCCACATAGGATATGATAAAGAGTTCTTGTAACTCCTGTTTCATTGTCTGGCTTCCCTCACCGTTTCTATTTGTGTTTTCACCTACACAGAGAGTAATCCAGCTACGGTAAACTCACATAAACACCTCCTCCTCCTCTTCATTTCACTACACTTAAGGGGAGGCAGACCGTTTTTTGGTTTATTAATTCATTTAATTTTTTAGTTTCCTCCCTAGACCTCCATCAAGTTTAGAAAACACCCCCTAGACCCCCTGCAAGATAAATTTGTACCGTACATTTTTCGGTAGAAAAATTTTCCTGGCCGAAGGCCAATTCCTCCTAAAATTGCAGGCTCGCTTTCCCGCTCGCCAGGTAATAATTGACACCTAAATGGCACAATAGGTCTTACAATTGACAAAGAAAGGTGAAAGGTGTTAAATCGCCAAACTAATGGCCAAACGTCTTATAATTTCAAAACTAGTGGGGCTAAACATTAGGGAGAAGGGGGTCCGAAAAACGGTCTGCCTCCCCTTAACAGCACACCACACTCACCTTTTCCACACACCTATAGGACCTCTAACGACGTACTGTACCTTGATATTGGCTCTCTCTCTCACTGCTGTCAACCTTAGGAGGGGACACTTGTTACAGCCAGCTCTGCCTTTAGTCTCCTTTAGTCAGTCAGATAGCCAGCCCTTCAAGGGGTAGGGAGGATCAGCGAGAGACACAAGAAAGGAAAAAAAAGCCGGTATCACACGAGAGCTTTTATACTCAACATTCAATGGTCAACATTTTTCTGGGAACATTTCTGGAATATTTTGCACTGGGATCGGAAACTAGACTGTTGAAAGATGAATTTAGGTAACCAAAATGTATTGAATGTTTACCTCCTAAGCTGCCAGACCAGTCTATCTATCTATCTATTGCCGGACGCCTTACTCCCCTTACGAGGGTGGCCATACAGAATGCCCCCAAGCGGACCTATTCCCTGTTGAGAGGGACCCGAGCCAGTTTAGTGAAGGACTTACAGGATTGACCACTCAATTTAGGATCGGTCCGACTCCGAGGCCCTCTGTGTATCTTGTTGGCACTATTTTTCTACAGTGGTGTTACGCTAATCCATTCACTAACCTGCCTTACCCTTAGGTAAACAGTACGGATTTGTATCAGGTTTACTCCCCCAGACAGGTTGCCAACCAAGGCTGACGAGTCCCATCCACCCGGATTTGTATAAGGTTGTCTCCCCTAGATGAGTTGCCAACCAAGGCTAACGAGTCCCATCCACCCAAACCAGACCAGACCAGTGATGAGGATAAATGTTAAGGGAAAAAGCGCTCGTGTGATACCGGCTTAAGAGGTGACAGGAGAACACGTCACATTCATATTTTTCACCAACCAACTTTAATTCTAAACTCAATTAATGAAATCAACGAATACATGTGGCACTCCAAGGACTCGAACCCAGGATACTCACACCGAAATTCCGCGCACTTATGCATTACGCTATCAAGACAGTTAAAGAATTATGCACAAGCCTACGATTTATTGTGCAGTTTCGAATCCTGCATATTAATCTGAGCATGTACACTCGGTCAAAGAAGTATCTGCACCCCAATGCTGTTCATCTGGTGTATACAGCTCGGTATGGTTGGCACCTCTGCCTGCCACTATATCCATGTGTCAGAGACGATTGTCTCCGACACATGGATATAGTGGCAGGCTGAGGTGCCAAACCTATCAAGCTGTACACACCAAATGATCAGCATAGGGGTGCAGATACTTTTTTGACCAAGTGTACATACATTCCAACTGTGCTATGGTAGCCTAATGTATAGATAAATGGCCCACAAAAACCAAGCACACAAGCATTCAGAAGCATACAAGTAAATGGAATCAGTTAGAAGAGGAAGTGGTGTGTGCAAAAAACATTCATATTTTTAAGTCAAAGTTGGATAATTGTAACTCGGGAAGCGGGACAATACGAGCCTAAAAACTCAACTTCTGTATACTACAAATAGGTAAATACATATGTATGTATGTATGTATGTATATGCTCAGGCCCAATCCCCACTTTTCCTATTTTTATTTTCTATTTTACTATTTTATTATTTTTTTGTTTTGTATTCTCTTGGGGGTGGCCGACTCAAGACAGAGCAAGAACAGGAAAACACAAAACACAGGACAAAACAACGAACAAACACAGACAAAACACAAAATTCACACACATCTAGGTCGCCCAGGAGAACACCCAGAGCCCAGGGTCACCAAGGTAAATACATACACATTAACCCTCTGAGGATCGATGACGCACTTTCCTTTCCGTTTTCTGGCTAGTATTAGACGATTTTATTCAGATAAGGAAGGGTATATGGAAGTCAGAGGGTTAATTGAGATAGTATAAGGAAGGGTATATGGAAGTCAGAGGGTTGATTGAGATAGTATTTACCCTTTTAACACCCACAGATCCTTCCTAAGCTGCATAAAATCGTCTAATGATAGCCAAATAAAACTGCTAAAATGCGTCAGTGCTTCAAAGGGTTAAAAAACTACATAATAAAACATAATAAATCACAAACTTACCTTTATTTGGGTTGTCTTCCTCTACTGTCCTGTGATTGGTGACCGTTAATTCTCTGAGGTCGACGATGGGCGACGTTGACGAGTCTCCCTGTATCTACCCGGGCAACACCCGTACCGCCATCAGGGGAGTTGTTCTTCGTCGTCGTCGTCGTCGTCATCGTCGTCGTCATTGTCGTGTTCTTCTGTCGAGAGGAAAATAGTCACCGTCGTTGTTATTTCAAATTTTATTTTATGAAGGGGGCCCACCTCGTTTTTTTTTATCTCTTTCTCATTCTCTCTCTGGGTTGTATTCATTTGGCCCCATTCAGCCTACTGTCTTAAGACGTTTAGCCTATCCACCCAGGTGTCAAATTTTTTCTGGCGAGCGGTAGCGAGCCAGCATATTTTTTTTATAATGTTTCTGACAGCAGGCTAAATTTGTAAATTTTTCGATATAAAAATGTCTCCGGCGAAGCCGGATTTCTCCATATATACAATGCTGGCTCGCTATCGCTTGCCAGGAAGATATCAACACCAGGATAGGATAAACGTATTAGAACAGTTGGCAGAAAGGGACCGAATGGATACAAGACAGAGAAAGAGAGAAAAGGAGAAAAAATAAGCAGGTGGCCCCCCTTAAGCGTTATTCCACATAGCAATTTTAATTAGTTTCTTTGCGTTTATCTTGTGTCGTCCCAGTTTTGGTTTGTTTATTTTGCAAATTTTACACCTTAATTATCATGTTCTTCTGTTGAGAAGAGAATAAACCGTAATTGTTATTTGCATAGTTTTGATCAATATTTGGTATCAGCACTATCTAAGCATTAATTCATCATTTTTTGAGTGAGATATACAAACATGTTCCTATATTTACACACCCTATTCAACATCTGACAGACATTAATACAGCACAGAGCGCGCCAAACATGACAGCCCAGACATGACTTATTTTGGACGACTGTACACTTGGTCAAAATAGTCATCTGCACCTCTTACCCTGATAATCTGGTGTACAGCTTGGTAGGGTTGGCATCTCTTCCTGCAGCTATATCCATCTATACTACTGTACTACCTACCTATACTACCTAAGACCTACTACCTACCACCTACTACCTACCACCTACTACCTACGACCTATTACCTATACTGTACTGTACTACCAAGCTGTACACACCAGATGATCAGGGTAGAGGTGCAGATACTACTACCTACCTATACTACCTAAGACCTACTACCTACCACCTACTACCTACCACCTATTACCTATACTGTACTGTACTACCAAGCTGTACACACCAGATGATCAGGGTAGAGGTGCAGATACTACTACCTACCTATACTACCTAAGACCTACTACCTACGACCTATTACCTACCACCTACTACCTACCACCTATTACCTATACTGTACTGTACTACCAAGCTGTACACACCAGATGATCAGGGTAGAGGTGCAGATACTACTACCTACCTATACTACCTAAGACCTACTACCTACGACCTATTACCTATACTGTACTGTACTACCAAGCTGTACACACCAGATCGGGGTAGGGGTGCAGATACTTGTTTGGCCGACTGTACATACATACAAACATGCAGTGGTTTAAAACCCTTCCTGCCCGGGCAACCTTAGGTAAGGACAGCCCGGCAGAAGGGCAGCTCCCCGGCCGTCCTTACCTAAGACGGCAGCTTAATAGCCTAATTAAGCTTGGTCTGAACGCCGTGCGTACGACGTATGTCAACAAACCCAAGCGTTGCGTCACCGCACCTCCGAAAACAAGAAGGAGAAGACTCTTCAATGTTATTGTTCTGACGTCAGACGAAATTAGTGTCTGAAAAGCCCCCATATTGGCAACATCTCTGCAATATTTGCTCCACTGAAATCGTCATCACAACTGAACCAGTTGACTTACAGAGCTCTACTCAACGCCAAAATACAGATTGAAAACCGCACTACGATTATAGATGAGTGGGAAAGTTCTAGCAGTGAAAATAACATAAATACGGTAGCCTAGGCCTAGACGTTTTTCAGCCATTTCGCCCGGGTACGGGCGACCGTCCTTAGGTAAGACAGGCCAGGTAGGAAGGGTTAATGTCGTTATTCATTACATACATTGTAACGGCTCAGACGTGGTTTGCCTTTCCTGAGTTGAAATAATACAATAAAGTCCCGTCACAGCACTGCCCCATCATGTCATCACTTTGGCTGATGTTGGCATAGTGCTAACCGTGCCATAGCAAGACTCAACTAAAGGGTACATCACACAGTTAGGAGTGCGAGCTAGTGGGAGTCTAACAGGAGTCACTAGGAGTCGCTAGAATCACTAGGAGTCATCGATGTTCACCGCGAGCGAGTGGGAGTCTAACAGAAGTTGCCAGGAGTCGCTAGAGTCACTATGAGTCATCAATTTTCACCGCGAATAGTCCTGCGAGTCCGAATTGTCCCCTACTCCTAGTGACTCTAGCTCGCACTCCTGACTGTGTGATGTACCCTTAAGTTCAACTGCAGCACCTGCACCAGCCTCAACAGTGCTACAACAAGACAGTTCCATACCAAGACTCTACTGTACAATAGGCAACTTTGACAAACAAATTTTGAACAACAAAATTCTGCCACCACACTGCCCCAACATGCAACGCTGTGCCCGTCTCTGATGTGGCGTCAAACAGCACCTAAGTAAGACTAGTTAGTCCCCTGTGGCACCTATCTGCACCCATCCAGCCTCGGCAGTGGGATAAGCAAGTTTTATTGTATAGTACGTAATGGCTGTTGGTCCACAAGGCTACTGCCATCCCCTCTATCAGTCGCCTTGTACGACACGCAGTAGGATGTGTGGGCATAATCTTTTTTTCCTCCACCATAAGATATCATCCAACCTATCCCAAAGAAGGGTGACCGCTCTCATCCCTCCAACTATTGTCCAATTGCTCTAATTTCTTGCATCTCTTTGAAACTATTCTCAGTCAGTCAGTAGCCAGCCCTTACTCCCATAAGGGGTAGGGAGGATCAGCAAGAGACTCAAGAACAGAAAAAGAGGTGACATGAGAAGAACACATAATATTTCACCTACAAAAAGCAAGCACACAAGAATTCAGAAGCACCAATCACCCATCAGCTCCCGAAATCATCTTCACCTCAGATGTTGAAACTATTCTGAATTCAAAATTTCTTGAGCATTATTTTGTCTTCCCATAATCTACTTTCAGTATGGTTTTCTTACTGGTGATCTTCTTTCTTATCTTAGTAACTCTTGGACATCCTCCTTTCGGGACTTTGGTGAGACCTTTTCTATTGCGCTAGACATATCGAAAGCCTTCGATGGAGGCACAAATATCTAATCTCCAAACTACCCTTCTATGGTTTCTATCCCTCCATCTGTGCCTTTCTCTCTAATTGTCTCTCGAGTCGCTCCGTAGCTGTGGTTGTGGACGGCCATCACTCACTTCCTCAACCTATCAACTCCGTGTACCTCAGGGTTCTGTCATGTCACCAGTTCCAGTTCTCTTTCTATTATGCATTAATGATTAACTGTACCTCCAGTCCTATCCATTCATATGCTGATGACTATTTTACACTACAGTATTCAACTAATTTTCCAGAATGACCCAGCAAGCAATCACTCAAAAACTCACATGATGAGGCCATAGCACACTACTTATCTTCTGACCTATCAACCCTTTCTGATTGGAACAATGAAAATCTTGTTACTTTCAATGCATCCAAAACTCACATGATGAGGCCATAGCACACTACTTATCTTCTGACCTATCAACCCTTTCTGATTGGAACATGAAAATCTTGTTACTTTCAATGCATCCAAAACTCACATGATGAGGCCATAGCACACTACTTATCTTCTGACCTATCAACCCTTTCTGATTGGAACAATGAAAATTTATCAGTGGCCCCTCCATCATTGACGAACATGCCTATTACATAAGGCACCCTCTTCAAACACTCATCCGCCGTAGTTTGAATCTACCGCGCAGAGCATTTAAAATTTGAGGAGCCTTCATCATGAGCGCACGCGACCTCACTCATGGCTTCAGTCATTATGAATTGGGTTCTCACTACGAAAAAACTTCATAAAAAATAAAAACAAAAACAAAATAAGAATAACTATTCAATAAGCTTTCCATAATATCGTGGATGTACTTGTGTGGATCTTTGACCAGATGCTGACTCAGGCGTCATTCTTCCTTCTCTGCTCTGCGATCAGCCTGCCCGGACGTGTCTCCCCACGCTCCGCTGGTTCCGCATTTGCTGCGTCCCTAGTGAGTTTTTTCTCATTTGTTTACTCCGGGATGTATCGAGTAAATTTAGGATATGCGTAGCAGGAGTATCCTGGGCTGGTTGCCCGCAGTGCAGTGTATTTTGGGTCGTGTGTTTGGGGCGTCTATTTCGGATGTACCCTCGTGGTCCTGTTGTGGACATGTGAACTTTTTCACAGTTAGTTAGCTTGTGATGCAGGCGGCTTTCATTACGCGTTATTATTGCTGCCTTTTATCTTTCTGATGAGGTAGTGTTGCTTTGCTGACGTTCCCAGCATATTTTTCTTCACTTAGTGAAGTTTTTTCTGGGTCCCGAGTCAGTCTTCCCTTTGCCGGAAGTATATGCTACAGTGGTGTGTTGGCGGTGATTCCTGTTGTGATATAATTCAGTGCTTTTTGTTTATATTCCGACGTGTTGTCTTTTCCGTCTGCCTAGGTCTAGCCAGCCTCTTGTAGCTTTGCCACATGTACAAGTGTTATTGATTTATATTATAAATATGTACTACTGTGCCATGTGTGTCCTGGTTTAGTTGTGTATTGGCTAATTCCACGGACTATTTTTGTTTCCTGGATTAGTTGTCTATTGGCTAATTCCACGGACTATTTGTGGGCCCGGGGTTAGTTGTGTTTTGGCTAACTCTTTGGTCTTGTGTGGCGTTCAGATGGTATCTGGACGAGGTGGGTTGTTTCCCGGCGGGTTTTATCTCGGTTTCACCATGAAAAACCCGGCTGGGTGCCGAGTTTTGGGCCACACGTGGTTTCAAAAACAGGCTTGTTTCCCCGGCGAGTAGGTGTCTGAGGCTCCCCAGGACTGCGTCTCTGTAGTGGTGCCTGTTTCAGGCTCCCTATGATTCCCGGCGGAATGGCTGTACCCATCTAACAGTGTTCATGCGGACACATGTTGTGAAGTTGTTTTCCCCGGTTTTGCAAAACCAGGAAAAAACCTAGCTGTTGTTGTTTGGTTTTCCTCCCCGGCGATCTTTTACAAAGAAGTGGGGATAGGAACGATAGGGGTTAACTTTTAACATCTTGCACACCCGGCGGGTGCACCTTGGAAGGGTGGGATAAACGAATTGGTAATTCAGTTTAGTTAACCAGACAATTAAGAGCGCGATAGGCCTCACGGAAGGCTTCCTATAGGGAACGCGATAGGCCTCACGGAAGCAGGACCATAAAAAAAGCCTTCCATAAAAAAAAAGGGCCTATCAAAACAAAGGAATTTGTCTCTAGGTGAGATAATTCCCCTCCAGTACTCATCCATGTAAATCTCACCCACCCCCCTCCCCTCCTTCCCCACCTTATTCCCCCCTCCCTCCCCTCCTCAATTATCACCTATTTTTCCTCTTATTATCATCATTTATCGGTTATTTTTCTCTCGCGATAATGTAGCACAAGTGGGTTGCAGAAAAGATCGTTATGCAACACCCAGACACCGGCACACACCGCCCCGCTCTCCTCAGTTGACTCCAACAGCGAGAGGGGAAGGCTGCCTGTCTCTCTCTCTCGCCTAGAGATTATGACCGGGTGGCCAATATCTTCGTTTTTCACCACCCAAATGCTTTTCCCACTTATTTTAGCACTCTTGAAGGTTCATATATACATCATATATGTAAAATAAAAGCATACCGAAAACAAATAATGGTTTATATTGTAAATATAACGAATTCTGTCAGAATCCAGGGCTAGAAATGCACAAATAACTACCCTAGCACCTACTGTCATATCGCGCTTGTCAGGTTAAGGGATGCTTTATGTATCGCCACCTTCAACACACGGCGATTGAGGGCTCAATTGGGGTTAACGTTTTTAATAACTTACTTTCACACCCGGCGGGTGCTCCTTGGCAGGGTGGAATAACGAATTTACAATTCGGTTTAGTTGACCAAGACAATTGAGGGATACATTTGTGTATCGCCGCCTTCAACGTTCGGCGATCTAAAGACAATTCATTAGAAGTCAGATCTCGTATTTTTTTCAGCCTTCCCAGTTTTTGATCTGCGAGATAATTCAGGGGCCGGCGTCTTTTTGGGGGGTGTTGTTTTTTCCAAAATTGAATCTTGAATCAAACACCACCGGAAAGACTAATTCAATTATAAACGCCATGCTGGTTTTTTATATTGTGTCAGAGGGTATTCTTAATCTCTTGGACAAGTTCAGACATTCTGATATCTTTACATAGGAACCCCACCGCGTAGCGAGCTGTGATCGTTGAGTATTACGTCTCGTTACCCGGCGGGTTATTAACACTTGTGTGCGAACATGTTGGGTTAACCTTATAAGCATTAATTCCTGGAAATTTTATTTTTTTCCAGAGCTGGGCCCCGGCGAGTCTGGGCCCCAGTTTTTGCTTTATGCATTACGCCCTCCTGTTCAGGTATCCCTATTTTTGCGCACACCCTTTGTATAAAATGTGTTAAATGTCTAGACCGCTCAAGGGGTCTGTGGGTGATGCGAAACTGTACCTTTTGCTCTCAACTCAGCGTTAAAGTTTTACAAGACAATGATAAGACCGCAGCGGTCGCCTTAAGGGAGGTCAGGCAGCAAATGACCACTTATACTACTACTGTGGCTCATAAGTCACTTCAATGCGATAACGTCCCGCTTTGGGATAAGTTACTAATTGAGCACCCTCCCATTAAACGTCCCTTTAGAGTAACTGTTCGTAAACCGGCGGAGACTGGACAGGGTTCTATACTTGCTCCAGCCCCAGGCACATCTAAGCGACAGCAAGAACCGACGCCCCCGGTGGCAGCCTCCTCGTCACGGGCGAGATCTAGGTCCAGGTCCCCGCTTAGACAGCAGCCGCCGAGTCTCTCTTCTTCACCAACGAGCAAGAAGAGTAAGACAGAGGGGTCAACAAGTGGATATAGTGAGAAATCTTCTAAATCCAAGAGCAGTTCGCGGTCGCAACCGTAGCCACAAATCTTCTCGAAAGGACTCACATGATCGAAAGGCCTCCCGGCGTTCACCGGAGTCTAGTGCCTCTCGTCATACCTCTACCCCCGACAGAGCTAGTGTTCAATCTCATGGAGATAGTTTAGTGCCAGTACCAAAAGACAGTTTACCACTTAGTATTTTAACCCTAGAATTGGAGAGTTCAGTGGACAGTGATCGTCCAATGGCAGAGTCAAGTGGGAGCTCCATGATTGAGGGTATTTCGGACTCCCCAAGGGAGTGCAGGCCAAGACCTGGGTGTTTGGCGGTATTCTCAACCACTGGCTCAAACTACACAAACAGTGGCTGAGGTCCACCGGGACACGGCGATCCCATCATCTATTCCTGACTTGTCTTGGCAACAAGATGGGACTCCGGCTTCGGCGGAATCCTCTCATGGTGAGCCGGATGACAAAGACGAGGTATCTATCATCTCAGACATGGAAGTGCAAGAGTCGGGTTCAGTTTTAGACGCCGCACAGGATCGTAATGATTCACCTTTGAGTTCATCATCGAATAAATTTGTCACAGCAGAGGAAATAGATGGGCTGCTGGTTAATGCTCTCACTAAATTTTTTGGCCAACAGCCGGAGACTCCTACAGTGGACCTGGGAGCTCCTATGACAAGTTCTAATGTCCGGCCTCTGACGACTTCTATTGACTTGACTCAGATCCCTCACCCTCCCTCTATATCACCATCGGTGGTCACTAGGCCTGCTACGGCGGCACTGGCTACTTCTAATGTAAGGGTTATAAACGGATGTCAATCCGCCCCCTTTAGATAAAGCACCTATGAAAAAGGTAGCTATGCCCTTACTGTACGGTCCGGATGAGTCATGGGTACACTTGATCCCCACTAAACCAGAGGTCGCTCAACCTACATTGTCAGGGGAACTTCCAGTGCCACGAGAGTGGGTAATACAAGGCAATAAATCTAAAAAATTACGGGCCTTGGATACTTTGGGGAATGTACTAGATGTTAATGTTAAGGCCATTCCTAACTATTATCACCAGGACTATTTTGTTTATACTGCTAAACCTGCCCTGCCCCCTGCCTCAGCTTCGAAACTGTTTTCTGACTGGTCCAAACAGGATGGTTTTAATGACATAAAGACACTGTCAGCTCTCACACCAGAACTCGATTTGCGAACTGTCACAGACTCAGCCGCTAATCCAGTGTTGAAGGTGGGGCAGTTGGGTCCAGGACCTTGGGTGGAATGGGAGACGGAGGCTCAGAACTTTGCGACCACCTTCACCTCAAAATCTTCCCACCAGATCCCTCAGGATAGTCATTCTTGGTTCTCTATGCCAGTGTGTTCTGCCGGCGGAGTCCCTTCGGCTTTGTTTGATTTCTTAGCTGCCCCCAAAATCAATTTATGTGAACTCAAGGACCCTTTCACTACCCCTACCCCAACTCACCTAGACCGAGAATTTAGGCTATGGGGGAAAGCATTTAGACTTTTCTCACAGTACATTGTGACGCAACAGGTCGCTAAATCGATGCTCCGGTCCACTCAGGCAATCGCAGACGCGGATGCCAGAAGATCGGTTGAACTGTCTCGGCGACTGCTCCTTCAGTCGTCAATTCAGTCATTGGGTGACATACGCACAGCCTTGCTTGAGGCGGTGCGAGCTCGACAAGATCTCAGGATGTCCTTGGTACGGAAGCTTCCTGATCGTATTGCGAATCAGGTGGTCATGTCACCAGTGCTCACTCCCTCTTTAATGTCCCCTTAGGTGTGGAGAACAGTTTTTAATATGGCTCAGACCTTTAAACATAGTCCCGCCCCTTCTAAGAAACCTGCCTTTAACTTCCCCAAACCCAAGCCAGTCGCAAAAGCACAGCCGGGGGGATCTAAGCCCTTTCATCTACCCAAGTCCTCCTCCCCTCAAGGTCAGTACAGGCATAGACAGGGTAAGTTTACAGGTCAGAAAGGACGAGGCTATAATAAACCAGGTCAGGGCCCGTCTTCTGCCAACGCCAGCCAGCCGGCGAAGCGTCCACCACCACCACCTCCACCTCCACCACCATCAAAAAACTAATGTCTCTCTCATTCCCGGGGCCGGTCTCAAGGCGAGTGGATCCGAGGGTAGTACAGCCGGCGAACCCTTGTCTGCTAACTGGGTCGTTCCGAACGTGTAACCAAGCATGGCCGTTAAACACTTGGGCAAGGATGGTGGCTACGCAAAGGCATCACTTGGCAGTGGCTCCGGCGACCTCGCTTACGTCAGCCGACAACGGCGAATCTAGTTTCTTTAGAGGTGGAGTCACTGGTCAAGGAAATGATTGCCAAGAATGTCATCATCCCAGTCCCTCAAAATTACCCAGTCTTCACATCCAAGCTATTTTTGGTTCCCAAAAGGGACAGTGTCAGATGAGACCCGTCGTATCTGAACCTTCATATTCACAACGAGTCATTCAGGATGTTAACAGTGCACCAAATCAGGCTAACACTTCCGCCGGAAGGTTGGATGTGTTCCTTAGACCTGACAGACGCTTATTGGCACGTCTCGGTAAACAAAAGATTTCAAAGATTTCTGGCCTTACGGATCAGGGATCAAACTTATGTTTTTCAAAGGATGCCATTCGGTTTGAACCTGGCACCTCATTTATTCATGAAATTAGTCCGGCAAGCACTGATGCCATTGTTAAAACAAGGGATCAGGATTTTGTGGTACCTAGACGACTGGCTAGTGGTGGCAGAGACGGAGCAAGTATGCATAAATCATGTCAACATAACATTAAAACATGTCAAAACTCTAGGGTTCAAGGTAAATCTGGTAAAGTCAAACCTTGTTCCCTCACGAGTAGTTCAGTGGATAGGGCTGGTTTGGGACACAGCGGCTCTCACTCTGAGTCAGAGTGTGGACAATCGGAACAGATTTCGCAGGAAACTGTTCATGTTCCTTCACAGTCTGACTACGACACGGAGAATCTGGGAGTCTCTGGTCGGCTCTCTCAACTGGATTCAACTAACTGTAATGTTGGGCCAGTTGAAAGTAAAGCGTTTAATATTGGAGGGCAACAAATATTTTCCACTATTACCGGCGGAAAAATTATGGCCCATACCAAAATTAATCCACACCTTGCTAGCGGTCTGGGCGAAGAGGGAAATGTTGCACTCAATAATGTCATGGACCTCTCCTCCGCCGACGGTATGGGTAGACACGGATGCGTCAGGAACGATAGTTTGGGTTTTCAGTCAAACCAAGGGCACCAGGGTCAAGGGCTTTGGTCCCATTTAGAAATCTCCCACATCAATGTCAAAGAATTACTAGTCCCCTTATATTTCCTTCAGGCTCACGGCTCTACTTTACGGGGCAAGTCGGTGGCCTTCAGAATGGACAATCTGAATGCAGTTCACTGTATTCAGAAACAAGGGTCAACGAGGTCTCGGACGTTGCTAAACGTGTCAGAAGAGATTTTTATTCTAGCCAACAGGCTGGACATTCATCTTCACGCATCTTATCTCCCAGGCGTAGCAAACGTCTGGCAGACGCTCTCTCTCGGAGACAGAGCACAACAGTAGAATGGGCGCTCAAGCAACCCATTTTCAACCAAATGATTGCAGAGCTTTACCATCCACAAGTGGATCTGTTCGCGTCCGAGGAGACTCACAAACTCCCACTGTACCTCACCCGCCGGACGATAACGCCGGCAGGGGGGCCAGACACCCTGGTGACAGACTGGAACAGGTGGAGTTCCATCTATCTGTTTCCGCCGCCAGACGCGTCTCTAATGTGCCATGTAGTAAACAAACTACGAGATTATCGGGGCTTAGTCTCGATAATCGCGCCCCTGTGGCCGGCGCAGTTGTGGTACCAGCAATTGAAAACGTGGTGCCCGCACCCGGTGTCGCTCCCGGTCGGGTTTTTCCACTTAGACACGATTGGCAACCTAGCGACCTCGCTGACTTTTTGCATTATGGACATTCAGGAGGCCAAGTGGCTAGCACCATATGGTAGAGATGTGACCAATAAATTATTGAATCAATATACTCAGTCTACAAAATGACAGTATCAATCACATTGGCAAGCCTTTACTTCTTGGATCCTTAGAACAGAACAAACTGTGCCCTCGGTGGCGTTAGTTTTTAATTATTTAAATTATCTGTTTGAACAGAAACGTTTATCTATGGTAACGTTAAAAAAATCACTTAACAGCGATTAGAATACCATTTTGGGACCTTACCGGTCTCTCCATACCAGTTGCGGAGGAAACAGGTTTGATGAGGGCATGTTTTAAACTCCGCCCACCTCCCCGTCAGCTCATGCCTACTTGGTCTCTGGACAAAGCATTGTCATTACTTCACTCCCGTCTGTACCAAAATACTGCAGATATTACATTACTCTTAAAAAAGGCTGTATTCCTTTTGGCTTTGGCCACCGGGAACAGAGTGTCTGAGCTGGCGGCGATGAGCAACACACCTAATTGCCTCAGGTTTGGTAGGCTTAATGAATGTATTCACATTGCACCTTCCCCAGGGTTTGTAGCCAAGAATGAGAACAGTGCACACGTGTTTTCTGAGTTCACTGTGCCGGCGTTGAAAAGGGGGAAGGTGCACCATAATTTATGTCCAGTGCAGGCTCTAACCAAATATTTGAGGGTAGCTCCTCTAAACCCCCAGGGAGCTTTATGGGTAGCAAGTACGGGTAAGCGCTTGCTCAAACGTAGATTGGCTTCTCTTTTGGTCGAAGTCATTAAGGAGAGTAATCCTGGCGTTGGGGGTAGGGCCCACGATTTACGCAAATGGGCAGCCTCTTTGCGATTCCTTAAGAATTTTTCTGTGGAAGATATTACGTCCACACATTTGTGGGCCTCTAATCATACGTTTTTGACTCGATACCTGTCAGTAGCTCTAGACAAACCTTCCTTGCCATGTATAGCTTTAAGGCAGAGGGTCTAGGTGGCCCATAAGTCACTTTTTGTTTTTATTTCAAGGAAAAGGGGGGGGGGGGTGCAGTCAGGGTACCATAGGACACCCTAGACCCCGCCGGAGTATAAGAGCTGTGATACTAGTTATGGGTATTGTTGATATGAAAATTTCTCTGTACTATTCAGTGCAGGAAATTGTGCTAGTACAATGATAGTACAAACAACAGTGTTGTTATAGTAGTTTAGCCGTGAAAGCAATTTAGTTTAAGCATTGGATATATTTTGCAAAATATTTCCACGAGTATTATGGGGTTGTATGTGCACATGTAAACTTATAAGTTTTTATTTTTCACCACTTATGTTGAGTGGGGTGCCTTTTTAACTTACAGATCTGTTCGCAGAGTCTCAAGAGTTAACCTTTTGTATCAAGCAGGCTTCTTTGAAGCACGCCCCTGCTTGACCCCCTTTTGTATATATGTGCTGCGCCATTAAAATATATTTTTCAAAGTAAGAATACTATGTGGTTGTTTGATTATCTGCTTTTCTAGAGTTATGATATGATTACGAATGTCCCCCTCCAGTCTTAGAAATCAGGCATGTTCGTCAATGATGGAGGGGCCACTGATAAATTATAGGTTTGACTCCTGTAAGGAGATAAAGAAAACCTAATATTTAGTAGTGGCCCCGTAATCATTGACGACTGGGGCCCTCCCGACCATCCCCTTCCCATTCGTTGATGTATTAAGGATTTTGGTTTACTTGATATGTCATTGAAGGAAGAATGACGCCTGAGTCAGCGTCTGGTCAAAGATCCACACAAGTACATCCACGATATTATGGAAAGCTTATTGAATAGTTATTCTTATTTTATTTTTGTTTCTATTTTTTACGAAGTTTTTTCGTAGTGAACCCAATTCATAATGACTGAAGCCATGAGTGAGGTCGCGTGCGCTCATGATGAAGGCTCCTCAAATTTTAAATGCTCTGCGCGGTAGATTCAAACTACGGCGGATGAGTGTTTGAAGAGGGTGCCTTATGTAATAGGCATGTTCGTCAATGATGGAGGGGCCACTACTAAATATTAGGTTTTCTTTATCTCCTTACAGGAGTCAAACCTATAATTTTGTTACTTTCAATGCATCCAAAACTCACATGATGAGGCCATAGCACACTACTCATCTTCTGACCTATCAACCCTTTCTGATTGGGACAATGAAAATCTTGTTACTTTCAATGCATCCAAACTCACATGATGAGGCCATAGCACACTATTTATCTTCTGACCTATCAACCCTTTCTGATTGGGACAATGCAAATCTTGTTACTTTCAATGCATCCAAACTCACATATAAGCACACTACTTATCTTCTGACCTATCAACCCTTTCTGATTGGAACAATGACAATCTTGTTACTTTCAATGCATCCAAAACTCACATGATGAGGCCATAGCACACTACTAATCTTCTGACCTATCAAGCCTTTCTGATTGGAACAATGAAAATCTTGTTACTTTCAATGCATCCAAAACTCACATGATGAGGCCATAGCACACTACTTATCTTCTGACCTATCAACCCTTTCTGATTCTATCTATCTATCTCTATCTATATGCTCAGGCCCAATCCCCATTTTGGGGGTAGCCGACTCAAGACAGAGCAAGAACAGGGAAAACACAAAAACAACATAAAACAAAAAATAAACACAGATAAAAAACACAAACTCTCACACATCCAGGTCACCCAGGAGAAGACCCAGAGACCAGGGTTACCAAGGTCGCTCCAGCACTCCCCCGGCCCCTGACCACCAGGAGAGGTTCCGATCTCGGCAGGCAGACATGCAGCGGAGCCAAAGCGACAAGCCCTCCCACCACACTTCCAGGCACACCCTTCATATTAATCGTCTCCCCAGGCCAGGCGCCTGATGGACTATTATCTAGTCCAACTTGCGCCCAACCCCTTACTCCAAATGACCACGTGTTCACTCAACTATTCACAAGCATTCTCCATTCACTCCTGTCCACCACCACTTCCCCTGCCTGATCTATAGTCATTCCTCTATCATCCAAGCTTTTCTTACACAGTCTCTCCATCTCAATGGGGTCTTCCTGCCCTTCTATCTCCCCTTGTACCTGACTCACATATTCTCTTTGTAAGCCTTTCATCTCCCATTCGTTCAACATGACCATACCAGCTCAGCACCCTTCTGTCCACTCTGGCTGACAAATGTTCCTGCTGCCCCACTCTCCTACGTATCTCTTCATTTCTCAATCTGTCTCTACGAGTAACTCCACACATACTCCTCAAGCAGCTCATCTCCATCACATCCAGCCCTCTTTTCTCCTTTTTCTTCAGAGCCCATGCCCCAGCCCCATACATCACTGTTGGCACAACAATTCCTTGATACAGTGCACTTTTTACTTTCACTCCGAGATTTCTCGTCTTCCACATACTTCCCATTGCCTCCGAAAACCTTCCTTCCTTCACACACTCTCTGTTTTACCTCCACTTCCATACCTCCACTCCTGCTTATTGTTCCTCCTAGATATTTAAAACACTCTACTTGTTCCAATATTTCCCCCATCCAGCCTCACATCTAGATTCACCCTATGCTCTCCCCTATTACACACCATTACTTTACTTTTATTGACGTTCACCTTCAGTTTCCTCCTTCCACAAACCACACCAAACTCTTTGACTACCCGCTGCAGTTTCTCATCAGAATCCGCCACCAATGCTGTGTCATCAGCGAACAGCAACTGATTCAACTCCCAATCTCTACCATTCTTTCCTACTAAACCCAATCCTCTTCCCATAGTTCTCCTTTTCACCTCCCTCACCACACCATCCATAAACATATTAAACAGCCATGGTGACATTACACAACCCTGTCCGCAAACCTACCTTTAACCTCAAACCATTCACTCAACTCACCATTTCCTACTCTCACACATGCTCTGCTCCCTTCATAAAAACTCTTAACTGCTTCTAACAAATGTCCTCCACTTGCATAACTCCTTACCACCTTCCACATTGCTTCACGGTCCACTCGATCATATGATTTTTTCCAAGTCCATAAAAGCCCAAAATATCTCCTTATGCTTCTCTATATACTTCTCGCATAACTGTCTTACTGCAAACATCTGATCCACGCACCCTCTTTCCCCTCCTACAACCGCACTGTTCTTCTCCTATTGCAACTTCCGTACACTTTATTATCCTCTCTATCAACACCCTGCCATACAGCTTTCCAACCACTGACAATAAACTAATACCTCTATAACTTGAACACTCATGCCGATCTCCCTTCCCCTTGTACAACGGCACAATACATGCACTCTTCCAGTCTATTGTACCATTGACCAGCAAAGCACACATTGAAAAGTCTCACCAACCAATCTATTATCACATCTCCACCCTTCTTTATACACTCCACAGCAATACCATCCAAACCTTCTGCTTTTCCACGCTCTCATTTGTTTCACTGCTTCTTTCACCTCATTTTCCTCAATCCTTTCATTCATTCCCTGCCACCTGGGTGGCCTGGGTAACCTATCTCCATCCACCTCTGCTTCAATCAACTGCTTCTCTTCCATCTCTTGTATTTAACAAAGATTCAAAATACTCGGCATATCTTTTCCTCACTTCAACTGGTTCCACTAGTAATTCTCCATTTTCATCTTTCACTGACTCTTTTCCCTCTTTTGTCCTCCTTTCCTTACTTTATTTACCTCCTTTCCAGAACATCTTCTTTCCTTCTTCAAAATTCTCACTCAGACTTTGAACCCCCCTTTCGTTTGCATCTTTTTTTCCTTCTCTAATTTTCCCTTTTGCCTCTCTCCTTTTCTCCTTGTACCTCTCCCATACCTCAACACTAACCATCCTGTAAAACCCTCTCAAAACACTGTCTCTTCTCCTCAACTGCCTTTCTCACCGTATCATTCCACCACTCGCTTCCCTTCCTGATACCTCTGCCTCCTACTTTCCTTTTGCCGCATACTACCTCTGCACTTGCTTTCACTCCTTCCTTAAACTGTTGCCATTCAACCTCTACTTCTCTCTTCCATCTCTCTCACTTCCATCCACTTTTCATTTAGTCTTTCCTTGTACTCCCTCTCTTTTTCACTCTTCTCTAACTCACTAACTTTTATTACCTCTCTTACTTCACGCTTGTCTCTTATTCTCCTGTAACTCTTAACTCTTAGCTTTCCCTCCACCAGGTAATGATCTGACATACCCTCCGCCTCACCTCTCATCACATTCACATCCAGCAGTCTACACAATCTTTCCCTTGTCACCAGCACATAATCCATCAATGCCCTCTCTACAATCTCTCCCCTCACAAGTCTATGCCAGGTGTACTTGTGTATACGCCTTTTTTTGAAGAACGTATTACCTACACTCAATCTACACTCTTCACATACATTTTTCAGTCTTTCTCCACTCTCGTTTACACCATCCACACCAAAACTACCGATGACTCCCTCAACAGGCTCATTTCCTACCCTAGCATTTAGGTCCCCTAAAACTATAACATTTTCATTTTCATCAAACCCTTGTAGACAATCTCTCAAATCCTCCCAGAAACCCTCTACCTCGTCTAACTCTCTTTCACTTCCTGGTCCATACGCACTTACAAAAACCCACCTTTCACCCATAAACCGCATTCTCACCCACATTAGCCTTGATGACACCTCTTTCCACTCTTTTATAAACTCTCTCAACTCCTCCTTCACAATAATAGCCACTCCTTCTTTCCCTGACTCCCTCGTCTACTCCAGACTTTCTACCTATCACGTTTCCAAAATCCACTTCTCCCTCTCCTTTCATCTTTGTTTCATTCAGTGCTAGGACATCATACATCCTTCTTTCAAATAACCTTCCAATATCCTCTCGCTTCTCATTCGTACTACATCCACGCACATTCAAAGCTCCTATTCTTAGGGTCCGGGACCACGAACGCGTTCCCTCGCCCCTATCTCTGTCTCGTTTTTTTGGTAGATTTATTTAAGGGGAGAAGGATACCAGGCCCCCCGCCCCTGATCCCCTTTAGCCGACTTCTACGTCTCACCGGAGAAAAGCGGTTGTTTCTGATTGGAACAATGAAAATCTTGTTACTTTCAATGCATCCAAAACTCACATGATGAGAACATAGCACACTACTTATCTTCTGACCTATCAACCCTTTCTGATTGGAACAATGAAAATCTTGTTACTTTCAATGCATCCATAACTCACATGATGAGGCCATAGCACACTACTTATCTTCTGACCTATCAACCCTTTCTGATTGGAACAATGAAAATCTTGTTACTTTCAATGCATCCAAAACTCACATGATGAGGCCATAGCACACTACATATCTTCTGACCTATCAACCCTTTCTGATTGGAACAATGAAAATCTTGTTACTTTCAATGCACCCAAAACTCACATGATGAGGCCATAGCACACTACTTATCTTCTGACCTATCAACCCTTTCTGATTTACCCAGTCTTTCTTCTACTCAACAAGCAAACTTTGGAACTCTCTCCTTCAATTTGTCTTTCCCTAATCCTATGACTTAAACTGCCTCAGGCTCCTTGTGTCCAGATATTTGACATTAACGTACCTTGATTTTGGCTCTCACTCTTTCAACTTTGGGGGAGACACTTTTGTCTCCTTCATGAACATAGAGGGAAATATATATATATATATATATATATATATAAAATAATACTAAATTTACTAAAAACACCAAATATATTGATCAATGGTTGGTATCAGCAATATACAGTACAGTAAACATGATTTTCTTCATATAGTGAAATATACAAACATGTTCCTACACTTACCCAACCGTGGTGATGGGCTGGTCTATCAGAGTCAGAGCTGAGCGATCTCTGCCATACCCATAGCTTACTCTGACTGTTCCTTTTACTTATATATTTTCTAGATCTCAAGTGACGGCGTCTCTTCCGTGGATTGACCTCCCTACTGTCAACCTAGAGGTTGGGAGATTGGGAGCCAAAAGTGTCACATTTTCCTTTGCCCCTCAACTTTCCCTTCATAATTGCTGAGGGGCACAGGGCCTTGGGTGGAGCTTTGGTTTCCGCACCCTCCTCAGCTCCCCGCCTTGGAGTGGCTTCGGTCACCTGGGCTTTATTAGTGGTAAGCAGGGAAAGTTTCGTGGGGGCGCTCAGTTATGGCCTTGGCCTTGCTCGGGACCTTGGGGCTGCTTGGCCAGACAGCCTGGGGAACAACAACAACAACAACAACAACAACAACTTACCCAACCTATTAACATCTGACAGACTTTAATACAGCACAAAGCGAACCAAACGTAATGACAGCTGAGACATGACTTATTAGCGCTACCGTACCTTCGTCCACTGTATCGGAGTGGGGGGCTTTGATGGGGGTGTTCATGATCTCGTCCACGGCCTGGAAGTAGCGCCACGATCTGCCGCCGGGTAACCTGTATCCCGGCTTCCTCCTCTGTCTCTTGATCAGTCGTATCTACAAACAAAAGTAGCTAGCTATAAAGGGGGGATGGGCGTATTAACCCTTTGAAGCTCTGACGCGTTTTAGCAGTTTATTTTGGCTATCATTAGACGATTTTATGCAGCTTAGGAAGGATCTGTGGGTATTAAAAGGGTGAATACTATCTCAATCAACCCTTTGACTTCCATATACCGTTACTAATCTGAATAAAATCGTCTAATAGTAGCCAGAAACAGAACAGAAACGCGTATTGGAGCTTCAAAGGGTTAATTTGTTCATTTATGGATCTTTTTAGCATTTTTGTTTAGTTTCTCCCCTAGATCTCCATCAAGCTTAAATACCCCCCCAAGACCCTCCTTCGCATTTCTTTAGTTTCCTCCCTAGACCTCCATCAAGCTTAAAATACACCCCCCCCCCCCCCCCCCTAAGATCCTCCTTGAAGATAAATTTGTAATTTTTGGGTAGAAAAATGTCTCGGCCGAAATATGGTTCCTCTTAAATTACAGGCTCACTATTGCTCGCCAGGCAAAAATTTACACCGAAATGGCAACAAAAGTCTTAAAATTTACAGAAATGGGCGAAAGGACTTATAGTCACCAAACTACTGGACTGAACACCTGAAAACTAATGGGGGTAAAGACGAGGAAGAAGGGGGAGAAAAATATGGCGAATCTATTGGTGCATATTTTCCCTAACACATTTTTTCTCATAACGCTGCAGTAGTGTCGTTTAAAATAACCGAATAAGTTGCAAAGAGTACTGAAGGGGTTAAAGGAGGTTTACTGCTGACCTTTGCTTGAGGGATCTCCACTTGGTACTACATTCTCTGTTGGAGTAGTGATGGATGTTGCTCTCCTTCAGTTTATACAGGAGATGATGGACCGCACCTCCCTCCCGCTTGGTGAGTTCGTCGGAGGCTACGAGGTTCCATCTTTCTCCCTCATGTTTAGCCCCATTGCTTTTGAGATTTATAGATGTTTGCCCCACTAGTTTTGGCGAAATGAAGACTTCCGCCCCATTTCCTTATCAATATTAAGACCTTTAGTGCTATTTAGGTGTCAATTTTCCTGGCGAACGAAGCGAGCCTGTAATTTTGGAAGAACCGGGCATCGGCCGGGAAATTTTTCTACCGACAAATTTACAAATTGATCTAGAAGGAGAGTATAATGGATGTTTTATTTAAGTTTGATGGAGGTCAAGGGAACAACCTAATAAACAAAGGGGGTCTTTTTAAGCTTGATGGAGGTCTAGGGAAAAGGAACACAAATCTCCCCTTAAACATTACCTTTGCTTGAGGGATCTCCACTTGGTACTACATTCTCTGTTGGAGTAGTGTTGCTCTCCTTCAGTTTAGAGGAGATGATAGACCACACCTCCCTCTTGGTCAGTTCGTCGGAGGCTAGTAGGTTCCGGCACGACTTGTACACCTTCAGCAGTTCCAGCGTTGACTTGAGCGTCCAGTCAGTGTGGTACGACCCTGTAATGTGTCAAACAAGAAAGTCACTACCTGTCCGATAATGTAAGTAACACCCCGTTTTTAACATTAATCATCAATCACGAACCCCCGTTGTACTTGAATAAACTAATGAAAGCATATGGTCCTCCCGGGATTCGAACTCGGGACACCACACGCAGAACATAAGCACCTAAATCATTACACACCAACACAGTTAAAGGTTGAGTACACGATCACGATTAATATCCATTTTCGAATTTTGGATATCAATGAAGATTTCGAGAGACAGAAATGAGCGAGGTACGTGGAGAGTATGATGGTGAAGAGAGTAGTGAAGGAAAGTAAGAGAAGAGTAGATGAGGAATTTGGAAGGAATCTGAGTGTAAAATGGAGGGAGAGTAAGAAACTGTTCTGGAAAGAAGTCAAGAAAGTTAGGGAAGGTAGCAAGGGAAACAGTAAGGGTGTGAAAGATAAGAATGGGAGAATGCTAGCCGAAAAGCAAGAGAGAGTCGAAAGATGGAGGGAGTACTTCAATGAGTTGCTAAATGTAAGGAATGAAGAGCCAGCAAACATAGCTGGATATGGTATGGGAGGGAGAAGAAGAGAAGTAGGGGAGGTGGGGATCAGGAGGTCAGAAGTGTGGGAAGCCATGAAAAGAGTGAAGTTGGGGAAAGCACCAGGAACAGATGGAGTGTGTGGGGAAATGCTGAGGTATGGTGGTGAGATAGTGATCGAATGGGTATGGAAAATGTGCAAACTAGCATGGGAGAAGGGGAGTGCACCCGATGACTGGAAGACTGGCATAATAGTCCCCCTATATAAGGGTAAAGGGGAAAGAGGAGTGTGTGGTAACCACCAAGGAATATGTCTTCTAAGCGTAGTAGGAAAGGTATACAGTAGGGTAGTGATTGAGAGAGTGAGAGTGAGAACGGAGAAATGGATAGCCACGAGCAGGGAGGTTTTAGGAAGGGAAGAGGATGTGTAGATCAGATTTCTACCCTGAATTGTGTTGTGGAGAAATATCTGGAGAAGCAACAAAAAGTGTATGTTGCCTTATGGACTTGGAGAAGGCCTATGACAGAGTGGATAGAGAAGGTTTGTGGAAAGTACTTAGAATATACAGAGTAGATGGCAAGTTGCTGAAAGCAGTGAAGAGCATGTATGAGGGTGCAAAGGCGGCAGTACGTGTGGAGAGTGAGCAGAGCGAGTTCTTTGACCTGAATGTTGGGTTGAAACAGGGGTGTGTGATGTCCCCGTGGTTGTTTACTGTATATATGGATGGAGTAATGAAAGAAATACTATCAAGAGCAGTGGATGTTGGTGTATCGCTGAAAAGGGAGGGAATTGAGTGGAAGCTACCTATACTGCTGTTTGCGGATGATACAGTTCTGATGAGTGATAATGAATGGGAGTTGCAGGGTCTGGTAAATGAGTTTGGAACAGTGTGCGAAACACGGAATTTGAAGGTAAATGCGGGGAAGAGCAAGGTTATGGTCTTCGAAAGGGGTGAAGTCACAGAGTGTGAGGTGAAGCTGAATGGTCAGGCTATGGAGATAGTCAACTCCTTTAAGTATCTGGGCAGTGTGTTGAGTAAAGATGGGACTATGGATGAAGAAGTGCGGGACAGGGAAGAGGGTTGTAGGAACGCTGAAAGCAGTGACAAGAAATAGGGTGGTCAGTATGGAAGTGAAGAAGTCCTTGCATGACAGTATGGTAATCCCGACACTGACTTACGGAAGCGAAGCATGGGCGTTGGTTGAGAGACTCAGACCAAAAGTGAGAGCAGTGGAAATGAATTACAGTACTTAAGAAGTGCGTGCAGAGTTACATGGAGGGATAGACAGATTAATGAGGAAGTAAGAAGGAGGTCTGGTGTGGAGGTAGATGTGCTGGAAAGTGTGAAAAGGAATAACTTGAGATGGTTCGGCCATATGGAACGTATGGAAAGCGAGAGAATGACTAAGAGGGTATACGAGAGCAAGGTGGAGGGACAGAGAAGGAGAGGTAGACCGAATGAGAGGTGGAAGGATGGAGTGGTGAGTTAATTGTGTTAACATTTGTACTGTTTATAAAAAGTTTACCCTAGTCTTTCAGGAACGATGTAAGGTGGCACTGTACACCCAAGAAAAGTGGGAAGAAGTATATGAACGAAGGCGGTGCTGGTTGGGGGGAGGGGCGTCGACTGACTGGGGACAGAGGTGCATGGGGGCGGTTCGTTTGTGGCCACCCCTTCGGGGATCACGGCGTCAGGCAATAGATAGATAGATAGAATCTAATCATGTACTCAGACCCAACTGCATTATGGAAAAGCCTAATGTTCTAGCGGGAGGAAGGAACATTGAATGGGGCCAAGATCACTAAGGACCAACATGAGTAATAAATCTCGATGTAACGATAGTACGATTAGCTTTCTTGGGAAACATATTAGCTTGCTCATGTAGTGATGTACATCCTATGTGGTGGTTTGGTGGTTTTTTATTTTATTAATTTAATTTGATTAACACCTTACGAGCAGCCTAGGCGGTAATTTCTATGTACCGCCCAGCGTTTTTTGTTTTACCCTAAATAGGGTTGTTTCCGTGCTCTTTTTCATGCATAAAAAACACCCAGAGCATAAAACAAGTATCTATCCCTGAAAGGGCGTAAACAGAGCTTTCCAATGACACCCGAACCATCCTTCTACGACCACTGGTTCTCTTGCAACGATCGTGCAACACGAGTGCAAAAACCCTAAAATAAGGTAATTTCCTTACATAATTCCCTGTGTAGCGAGTGAGAGAGGGTGGAATACATCTCAGTAGACCCACGGCGGTGGTGGCGAGCGGTCATGAGGTAACTACGCTCGTCCCACTGCTCTGCTCTCTCTCAGAGCACATTACGTGGCTCAAAATTGCACTCGACAATAGCCGTGACCCGCCACATAGGCCACATTTATTTCACTCGACTATAGCCGGGTGCCGCCAGTTATGGGTTAAAGCGTTCCACATAGCGATTTTGAAAAGTTCTTTTGCCTTTATATTGTGTCGTCCCAGTTTTGGTTTGTTTATTTTTCAAGTTTTACATTATAATAAGCAGTAAGTTTAGCACGACTTGTACACCTTCAGTAGTTACAGCGTTGACTTGAGCGTCCAGTCAGTGTGGTACGAACCTGTAATGTGTCTAACAAGAAAGTTACTACAGTAAAAGTCCTGTAATCCGGAAGGCAGGGACTGCGGGACTTCCGGATTAGCAGATTTTCCAAGGTATCAGATGTATACATAAAAATGGCCCTAAAACACATACAAATTAATAATTAATTAGAATAGAGGCAGTGCGGTGAAGTTCCGGTGGCGTAGAGGTGTGAATCCAAGAGGTGTAAATCCAAAACACTCTATTAATTGACTTAAGATAGACATCAATCTTATTTTATAATATTATTTTGGGGGAAAAATAATATATTTTGGGGGAAAAAACCTTCCGAGGTATCGGGCATTCCGAGGTTTCAGCCTCCGGATTAGCGGAATTTCACTGTACTTGTCCGATACTATACCAACACAAGTACAGGCCAGAACGCGTCATGATCCTAAAGGGGTTAGAGATAGCGATGGGAAGTGAGAGAGTGAGAGATAATATGTGTATGTGAGAGAGATAATGTGTATGCCGTCTTAACATATACAAATAACTACCAGTACAGATCTTCCTCACTATCCGATTGCCCCAATTTACGATATTATGATAGATTTTTAGGTGTTTGGTTGGTCCGAGAACGCATCCCCATTTACCCTATAAATTTTAGGGTTCGCTACATGATTTCTCTATTTAACCCTTCCTCCCCGGGTGTCATTTTAATATGACACCACGAAATAAGGGCCGGTGCCCGGGTGTCCTTTCAGGAGATAGTAAGCTTGAAAGCCTATTCAGCTTGGTCTGAACGCCGTGCGTCCGACGCATGTAAACAAAGCCGATCGTTGCGTCACCGCACCTCCGAAAACAAGAAGGAGAAGACTCGTTTGTTATTTTATATCTGTATGTCGTTGTTTCAGTAGTGAAAAGATCGTCGTATTGCTAACATCGCCTGAAAATGCTCGCCACTAAAATCGTCATCACAACTGAACCAGTTGACTTAGAGAGCTCTACTCACGCCAGTCTACAGATTGGAAACCGCACTACATTTATAGATGCGTGGGAAATTTCTAGCAGTTAAAATTAACTAA
The DNA here is from genome assembly GCA_032716605.1 of Paralithodes platypus. Lineage (NCBI taxonomy): Eukaryota > Metazoa > Arthropoda > Malacostraca > Decapoda > Lithodidae > Paralithodes > Paralithodes platypus. The sequence continues at coordinate 27,370,963 of CM064481.1, forward strand.
ATACGGTTAGCCTAGGCCTAGACGTTTTTCGGCCAGATCGCCCGGGTAGCCCACCCTGTCCTTTGGAGATACAGCCCGGGCCAGGAGGGTTAACCCGGCAACGGCAAGAAAGCTCATAAGAAGTTTTACTGGGCGAGGGCGGCAAAGCTCTTAAGAGGGCATGAAGGGGATGGTCTGAGTATTGGTTAATGCCTTTTCATCCAAATAAATGCAAGTACAGTCGGCCCCGCAAGGGTGCGCACTAAAAGGGTGCGATTCTCCAACCGTGCGGCAGATGTCCGTGTGGTGCTTATAATCCAAGGGTGCAAAAAAAGCAAAGCGTGCGTTTTTTTCGCCCAATAACCCCTGAAAAACATGAACTAAGCAAAGAATACCTGTACAGTATAGAAATGTGATTAGATATTAGATAGAATATGGGTATTACACTCACTTTGGATGGTTTATGTATGCGTGGAGGTTGGGATGTTGGTCTTACTGAGGGTCCGAGGCTGCCCCCATGCCCACATGGGGGCATTTTACACCTGCTGCCCCTAACCCACCGCCCAGGGCGATCGTGTTACCCACCAAAACAAAAGTGAAAGTTCTTGATTTAGAACAGAAAAAACAGTTACTAGACATGTTGGCTAGAGGTGAGAAAACAGGCAAATGTGGGTAGACATTTTGGTGTGGGCATGGGGGCAGCCTCGGACCCTCAGTAAGACCAACATCCCAACCTCCACGCATACATAAACCATCCAAAGTGAGTCTAATACCCCTATTCTATCTAATATCTAATCACATTTCTATACTGTGCAGGTATTCTTTCCTTAGTTCATGTTTTTCAGGGGTTATTGGGCGAAAAAAGGGTAAGTTTGAAGAGTCCCCGGACTACATAGTGAATTTCCCATAGGTTCTTAAGCTCCAAGGGTGCATTTTACAAGGGTGCGCGCATGTCTCGGACTAAGGTAACCGCACCCTTGTGGGGCCCACTGTACATGCGGATTGGGACAAGCAAGATGGACAAGGTAGGATACAGTATGTATGAAGCGATGGAGGAAGTGAATGCAGAAAAGGATATAGGAGTAGTGATAGACAATAAGTTAAATTTCTCAGAACATTTAGCGGAAAAGATAAACAAAGCCAATAGAATTGTTGGGCTGATAAGGAGGACATTTGTGTCACTTGACGAAGAAATATTCAGGAATCTCTATACAGCGCTGGTTAGGCCGCACCTGGAATATGCGAACCAGGTGTGGGCTCCATATATGGTAAAGGATATAGAAGCAGTGGAGAAAGTGCAGAGGAGAGCTAGCAAGCTAGTACCAACGTTGAAGAATGCGGGCTATGAGCAGAGGTTGAGGACACTGGGACTTCCAACACTGGCATATAGGAGAAAGAGAAGAGATATGATAGAGACTTTTAAGATAGTGTCAGGAAAGTATGATGAGGATGTGTGTGAAGGTATCTTCTTGATGCGGGAGGGAACAAGAATGAGAGGACACTCTAGGAAAATTTACAAAGAAAGAAATAGGCTTGAAAAGGCAAAGAACTCATTTTGTGATAGAGTGGTAAATGAGTGGAACGCACTGCCCCAGTATGTAGTCGATTCTGAATCAATAAGGAAGTTTGAAAGTAATCTTGATAAAGCATGGGGAAGACAAGATTTGAAGTTTGATTATAAAGCAAAAATACAGAATAGTAAAAATTTTGCGTCTGCTGCCGCCGCCGCCAACACCGTGAACGACCGCAGCAGTGCAAGTACTGGCACTGAGCTGGATACACAAGCCTAGTTTGCCTTTTTCCAGAGGATCTACTGTAAGATACTGTAAGAAACTGTAAGAAACTGTAAGAATTAGGACTGACCTCACCGAAACGGTCAGAGGTCAGAAAAACGGGGGTCTGCAGAGCCCCACACCTGACAGATCCCCATCACACCCAACCTATCTCGTCCATATGCCTATCTAATTTTATCTTAAAGCTCCCTATCGTTCTTGATCCCACTATAGCACTTGACAGCCTATTCCACCTATCCACAACTCTGTTACCAAACAAATATTTGCCTATATCTTTCTTGAAACAAAATTTATCTAATTTGAAACCATTTGTACGAGTTCTTTCGCTATCACTGAGCTTTAGTACATTTTTCACGTCCCCTTTATTAATCCCACTAACCCACTTGAACACCTCTATCATGTCCCCTCTAACTCTGCATCTCCCTAACGAATGTAAGCCTAATTTCTTCAACCTTTCTTCATACGGAAGATTTCTAATATTATGGATCATTTTTGTCATTCTACGTTGTACTCTCTCCAATGAATCTATGTCCATTCTGTAATAAGGACACCAAAATTGAACCGCATCATATGGGGTCTCACTAATGACAAGTAAAGTTTTAAGATAACATCAGCAGTTCTGTTACTCACACTCCTAGAGATGAACCCGAGAATCCTGTTTGCCTTGTTACGAACGCTTATACACTGTTTTCTAGGCTTCAAATCATTGCTAACAAACACACCTAGATCCTTCTCACAATCCAAGTTTTCTAATTCCATATTAGCTAGTTTATATTTAACATTTGTATGCATCTTCCCTATCTTTAATACCTTGCATTTGTCAATGTTTAATAGACAAATGCAATGTTAAATGTTAAACAATTTACTGACCATTCATGTAAGGTACAGTATCTAGATCCCTTTGGAGGGACTCTATATCTCTATCTGAATCAATTGTTCTCCCCATTTTGGTATCGTCTGCAAATTTACTTATCCTACTAGTTATTTATCATGTTCTCTCCACTAACCAACTACTAGTTATTTATTATGTTCTCTCCACTAACCAACTACTAGTTTATTATGTTCTCTCCACTAACCAACTAGTTTTATTTATTATGTTTCTCCCACTAACCAACTACTAGTTATTTATTATGTTCTCTCCACTAACCAACTACTAGTTATTTATTATGTTCTCTCCACTAACCAACTACTAGTTATTTATTATGTTCTCTCCACTAACCAACTACTAGTTATTTATTATGTTCTCTCCACTAACCAACTACTAGTTATTTATTATGTTCTCTCCACTAACCAACTACTAGTTATTTATTATGTTCTCTCCACTAACCAACTACTAGTTATTTATTATGTTCTCTCCACTAACCAACTACTAGTTATTTATTATGTTCTCTCCACTAACCAACTTTACTCCTAAACTTATCCTACTAGTTATTTATTATGTTCTCTCCACTAACCAACTTTACTCCTAAACTCGATTAATGAAATTAACAAACACATGTGACAGCCCGGGGATTCGAACCCAGGACGCTCACACCGAAAATCAACACACTTATGCATTGCACCACGAAGACAGTTAAAGAATGCTGCACAAGCCTACAATTTATTATGCAGTTTCGAATCCTGCATACCAATCTTAGCATGTACAATCATTCCAACTGCACTATCGGAGGCTATGAATATGTGTGAATGGAAATAGTAATTAATGGGGCACTTAACCCTAGGGAAGGCCTCTCGATAAACTACCATTGAACCAGAATTAATTATTGTGTTCTCTCCACTAACCAACTTTACTCTTAAACTCGCCCCGCCGATAGGGAGTCACTGTGTCGCGATGGCGGGGCTTGAAGCTTGGCCGGTGGACTCTGTTCATAGAGGGGACAGACCTTCTTATGTTCGAGGCTCCGCCGCCCTAGTGGACCAAGACCTCCCTCCTCGTAGGTTTCCAGAGGCCTGCAAGGTACTACTTTTCTGTCTTTTTCCCTCTCTAACTTTGTCCTTTTCTTTGCTTCCCCTTCTTCTATCGTTGACGACTGGACTACTCTATATAATTGATGGAGGGTGGATGTGGACGGCGTTCCCTTCCACCCGTAGAACTGGAGTACCTGACGTGCACGCGCGAGGGGAACCTTTTATCGTCAAATCTCGCTCTCAGTGCTGGACCCGAAGCTGACGAGTTGACCGTCTATAAGCACAGGGGGTAGGGATGTATATCAGGGTTTGACTCCTAGGGCAAATACCAAGTCCTCTAATTATAGGCTCCGTGGTGGGTATGGAGCTTATCCCGGACGAATCATAATACCTTCGTCATATGGAGACTTCCTCTGAACCCTTGATCACCGGCACTGGCATGGATATGGATATTGAGACTGATTCACCTTCCTTGACCGTCATCCTCTCGGATGGTGGTGGCACTATGCCGGATTCTTTACCCGCCCCTGCACCGTCCTTGGACTCACCCCTCTCTATGGACCCCCCCTATATCCCTGACCTTGGCAAGCCTTCTACGGATAATGTGACGAATTCTCCATCGTCGGATAGAGAGATCGATCAGTTGGTCTTCCCGGCATCAATTCCAATGCAAAGTACTGCCGCTGTGACCAAGATTAGCGATGACAACCCCACGGTCTCAACCTTAACTTCTAAATTACCAGATCATGATCCTAGCCTTAGACTACCTATTTGTTAGTAGTCTTGGCAAATCCAACGTCAAGGCTATTAACCTAATTGCAATGACGACTTGTCTATTTTGACTGCTATGTCGTCATTCCAACCGCGGTTAAAAAGAAAACGTCTAGAGTCTACTCCTTATCTTGCTCTAGGAGACGTTGTACATTAACCAAAACTACCACCGAAGGTGAAAAAAGCATAGAAGAGAAGAAAAAGGGGTTTACCTTAGTTACCGCTTAAGGCCCATCCCGTGTTCCGTCATGTGCAGATCCCTGTCGAACGTGCGCATGAGCGACCCTCTCTTGTCATCATTTTTTCACGCGCTCCATTGAATGCAGTCGCTTTTATTGTGCTCCTTTAATTCACCCTGTTTAGGTTCGTTTCGGCTTATCTGGCCTTCTTTTTTGTTAGACAGATGTTACGTGATCTAGGGCACACGTAAATGGGCTCCTCAGTGTGTTTAATGGAGACGCGTGTGGAAATAGCTACCGAAGGTACGGGGGCGCCTGGCGTTCCTCGTGTGTGTTTTTCATTCCTTTCTCTTTTCATATTCTTTTTTCCTGTTAGTCTGGGCATAGTTTAGCTTTTAGCTTATTTTAGCCTAGCTTGTTTCTCATTCAGGAATTGCTATGCCCCTATGAATTTTCATATTTTCATAGCCTAGGTGTACAGTTGGTTCACGATCTGAGATTTCGTGGTGGCGGTGCTGTTTGTAGGGTTTGTGTCGGCCGCATTATTAGCGTTATTCCCGAGTCCCCCCTTTCGAGCCTTCACTGTGTCTCAAGGGCCTGGGCGCTTGGTGGTTCGTGATATCCTGGTGTACCCCACGGGGGCCCCACCCTCACACCACAGGGTTTTTCGCCCCTGACACATTCTCTCCTCACGGCTAGGCCACCCTTTTTCTCGCCAGTTTCATTTACTGGTTTTTGTGTTCCCTTACTGTTTTCACCTCCATCCTTTCATACCCTTTTGCCCAATCCTGGGGTACCCTACGGGGGCCCCTGTTTGTGCCAAACCACCCTTCCTGCCACTTCTCCTCATGGGCTTTGCTCTATCTCTGTGGGTTGGGTGGTTCCTGGGGGATGTGCCTCCTCTCCCCTGGTGTGTCTTCCTTGCCTCTCCCTTGACCGGTTGAGTCAGGATATTATCAAGGAAGACACTGCTCAGCTTGATGGCCATCGTCGCTTGGAGTTCATAAGGAGATGACGCTTTTTTCTGGGCCTCTTTTGGTATTCCCTAGACGCTCCTCTCGCTTTTTCGGCGCCGGACCATCTCGGCCGGTCCCGCAAATTTGCGGGGTGCTCGATTCGGTCCTCTGGGACATTTCGGCTCCCCGCAAATTTGCGGAGATCGTTGGGGGGTCCCACGAAATTGCAGGAGGGTGGTGTCGGTACGGTTATGCCTCCATTGGCCCGCAAATTTGCGGTAATAGTTGGCTTTCACTATTGACTTTTTTTATGTCATCTTGTTGCCTGATACTATATTGGTGTATGCACTTTACTGGTGTTATAGGCCCTGCATGTAAGATGTTGAGTGGTGGTTAACACTTTCTCCATCTTTGCAGGTTCTGCTCGTGCTCTTCCGCCTCGGCCGCCCTCCTCACCTACCTCTGTGCTCCCAGTTTAGGGTGAGTACGGATACCTGTTTGCATGTGTGTTCCTGTTTCCCCATGCTCCTTCCCTGGTTCTTCTTGGACATTCTCTCCACTTACTCCTTCGACGTGCTGATTATGGTGTGTGTTCTTCTAGTTCAGGTAGGCTGCCTTGCTTTCGCCTTGGTTGTCGCTCCCCGTGCTTGGAGAGGCACACGTCCTGCTTGCGCCACTCGCTCTGTGTGTCCTCTACGGCCTACCTCCCTGCTCTGTGTGGCACGTGTCTGGCCCTGGTGGTTGTGCTGCTCCATGGCCCTGGTTCCTCGGCGGCGGCTGTGGCCTCAGCTTCCCTTCCGTCGGTGTGGACGATGGTCTCCCGCCACATTAGGACTGTGGGCCACCGTTCCCCGGCCTTTGTTGCCGACCGGATCCGCGTCGCCCTGGGTATCCCTGACCCGACTGAAGGCCGTTCACCTGGCCCTCTCCCTGCTCGGGCCCTCTCCCCTGGGTCCCGCAGCCGGTCGTCCCATCGTCGGGGGGTTCCCCGGCTCCGTCCACGCTCTCGCTCGCCTCGTCGTCCTCCTGATCGCCTTGACGACGCCCATCGCCCTCGTCATGGTTCTCGCCCTGAGGCCGGGGTTAGCGGCTCTGCCCCTGTGCGCCCTCCCCTGGCCTCTACGGATAGGGGCTCTACTCCCTTCCGCCCGCTTCCCCAGCCCAGACGACTTCCTCTTACGTTGTCCTCTCCGCGGCCGGTTGTTCATGCTGTAGCTGGCCCTCTGCTCCCTCCTCCTACACTGTCCAGGAGGGTCCGCCTGGATGTCGTTGCTTCTCCTACTTCACCTGCTTCAGTGCCTATTCTTCCTTCACGGTCTCGTCCCACGGTGGTGGTCCCTCCCTCCTCCGCCTCGGTGTCGGGCCGCCCTGTTATCTCAGCCCCGGGGATCCTTGCTCTGTTTCCCCCCGCGGCTCCTGGCCTCCTTTCACCCGGCCAGCCTACCCACTCCGTCGTCCTGCTCCTCCTCGTTCTTCTCTTCCTGCCCTTCACTTACCGTCTCGCCAGGGGGGTACCCCTCCTCTTGCCTCGGTGGGGTTTCGCGAGGTTTGGGGTCCCCTTTCTCAGGAGCTGATGTGTCGCTGGAAGAGGGGAATGGTGCTGTTTCCCCCTCGGCCGTTCGTGATCGGGGACGAGTCCCTCAACGGCGACACAACCGTCGTCGCTCGCCTTCCTTGGGCCGCGACGCTGCTGGTTCGTGTCGTGGGTCTCGCTCCCGCTCGCCCCTGCGGGCCGCCCAATCTGGGGGGGGGGGTAGCCTCTCTCGGATCGATTGTCGGCTATGCAGGGCTGGGTTGTGTCACGCTTCGACGGGCGCTTGGAGTCGATGGAAGACTCCCTCTTCTCGCCCTTCTTGGCGGTGACTCACCCTCCGCGCCTCACCCTACCTACCCCTGCTACGGTCCCCCTCCCTTCTGCAGGCCTACGCTCTGGTCAGACTTCAGCCGCCCTGACATCCTTCCGGCTGTTCAGTCCCTGGCTGTGTTGACGGGTCTGTCCTCCTATGGGACAGGTTTGTGCGACGCCGGTACGCCTGGCTTAGCCATCATGCTCGGTCACCCTCTCCCATTGGAGGCCTGGTTTGCTGAGGCCTTCGACTTCACACACCGATCCGTCGACGGCTCTCCTTCCGTCCCTCCCCCGGAGTCGTCCCTGATTTTGCCTCCTCTTGTGTCTGTCGGCGGGTTGGACGGCGCGCTCTGGTCCTGGATGAGCGCGCCCGTTCTTGAACTTTGTTCTATTGCTACCCCGTTCTTCTCTCCCCCGGATCAGCCCTCTGTCGCCAAGGTTTTTCCCTTGCGACAGAGGGTGACGGACTTATTGTCTTGTCTTTAGGTTCCCTCCAGACGTCTGTTCACCACCTGCGGTTTTTCGAGGCGTCTGCGCCAGGCGATCTTCGCGAGGGTTTGGACCGCGTTCAGCGGGTCCACCTTCGGCTCGCGGTGTCTTTGGTTCCCGAGCTGAAGGCGGTTTTGTGCGCGGCAACTCGGCACCGCACGACGGTACGGTCTTCGTTCTGCCGGCCGGCCCCCTTGGTTATTCGTCAGGGTTTGTTGTACTCTGCGCTATATACGTCGGGTTTTTTTACGCAGGATGCTTGGGAATGCTACGCTTCTCTGTCGGCGGCCCCTGCTTCCGCCACACGACGCCGCGCTGTGTCGTTACGGACCCTGCTTACGTCACGCACCGACGCGCTGTGCCGCGCGCGGGGTCTTCTCAGTCCCGTCCTTCTGCCGGTCCTCTTCGGGGTGCTGCTGCAAGTGCTGCCGCCTTGCACGGACGCTGGACTGGGACGTTGCTGGCCGGTGCATCGGTTCCGCCTCGCACTTCTGTTCTTGCCCCTTTCATCCCCTCTGTGTCGGGGCTGGCCGGCCTTCCACTTCCGGCCGCCCTTCGAAGGGGTTAGCCCCGCGCCGGCCTGGGGTTGGGGTGGCCCGCCCTTTTCGTCGAGGTTGGGGGGGGCGGGGGTAGAGGAGGTCAACGTGGCGCTCATGCCCGCACGGCCCGTACCGGGGGTACCTCCACGTCAACACAATGTGTAGTTCTCTGGGTCGGCCTCCTTGTTCTCCTTCTCGCCTGGGCGTACCGGGTCGCTCCCCTCCTCTCGGGTGCTCCCTCGGGTTGCTTTCGCCCTTGCGCCCCTCGGTAGCCGCGAGGGACGTTGGGGGCGGCGGGTTGCGCGGAGGGGTCTCACCTGGAGGTGGACGTCCAAACCCCCACTCCGCTCTTGTCACCGACAACGGCCCATCTCTTCAGAGGTGGCCCACGTGTTCACTTCCATGCCCGAGCTGGGTAGCGTCGAGGGTGTTGACCGCCGGTCACCCGGTTTTCCTCTCCCGTGTCTTTCTGGTTCCGTCGCCGACCTGCGACGCGATGCGACCGGTGGTGGATCTGTCGGCCCTCAACGGGCACATCGTGCACACACGGTTTCGGATGCTGCCGGTACCCCTGGTACGCCTGGCCCTGTGCCCTCTGTCGTGGGTAGCGTCGCTGGCCCTCCAGGATGTGTCTTGGCTCGTTCCTCTCCATCCTCGCTTCCAGCGATTCTTGGCCGTTCGGACTTCCGATCGTGTGTTCCTGTTCGACGGCCTTCCCTTCGGTCTCCACATCGCGCCGCAGCTCTTCTCCGCACTGGTGGGGCAGGCTCTGGGTCCTCTCCTCAGGAGCGGGCTCCAGCTCCTGTTTTCCTTGGCCGTTTGGTTGGTAGTTTCCGACGCCCTAGGCCTGTGCATTGGCGACGCCCTCACAGTCGTTCGCAACATCGCACGGTTAGGGTTCCCCTTCGATGTTCCCAAGTCACGCTTGACCCCGTCGCGTGTCGTGCCATGGGTCGGTCTCGCATGGGTTTTGTCCGGCGCTACGGTGACCCGGGGTCTGCCGGCCGCGGTGCACCTTCGGTGGACGGTCCTCGCCGTGTTGCACTCGGTCTCCCTCCCGGGGTGGCTCTGGGACTCGTTCGTGGGTTCGCTGCATTGGGCCGCTCTGCCCCTTCCCTTAGGGAGCCTCTGGCTACGCCGCCTCCTCCTCATGGGCACCGCGGTGTTTCCGTTGCCCCTATGGATCGGCTCCTGCCGCTCCCGCGTACCGTTCGCCGACGCTTCGGTCGCTGGGTTGCTCGGGGCTCGCTCTCTGCGGCTGTGCCCTGGACCGCTCCCCCCGCCGACGGTCTGGGTAACCACAGATACGTCGAGCGAGGTTGGGTGAGGTTCCCAATCGAACCTGGGACGTCCACTTCCCGGCAGATGGGTGGGTCTCCCTCCTCTTACCCGTCTATGCCCTCGGATTGTTGGTTCCTTTGTTCTTCCTGCGGGACCACGCGCTGGCCCTTCGGGGTAAGTCGGTGGCCTTCGGGTTGGACACTCAGACAAGCTGTCCCCTGTTTCCTTATGCGGGGGTCCTCCAGGTCGTTGACTCTATTGGGGGTCTCGGTGGAGTTGTTCTTCCTCGCGGACCGACACCCCTTCTCCTTGCATGCCTCCTCCCTGCCCGGGCCTGCCACCCTTTGGGCGGCCGCCCTGTCGAGAGGGCAGGGCGTTCTTGTAGAATGGGCGTTGCAACGGACTGTGTTCGCCGACCTCGCGGCTTCCTGAGGTGTTCCGGAGGTCGCCTTGTTCGCATCGGGGGTGCCGCGCCAGTTGCCTCTGGACCTCTCCCTCCGGCCTCGCGCTCCGGGGGGGGTCCGGACGCTTTCATGGTCGCCTGGTACAGGTGGCGGTCGATATCCATCTTTCCGCCACCAGACGCGCTGTTGATGTGCCCAGTCCTCGCGAAGCTGCGGCTGTACCACGGCTGCGTCTGGCTCCTCGCGCCTCTGTGGCCGGCACGGACTTGGTCCGCCCGGTTGCCGCGGTGGTGCCCGAGTCCGGTCCCTCTCCCTGTCTCCGGCTTCCACTTGGGCTAGGTTGGGGTCCTGCGGACCTCTTTGGCCTTCGCATCGTGCTTGTTCATGAGGCACGGTGGCTCCCCGGCCGGGCCCTGACTGACTTCCTGCAGCGGTCATGGCCGTCTTCTCCTTGGGGGACTTACGGGTCCCGCTGGAGGTCTTTTACTAGGTGGCTACAGGCCACTCGCCTGCCAGTTGGCTCTCCTTCCCTCGTCCTACGCTCCTTGTTTCACCTCTTCCGTACACGTCGCTTTCAAGTCGACGCTATACGTACCCACTTGTCTGCCGTCCGGGGGGTTCTTTGGGTCCGTCGCTGGGCTGGTCGTTCCGCCACAGGTGCTAGATTCCTTCCTGACGGCTGCCTTCCGGGATCGACCGCCTCCGCGCCAGGTCCCTCCGCTGTGGGATCTGGGGCGGGCTCTGGTCCTTCTGGCTTCCCCCACGTATACAAGGGCCGCTACGCCGGTTCCGTTGCTCGGGCGTCCACTCTTCCTTGTCGCTCTGGCCACTGGGGATCGGGTGTCTGCACTAGCGGCATTGTCACGGCCCTGGGACTGCGTGCGATTCTCCCCGTCCTTGCATGGCGTCTCGTTCGCCTCCTCCCCACCTTTTGTTACCACGCATGGGAGGGAGGCCCCCGTTTTCCAGCCTTTCGCCGTCCAGGCTTTACGGCGTGGGCATCCTCGCCATGTGTTGTGCCCGGTGTCAGCCTTGCACTCGTCTGTGGCGCCGCCTTCGGGTACTGCTGTGTGGGTGTCTCCTCGGACAGGTGGGAGGCTCTAGCAGGTGCAGCTGGGCCGCCACGTTTGTCGGACCGTTCGTGCCCGTCACCCTGTTTGTAGGGGTTCTGCGCGCGATGTCAGATCCTTTGCTGCCTCCTTCCGGTTCCTGCCACGTCGATCCTTCCCTGCCTTCGCCTCAGCGGTTTTGTGGTCTTCTATCAATTCCTTCATCTCCTCCTACCTCTCCGTGTCCAGTGTTCGACCCCCTCGGCCGGTGATTGCTCTCGGGGGTCGTGTTTCCTGGTGCTCTGGCGAAGATCCCTGGTCTTCCCCCCTTGTCCCTCGTTCTTTTCCTTTGTTTTTGACAAAGGGGGGGGGGGGGTGTATGGGTTTGCAACACTGGATTGCAAGTTTGGGATTATGTATTGTTCCAGTACATAAGTGTTTTTGCCACATTGAAAATTCTGTTTTGTTCTTGTGTTCAGTGTTTTTGTTGGTTTTTGAAGAAAAGGGATTTTGGGTACAGTACCTTTTTGGTTTCAGACAAGTCTATGTTTTTGCATTACTATGAATGACGGGCATGTGTTCAAACTGTTCTTTTTAGCTACTCCTCAGTTTTTCACTCTTTTATTAAACTCTCTTGTTTAAATTGTGTCTTTGTCATTCGTAATTTTGTTTTATGCATTGGTTTTTTTGGTAGGTTGGGCTTGGATGTCCTCCTCCTATTTGTTATGCAGCCTTGACGTTGGATTTGCCAAGACTACTAACAAATTGGGAGGTTTGACGTACCTCCCAACCTACCAAATAGGAAAACCTACTATTTGGTAGTAGTCTTGGAAAATCCAACGTACATAATACCCTCCCTCACGCCGGACCCCTGCCCATCCGCGTTCTTCTGCTGACGTGAGATGTGATGACAAGAGAGGGTCGCTCATGCGCACGTTCGACAGGGATCTGCACATGACGGAACACGGGATGGGCCTTAAGCGGTAACTAAGGTAAACCCCTTTTTCTTCTCTTCTATGCTTTTTTCACCTTCGGTGGTAGTTTTGGTTAATGTACAACGTCTCCTAGAGCAAGATAAGGAGTAGACTCTAGACGTTTTCTTTTTAACCGCGGTTGGAATGACGACATAGCAGTCAAAATAGACAAGTCGTCATTGCAATTAGGTTAATAGCCTTGACGTTGGATTTTCCAAGACTACTACCAAATAGTAGGTTTTCCTATTTGGTAGGTTGGGAGGTACGTCAAACCTCCCAATTCATTCAGTCGAGGACCTTAATGATGAAGCTAGGATGCCCTCAGCTGACACCCTTACGGATACTTCGTGTATCCCTGACCAGTCTGCGACTACATCTGTTACCATCTTACCTCAGGATGCTGGATCTGCTACCTCCAACAAACCTGCTTATGTACCTCCAAGATCTCAAAGGCCTACTGTCACATCAACTAACCCTCGGCCGTTGCATACCTTGAGTACCGGTACTGAAGGGAATTCAACTGCCCATACTGTGCATCCTGCCCCAACGACCACTGATTCAACTCTGACCTCACAATCTACCGACACATCCACTCCTCATTCCTCTCATAAAGGATCTACATCTACTGTGCAAACCCTCAAGCCGCATGTTCCTCAGCGCGCACGGAACAAAGGACATATACCCCAGTCCCAAAACCGACCCTAGACGCCATGTTTCGTCCCCCTGATTGGCCTCGATTCTTCGAGGTCACTGGTGACCCCATGGACGATCTTGATCCTTATGATTCTCTTGCTTCGACCTTCGGTGACTTCACCGTACACACTGTCGGGAAAGGAAAACGCATGATTGAGGCTGCCACACAAGAACAATCAGAAGCCTTACAAGACCATTTTCTCACCCACGTTGGCAGGTATACAGGTAAGGAAGACGAATACCTTAATCAGCGCATAGGTACAGTGGCCCTCCCCTCGGACTTCGAAATTGCTGATCAAGGCTTTCAAGACTCGGCCCCACGCATCTTGAAATTATTGAAAAATACTGACCCCTCCATCATCAAAGTAGACACTTATGTTGTGCCCCAACGCTATAATCGACCCAGTTTGCGTATTGTCAAGGTATTCTTTAAGAGGCACGTCCTCCCCATGCATGTCAAACTAGCTGGACGACAACTGCCAGTACGTCGCTACGTTTATAGACCTAGACAATGTACAGAATGCTGGCGTTTTGGTCACGCTACTGCACGGTGCAGAGCACGCTGTCCTCGTTGCCAATATTGCGGCTCTGAGCTCCATGATCTGGAACACTGCCAGTCAAAGGAGGCCAGATGCGCAAATTGTGACGGATGCCATGAAGCTAACAATAGGGACTGCCCGCATTACATATTCCAACGGGAGATACTACACCTACCGGCCTCGTCGGGTCTCCCACTCAGGGCGGCCGAAACGCAACTCAGGGACGAAGGCAAAGCTCCTCCCTACCGGAGATATGGACCTCCCGCAACAGCTGCTACTCTCCGTCCGAAGGGACCATCTACATCACAAAACAGTCCTCGACGTTCTCCCTCCAGTGAAACATTTCGCCTCGCTAATCTCTCTTCTCCTGGGTTGTCCACTTCCAATAGATTCGAGGGCTTTACCAGCATCTCGGAAGATATGGAATTTTGGTCAATGCCTACGGAGGAGGAGGTCGTGCGACGTACCCTTGACCACGTAAATGCTCCTTCGCCACAACCTCAACTACTAAGGACACAGGCTTCTAAAAAACGCAGGATTGCCATACCAGTTAGGCCCCTTTCTTGTGATTCGGACAACGACTCACCCACCCAACTGTGGAGCATGCCTAATCACGATCCAGACTGTGGATGTCACGACTGCGGCAAATACTTTCTCCTCCGGCACAAAACCTCCAATCCTAGAGCCTTCGAAGAACATTTAAGGAACTTTGTATCCTCTCGTAGTCCAATAAACAAAAAGAAACATCACAAACCCCCTTGCTATTGTGTCTCTCATATCCAACACCCTGACCTTCCACCCACAGACGTAATGACGCAATTCCTGAAGGACAATAATCTCATTGACTCCGATCTGACCGAAATGGTACTCACACGGTCTGCATTTGATGTCCATCAATCGACGACACCCGTTACCCCAACTCCTCACGAAAAGTGTGGTACTCGTAAACGTCTACTCACAAAGGACGCTCCCTGTGATTCAGACCCTGATGAACACCCCCTAATTCCAAATACTCCGCTTCCTCTTGCCACTCCTACGGAAAGCACGACTGAAGAACTTATGCATCTGGATACCCCTGTGCCACCCTCCTCTGATAACCCCCATTTGATCTGCAGCAAGGGTATTCCCCCTGGTGCCTGCGGATGCTCTGGATGTTTTCGGGAGTACATCACCCCACATCTCTCTGAGCCAGATTCTCAAATAATTGCACGAGCAAACGCCTTCATCATTGCATGTACTCTCCCCCCTAACACAGATATTGCCACTACTTCGCCGCAGGACTTTATACATACATTACAGCTAAAGCTCCTTCACTCTCCAACACTTGTTCCCAAACTCGTAAAACAATTCTCTGCAATAAATGACGATGAATTACCCAATTCATCTGCCCCTACGTCTCAAATCCCGCAAGCAACTATCCCTCCCCGTTCTTCGCCTGACTCCTTAAACGACATCACACCCAATACAGATGTGTCCCCCTCTGTACACAATGCCTCATAATATTGTCCAGTGGAACATTAACGGATACCAAGCTCGCCTTCATATGGGAGAATTACAAAGACTCATTCGCTTATACTCTCCAATCTGCATATGCCTACAGCATGTAGGCAATATTGTGATCCCCCCCAGACATTACTCTGTCGCTGTTAGTTCTCCGATTACCCCCACACACTATCGTACAGCAATTCTTGTTCATTACCAATATCCTTTTCTTCCCGTCACCCTTAATCCCAATCCATTTCAAACTTCTGCAGCTTCCATCCCTCACTATTTGTTCGTCCTACAATCAACCCTCTTGCAAACATGACACAGCTGATCTTCTCCATATCACACAACAACTAACTCCTCCTTACCTCATTCTTGCACATTCCCCACTATGGGGAAGCCCGTTTACAGACACCCCTGGTAAACATATCGAAAACCTTCCGATTGACCCACAACTCTGCTGTTTGAACCTAGATTCCCCTACATTTTGGTCTGCAGCACACAACTCGTTCTCTGCGATAGACCTTTCACTTGCTTCGACTGACGCCGCCCCTTTATTTGAGTGGTCGGTTCTGCAGGAAAGATTCTCCAGCGACCACTACCCGATTCTTTTAAACTACTTATCCCCTGAAGCCTTTACACAACTACCTCAATATAATCTCTCCAAAGCTAATTGGCTGACATACACGGAATCCACAGCTGATATTGAAGATTTCTCAGATATGATCACCCCCAAAGTTAACTTTGAATATTTCATGTCTTTCTTAACCTCTACTGCACAGCATCACATACCATTCACCTCCTCCTTGCAACATCCTCGACGAGTCCCTTGGTGGTCACCCAAACTGGCTAGCATGATCAAATTCAAACACAGGGTAGAGCGCCTTCTCAACAGGGTGGGTGATAAGCAACGGAGAAATAAAACCTCCCTCTCCAATCTTGCTACCCATCCTCAATGCTTCCGTTTCATCACCATCACCATTGAAAAACTTGCCCTCAAAACTTTCTATAATAAAGTCTGCGCTATTGTCAAACGCAATATCATCCGAAGTAAAGTGCTTTCGTGGCGCTCATACATCTCGTCCTTCACTAGTCGCACCCCTATCTCTACTCTGTGGAGAAAATTTTGTAGTGTTGACGGGCGAACTGTCCGTCCCCACCTCTCTCCATTACGGGACACTGATTCGGACTCTTTAACCCATGATCCCTACGTCATCACTGCTATGCATGCAAACTATTTCAGTGAAGTTAGCTCTAACCTATCTTTACCTCAACAATTCCTCCGCTTGAAACAAGAGAAGGAGTCCCACCCGATCACGTTTTCCGGAGGTCGCACTCATGACCATAACGCTCCTTTCTCATTACCTGAACTTCAACATGCCATTGACCACTGCTCGGATTCCACCCCGGGTCCTGATACCATTCCCTATGCGTTCATTCGTCATCTTCATCCACGTGCACTAAATTATCTTTTGCAACTTTATAATCAATTATGGGATAGACATTATTTCCCACCAAATTGGCGACATGCGTATACCATACCCGTCCCAAAACCAGGCAAAGATCATAGTTTTCCGACAAACTATAGGCCCATAGTGCTCACCTCATGTTTATGTAAACTTATGGAAAAAATGATCAATCGACGCCTTCTTTATTATGCAGAGGCGCATGACTTATTATCCCCGTATCAACATGGTTCACGTCCCGGCCACTCTACATTACACTCTCTCATCCACCTGGAGCACCAAATACGTGAAGGATTTTCGAAGAAACAACCCACAGTGGCGGTTTTCTTCGACATTGCAAAGGCTTATGATACCACTTGGCGTTATCGCATTCTAAAAATCCTCCATAGCTCTGGTATGCGGGGCTCCCTTCCCCAATTCCTCCAGAACTTTCTATCTAACCGCACATTTCAGGTTAAAAACAACGGTATATTATCTGCAATAAAACCTCAAACTAATGGAATACCCCAAGGCTGTTCCCTAAGTAGTGTACTCTATGATATTGCAATAAATAGTGTTACAAAATGCCTCCCTCCTGATATCTCTCATAGCCTCTATGTGGATGACTTAGCCATTTATTATACGTCTCCTAGTTTAACACACATTCAACGTCGTCTAAACACTGCTCTTCATTCCATACAAGCTTGGGCGTTCTCAACTGGTTTCCGCTTCTCGACTGAAAAAACCAATGCTGTCGTTTTATATCGCGACCTTAGACACTTGCGTAAGCAGTCCATCACCCTCACTATGGGTTCTTCCAAGATTAAATTCCTTGCCTCCACTAAATTCCTTGGCCTTATCTTTGATACCCACCTAAATTGGAAATCCCATGTTGCCACTCTGAAGGCTCGGTGCCTTCAGCGCATGAATGTCCTCAAGTCTGTGGCATGTGTTCATTGGGGTGCTGACCGATCTACGTTACTGCTCTTTTATAGATCCACCATTCTATCTGCCCTGGATTATGGTTGCCCGGTATATGGCACTGCCTCGGCATCCACATTGCAGACACTTAACTCCGTTCATCACCTTGGCATACGTATTAGCTCAGGAGCTTTCCGGTCCTCTCGTGTGTACAGTGTGCTCAGTGATGCTGGGGTCCTGCCATTAACGTATTATCGTCAGCTGGTTCAGCTGCAAACTGCCATCCGTCTCCAACGGGATCCCACATTGAAGGACCTTTTCCGTTCCCAAGATTTTTGTGTTACTCCTACTACTACCTTGCCTTTTACCCTCTTATCCTGCCAATTACTCGCATCTTACAATATTCCAACACCTCATTCACCCCTCCCCTGTATTTCAATTACCCCCTGGATTCTTAAACACCCTGAAGTTTGTTTCCATTTGACTGACCAAGTAGAGGCTGTAACTCCAGTCCAACACCGTACCTTAGCATTACAACATCTTGATAGTCATGTTCCAGCTGCCTTCATCTACACTGATGGTTCGAAGGTTCCGGATGCCGTAGGTAGTGCAGCGGTTTCTGACCATGGTACCCATCAAAGCTCCCTACATCCTTGTTCCACCGTTTTCACTGCAGAGTTGTGGGCTATTCATGGTGCCCTGACCCTCATCTCTGCACTTCCAAACAATCCTCCTCACGTAGTTATCTGCAGTGACTCAAAAAGTGTGTTGCAAGCATTAGGAGAGTACGCCCCACGTGACCCATTGATCATCGATGTTATCCTGAAAATCCACGAATTAAAATGCAGCTCTCGATCCATCACCCTCTGTTGGATCCCCGCCCATGTAGGTATTGCGGGTAACGAACGTGCTGACGCCCTTGCTAAACAGGCCTGTCTAGGTGCTCCGGCATCCACTGTCCTCAGATCGGATGACCTAATTCCTGTAGTTCGACGGCATATTCATGATAAGTGGCGCTCAGAATGGAGGGATCAACCTTTGGGAGGTCACCTTCGTTCCATCAAAGACGACATTCACATGTGGCCCTCTTCACTCAGCCCCTGTCGCGCTGACCAAACCCTCTTAACTCGATTACACATAGGACACACGAGACTCACTCATGGATATCTAATGACCACTCCCCGTAGTCCTCCGCCAGAATGTCACCATTGTCGCACAGTTCTTACTATCCCTCACATTTTATGCGTTTGTCCCATGTACGGCCCTGAAAGACGTCGCTTCTTGCGACACACCTCTTTAAAAGACATCCTTTCTGACTCAGATTCATTCTCGTTCATAGCCATCCGCCATTTCTTAGCAGCTCTTAATCTCTACGATGAAATCTGACCAGTGACCTATATGACTTGACTTACTATCCCCCCGCCGACCACTAGCCTTATGAGGGCCTCGGCCCAGAGGGCTAGTTTAAATTAAACACGTCTTCAACAACAACAACAACAACAACTCTTAAACTCAATTAATGAAATTAACAAACACTACCTAAATCAAGGTCATTTATGTAAATGGGAAATGTTTTAAAATCGACACACTAATGGGGCAAATATCTTAAAATCGACACACTAATGGGGCAAATATCTTAAAATCAATACACTAATGGGGCAAATATCTTAAAATCTAAAAACTAATGGGGCTAAACATGAGAAAGAAAGAGGATCAGAAAAATTATCCACCCCCCTTACCCCTATTAGGTGCAGGGCGGGCCAATTTCGATCCTCCCTGTTTAACTCCATTAGCTTGGAGATTTTAAGACGTTTCACCTCATTAGTTTGGCGATTATAAGATGCTTCAACCCAATAAGGTGTCGATTTTATCTAGGCGAGCAATAGCGAGCCTGCAATTTGGGAGAAACTGGCCTTTGGCCGGGACATTTTTCTACCGAAAAATGTACATACAGTATTTAGCTTGAAGGGGGTCTGGGGAACGTTCTTTAGTTTGAAGGGGGTTTGGAGAGGCGTTTTTCCAAGTCTAGGGGTTAACTAAATACACATTGTTCGAAAATGTCTGAAACAATTAAAACCCTCAATAATAATTAAACAAAATACCATAATAACCCCCGAGACGTTGCACCAGATAGTGTTAACCCCTTCTGTACCGCGACGTCTTTTGTACTTTATTCTGACTATTATTAGACGATTGTATTCAGTTTAAAAAAGGCGGGCAAGAATGTAGTTACCGGGTGTACCGCCCGTCTTGTTTACACTACGCGGACGCCGACCATCATGTTCCTGTCTATTTTGACTGCCTTTGGATACAAAAATACATTACCCTAACCAAACAACCTAACCTAACCTAACCTAGTTGTTGTTGTTGTTGTTGTTCCCCAGGCTGTCTGGCCGAACAGCCCCAAGGTCTCGAGCAAGGCCAAGGCCATAAACGAGCGCCCCCACAAAATCCTCCCTGCTTACCACTAACAAAGCCCGGGTGACCGAAGCCACTCCAAGGCAGGGAGCTGAGGAAGATGCGGAAACGCCCGGGAAACCAAAGCCCCACCCAAGGCCCTGTGCCCCTCAGCAATTATGAAGGGAAAGTTAAGGGGTAAGGGGAAAATGTGACACTTTGGCTCCCAATCTGCCAACTTCTAGGTTGGCAGTAGGGAGGTCAATCCACAGAAAAGACGCCGCCACTTGAGATCTAGAAGATATATAAGTAAAAGGAACAGTCAGAGTAAGCTATGGGTATGGCAGAGATCGCTCAGTTCTCACTCGGATAGACCAGCCCATCACCACATGACTAGAACCCAATCCTCTCAGCATCAGCTAGGAAAGGCCCTAGAAAGCCGCCTTTGGCGGGGGGATAGCTCCCCTATTTCAACTCCTTTCGGGGTTTGGCACCCGCCCACCCCGCCCACCTAACCTAGTACTGTATTATAGATTTATAAGTATTTATTTTATTATAAGTATTTATAGATGATTTATGTTGTATGTCGGTAGTGGTACACCCGGTAACTACATCCTTCCCAAAAGGCCTCCAGCAATCAACAGGCTTCGAACTATCTCCCTTAACCATTTTTACTACCACAGATCTTTCTTAACCCTTGTCTAGCGGGGGTGGACTTAAGTCGAGCTAGAGAAGAAAGGACTATGTGGCGGGGCCCGACTTTAGTCCGTGTGCAATTTTTGAGCAATAATGGTTCTGAGAGAGAGACGAGCGGTGGGAGGAGCATAGGTCGGCTCATAATCGCTCGGCACGGGTCCCGCGCGCCTACTGACGTCTACTCCACACACATCCACCCTCCCTCCCTCGCTACACTGGGAATTATGTAAGGATATTACCGTATTTTAGGGTTTTTGCACTCGTCTTGCACGATCGTTGCAAGAGAACACGTGGTCGTAGGAGGATGGTTCTGGTGTCATTGGAAAGCTCAATTAACGCGCTTTCAGGGATACATAATTGTATTACGCTCTGGCTCTTGTTTATGCATGAAAAAGAGCACGGAAACAAGGTCGTTTAGAGTAAAAAAAAAACGCTTGGCGGGTAGTAGAAGTTACTGACGGGCCCGCTCGTAAGGCGTTAAACTGCATATACAGTACAGTACAGTACAGTAATCGTCTAAATATAGCTCAAATAAACTGCATATACAGTACAGTACAGTACAGTAATCATCTAAATATAGCTCAAATAAACTGCATATACAGTACAGTAATCGTCTAAATATAGCTCAAATAAACTGCATATACAGTACAGTACAGTAGTAATCGTCTAAATATAGCTCAAATAAACTGCATATACAGTACAGTACAGTACAGTAATCGTCTAAATATAGCTCAAATAAACTGCATATACAGTACAGTACAGTACAGTAATCGTCTAAATATAGCTCAAATAAACTGCATATACAGTACAGTACAGTAATCGTCTAAATATAGCTCAAATAAACTGCATATACAGTACAGTACAGTACAGTAATCGTCTAAATATAGCTCAAATAAACTGCATTTACAGTACAGTACAGTAATCGTCTAAATATAGCTCAAATAAACTGCATATACAGTACAGTACAGTACAGTCATCGTCTAAATATAGCTCAAATAAACTGCATATACAGTACAGTACAGTACAGTAATCGTCTAAATATAGCTCAAATAAAAACATGTAGCCGATACTGAAGGGTTATATGCACATCACATATTAACCCCTTCAAGCTCTGACGCGTTTTAGCAGTTTTATTTTGGCTATCATTAGACGATTTTATGCAGCTTAGGAAGGATCTGTGGGTATTAACCCGGGAACTGCAGGGAGACTCTTAAGAGTTCCCCCGGCGGACTGCGGGAAGACTCTTAAGAGTAAGGCTTTTAAAAAATCCATTTAACCCTTCCTCCCCGGGTGTCATTTTAATATGACACCACGAAATAAGGGCAGGTGCCCGGGTGTCCTTTCAGGAGATAGTAAGCTTTCAAGCCTATTCAGCTTGGTCTGAACGCCGTGCGTCCGACGCATGTAAACAAAGCCGATCGTTGCGTCACCGCACCTCCGAAAACAAGAAGGAGAAGACTTTTTTGTTATTGTATGTCGTTGTTTCAGTAGTGAAAAGATCGTCATATTGCTAACATCGCCTGAAAATGCTCTCCACTAAAATCGTCATCACAATTGAACCAGTTGACTTAGAGAGCTCTACTCAATGCCAGTCTACAGATTGGAAACCGCACTACATTTACAGATGCGTGGGAAATTTCTAGCAGTTAAAATTAACCAAAATACGGTAGCCTAGGCCTAGATGTTTTTCGGCCAGATCGCCCGGGTAGCCCACCCTGTCCTTTGGAGATACAGCCCGGGCCAGGAGGGTTAAAACACCCCCCCCAATTTTTTTTTTTTTTTTTTCTTTTTTTGCCCCTGGGCCATGCCAAATATCACTCCTCCACCTCCCCTCCTTCCCCACTTTCCTCACCTCCTTCAGTTATCACCTATTTTCCCTGTTATTCCCTTATTCTGTGGTCTATTTTCTTGCTAACATTAGCGAGTTGCAAGCAGGGCATTGTCATCACTGTTACCAAGCGAGTGGAAGAGAGAGAGAGAGAGAGTATCGATCGACAGTCTCTCTCCAGACTTGGGAAAGAGTGGTGGGGAGGGAGGTTGCCTCAGCCATACATTATGTAACTCCCAGCCTGTATCGCCGATTTTGACCATCCAAACGCTGTTTCCACTTGTTTTATTGTTGTAACAGGTTCTCTATCTATCTATTGCCTGACGCCGTGATCCCCGAAGGGGTGGCCACGAACGAACCGCCCCCATGCACCTCTGTCCCCAGTCAGTCGACGCCCCTCCCCCCAACCAGCACCGCCTTCGTTCATGTACTTCCTCACTCCATCCTTCCACCTCATATTCGGTCTACCTCTCCCCCTCTGTCCCTCCACCTCGCTCTCGTACACCCTCTTAGTCATTCTCTCGCTTTCCATACGTTCCATATGGCCGAACCATCTCAAGTTGTTCCTTTTCACACTTTCCAGCACATCTACCTCCACACCACACCTCCTTCTTACTTCCTCATTAGTCTGTCTATCCCTCCATGTAACTCCGCACGCACTCCTTAAGTAATTCATTTCCACTGCTCTCACTCTTGGTCTGAGTCTCTCAACCAACGTCCATGCTTCGCTTCCGTAAGTCAGTGTCGGGATTACCACACTGTCATGCAAGGACTTCTTCACTTCCATACTGACCACCCTATTTCTTGTTACTGCTTTTAGCGTTCCTACAACCCTCTTCCCCTGTTGTACCCTCTCCCGCACCTCTTCATCCATAGTCCCATCTTTACTCAACACACTGCCCAGATACTTAAAAGAGTTGACGATCTCCATAGCCTGACCGTTCAGCTTCACCTCACACTCTGTGACTTCACCCCTTTCGAAGACCATAACCTTGCTCTTCCCCGTATTTACCTTCAAATTCCGTTTTTCGCACACTGTTCCAAACTCATTTACCAGACCCTGCAACTCCCATTCATTATCACTCATCAGAACTGTATCATCCGCAAACAGCAGTAACAGGTTAATACTGTACCTTTATAATCAACCTATAATAGGCGCCTATGGATAAGTATTAATGTTATTTATGGTAAAATAACAATGTTAGTGATGGGAACAGCTCAAATACGTCAGCACAGGAGTGTGGTGTCTCATACCCCCCATGCGCACTTCTTAGGTTAAAAGGGTAAATACTATCTCAATCAACCATTTGACTTCCATATACCCTTCCTAGTCTGAATAAAATTGTCTAATAATTACAAAAAAACAAAATAGAAATGCGTGTAGGAGCTTGAAAGGGTTAAGCGGTTTTGATAAGTTTTTTGCATTTATCTTGTATCGTCCCAGTTTCTATCTATTTGTTAGTAGTCTTGGCAAATCCAACGTCAAGGCTATTAACCTAATTGCAATGACGACTTGTCTATTTTGACTGCTATGTCGTCATTCCAACCGCGGTTAAAAAGAAAATGTCTAGAGTCTACTTCTTATCTTGCTCTAGGAGACGTTGTACATTAACCAAAACTACCACCGAAGGTGAAAAAAGCATAGAAGAGAAGAAAAAGGGGTTTACCTTAGTTACCGCTTAAGGCCCATCCCGTGTTCCGTCATGTGCAGATCCCTGTCGAACGTGCGCATGAGCGACCCTCTCTTGTCATCATTTTTTCACGCGCTCCATTGAATGAAGTCGCTTTTGTTGTGCTCCTTTAATTCACCCTGTTTAGGTTCGTTTCAGCTTATCTGGCCTTCTTTTTTGTTAGACAGATGTTACGTGATCTAGGGCACACGTAAATGGGCTCCTAAGTGTGTATAATGGAGACGCGTGTGGAAATAGCCTACCGAAGGTACGGGGGCGCCTGGCGTTCCTCGTATATGTTTTTCATTCTTTCTCTTTTCATATTCTTTTTTCCTGTTAGTCTGGGCATAGTTTAGCTTTTAGCTTAATTTAGCCTAGTTCGTTTTCTCATTCAGGAATTGCTATGCCCCTATGAGTTTTCATTTTTTCATAGCCTAGGTGTACCGTTGGTAAACAATCTGAGATTTCGTTGGTGGCGGTGCTGTTTGTAGAGTTTGTGTCGGCCGCATTATTAGCGTTATTCCCGAGTCCCCCCTTTCGAGTCCTTCACTGTGTCTCAAGGGCCTGGGCGACAGGTGGTTCGTGATACTCCAGGGGTACCCCACGGGGGCCCCTCCTACACACCACAGGGTTTTTCGCCCCTGACACATTCTCTGCTCACGGCTAGGCCACCCTTTTTCTCACCTGTTTCATTTACTGGTTTTTGTTTTCTCTTCCTGTTTCACCTCCATCCTTTCATAGTCTTTTGCCCAATCCAGGGGTACCCCACGGGGGCCCCTGTTTGTGCGAAACCACCCTCCCTGCCACTTCTCCTCATGGGCTTTGCTCTATCTCTGTGGGTTGGGTGGTTCCTGGGGGATGTGCCTCCTCTCCCCTGGTGTGTCTTCCTTGCCTCTCCCTTTACCGGTTGAGTCAGGATAAATTCAAGGAAGACACTGCTCAGCTTGATGGCCATCACTGCTTGGAGTTCATAAGGAGATGACGCATTTTTTGTGGCCTTTTTTGGTATTCCCTAGACGCTCCTCTCGCTTTTTTCGGCGCCGGACCATCTCGGCCGGTCCCGCAAATTTGCGGGAGCTCGATTCGGTCCTCTGGGACGTTTCGGCTCCCCGCAAATTTGCGGAGATCGTTGGGGGGTCCCGCAAAATTGCGGGAGGGTGGTGTCGGTACGGTTATGCCTCCATTGGCCCGCAAATTTGCGGTAATAGTTGGCTTTCACTATTGACTTTTTTTATGTCATCTTGTTGCCTGATACTATATTGGTGTATGCACTTTACTGGTGTTATAGGCCCTGCATGTAAGATGTTGAGTGGTGGTTAACACTTTCTCCATCTTTGCAGGTTCTGCTAGTGCTCTTCCGCCTCGGCCGCCCTCCTCACCTACCTCTGTGCTCCCAGTTTAGGGTGAGTACGGATACCTGTTTGCATGTGTGTTCCTGTTTCCCCATGCTCCTTCCCTGGTTCTTCTTGGACATTCTCTCCACTTACTCCTTCGACGTGCTGATTATGGTGTGTGTTCTTCTAGTGCAGGTAGGCTGCCTTGCTTTCGCCTTGGTTGTCGCTCCCCGTGCTTGGAGAGCCACAAGTCCTGCTTGCGCCACTCGCTCTGTGTGTCCTCTACGGCCTACCTCCCTGCTCTGTGTGGCACGTGTCTGGCCCTGGTGGATGTGCTGCACCATGGCCCTGGTTCCTCGGCGGCGGCTGTGGCCTCTGCTTCCCTTCCGTCGGTGTGGACGATGGTCTCCCGCCACATTAGGACTGTGGGCCACCGTTCCCCGGCCTTTGTTGCCGACCGGATCCGCGTCGCCCTGGGTATCCCTGACCCGACTGAAGGCCGTTCACCTGGCCCTCTCCCCTGGGTCCCGCAGCCGGTCGTCCCATCGTCGGGGGGTTCCCCAGCTCCGTCCACACTCTCGCTCGCCTTGTCGTCCGTCCTCTACTGCCCCTCGTCGTCCTCCTGATCGCCTTGACGACACCCATCGCCCTCGTCATGGTTCTCGCACTGAGGCCGGGGTTAGCGGCTCTGCCCCTGTGTGCCCTCCCCTGGCCTCTACGGATAGGGGCTCTACTCCCTTCCGCCCGCTTCCCCAGCCCAGACGACTTCCTCTTACGTTGTCCTCTCTGCACGCGGTTGTTCATGCTGTAGCTGGCCCTCTGCTCCCTCCTCCTACACTGTCCAGGAGGGTCCGCCTGGATGTCGTTGCTTCTCCTACTTCACCTGCTTCAGTGCCTATTCTTCCTTCACGGTCTCGTCCCACGGTGGAGGTCCCTCCCTCCTCCGCCTCGGTGTCGGGCCGCCCTGTTATCTCAGCCCCGGGGATCCTTGCTCTGTTTCCCCCCGCGGCTCCTTCTGGCCTCCTTTCACCCGGCCAGCCTTCCCACTCCCGTCGTCCTGCTCCTCCTCATTCTTCTCTTCCTGACCTTCGCGCCGCGAGGGACGTTGGGGGCGGCGGGTTGCGCGGAGGGGTCTCACCTGGAGGTGGACGTCCAGACCCCCACTCCGCTCTTGTCACCGACGCCGGCCCATCTCTTCAGAGGTGGCCCACGTGTTCACTTCCATGCCCGAGCTGGGTAGCGTCGAGGGAGTTGACCGCCGGTCACCCGGTTTTCCTCTCCCGTGTCTTTCTGGTACCGTCGACGAACTGCGACGCGATGCGACCGGTGGTAGATCTGTCGGCCTTCAACGGGCACATCGTGCACACACGGTTTCGGATGCTGCCGGTATCCCTGGTACGCCTGGCCCTGTGCCCTCTGTCGTGGGTAGTGTCGCTGGCCCTCCAGGATGCGTCTTGGCTCGTTCCTCTCCATCCTCGCTTCCAGCGATTCTTGGCCGTTCGGACTTCCGATCGTGTGTTCCTGTTCGACGGCCTTCCCTTCGGTCTCCACATCGCGCCGCAGATCTTCTCCGCACTGGTGGGGCAGGCTCTGGGTCCTCTCCTCAGGAGCGGGCTCCAGATCCTGTTTTCCTTGGCCGATTGGTTGGTAGTTTCCGACGCCCTAGGACTGTGCATTGGCGACGCCCTCACAGTCGTTCGCAACATCGCACGGTTAGGGTTCCCCTTCGATGTTCCCAAGTCACGCTTGACCCCGTCGCGTGTCGTGCCATGGGTCGGTCTCGCATGGGTTTTGTCCGGCGCTACGGTGATCCGGGGTCTGCCGGCCGCGGTGCACCTTCGGTGGAAGGTCTTCGCCGTGTTGCACTCGGTCTCCCTCCCGGGGTGGCTCTGGGACTCGTTCGTGGGTTCGCTGCATTGGGCCGCTCTGCCCCTTCCCTTAGGGAGCCTCTGGCTACGCCGCCTCCTCCTCATGGGCACCGCGGTGTTTCCGTTGCCCCTATGGATCGGCTCCTGCCGCTCCCGCGTACCGTTCGCAGACGCTTCGGTCGCTGGGTTGCTCGGGGCTCGCTCTCTGCGGCTGTGCCCTGGACCGCCCCCCCGCCGACGGTCTGGGTAGCCACAGATACGTCGAGCGAGGTTGGGTGAGGTTCCCGATCGAACCTGGTACGTCCACTTCCCGGCCGATGGGTGGGTCTCCCTTCACTTACCCGTCTATGCCCTCGGACTGTTGATTCCTTTGTTCTTCCTGCGGGACCACGCGCTGGCCCTTCGGGGTAAGTCGGTGGCCTTCGGGTTGGACACTCAGACAAGCTGTCCCATGTTTCCTTATGCGAGGGTCCTCCAGGTCGTTGACTCTATTGGGGGTCTCGGTGGAGTTGTTCTTCCTCGCGGACCGACACCCCTTCTCCTTGCATGCCTCCTCCCTGCCCGGGCCTGCCACCCTGTGGGCGGCCGCCCTGTCGAGAGGGCAGGGCGTTCTTGTAGAATGGGCGATGAAACGGACTGTGTTCGCCGACCTCGCGGCTTCCTGAGGTGTTCCGGAGGTCGCCTTGTTCGCATCGGGGGTGCCGCGCCAGTTGCCTCTGGACCTCTCCCTCCGGCCTCGCGCTCCGGGGGGGGGTCCGGACGCTTTTCTGGTAGCCTGTTACAGGTGGCGGTCGATATACATCTTTCCGCCACCAAACGCGCTGTTGATGTGCCCAGTCCTCGCGAAGCTGCGGCTGTACCACGGCTGCGTCTGGCTCCTCGCGCCTCTGTGGCCGGCACGGACTTGGTCCGCCCGGTTTCCGCGGTGGTGCCCGAGTCCGGTCCCTCTACCTGTCTCCGGCTTCCACTTGGGCTAGGTTGGGGACCTGCGGACCTCGTTGGCCTTCGCATCGTGCTTGTTCATGAGGCCCGGTGGCTCCCGGTCCCTGGCCGGGCCCTGACTGGCTTCCTGCAGCGGTCATGGCCGTCTTCTCCTTGGGGGACTTACGGGTCCCGCTGGAGGTCTTTTACTAGGTGGCTACAGGCCACTCGCCTGCCAGTTGGCTCTCCTTCCCTCGTCCTACGCTCCTTGTTTCACCTCTTCCATACACGTCGCTTTCAAGTCGACGCTATACGTACCCACTTGTCTGCCGTCCGGGGGGTCTTTGGGTCCGTCGCTGGGCTGGTCGTTCCGCCACAAGAGCTGAATTCCTTCCTGACGGCTGCCTTCCGGGTTCGACCGCCTCCGCGCCAGGTCCCTCCGCAGTGGGATCTGGGGCGGGCTCTGGTCCTTCTGGCTTCACCCACGTATACAAGGGCCGCTACGCCGGTTCCGTTGCTCGGGCGTCCACTCTTCCTTGTCGCTCTGGCCACTGGGGATCGGGTGTCTGCACTAGCGGCCTTGTCACGGCCCCGGGACTGCGTGCGATTCTCCCCGTCCTTGCATGGCGTCTCGTTCGCCTCCTCCCCTCCTTTTGTTACCACGCATGGGAGGGAGGCCCCCGTTTTCCAGCCTTTCGCCGTCCAGGCTTTACGGCGTGGGCATCCTCGCCATGTGTTGTGCCCGGTGTCAGCCTTGCACTCTTCTGTTGCGTCTGTGGCGCCGCCTTCGGGTACTGCTGTGTGGGTGTCTCCTCGGACAGGTGGGAGGCTCTCGCAGGTGCAGATGGGCCGCCACGTTTGTCGGACCGTTCGTGCCCGTCACCCTGTTTGTAGGGGTTCTGCGCACGATGTCAGATCCTTTGATGCCTCCTTCCGGTTCCTGCCACGTCGATCCTTACCTGCCATCGCCTCAGCGGTTTTGTGGTCTTCTCTCAATTCCTTCATCCCCTCCTACCTCTCCGTGTCCAGTGTTCGACCCCCTCGGCCGGTGTTTGCTCTCGGGGGTCGTGTTTCCTGGTGCTCTGGCGAAGATCCCTGGTCTTCCCCCCTTGTCCCTCGTTCTTTTCCTTTGTTTTATTTGACAAAGGGGGGGGGGGTGTACGGGTTTGCAACACTGGATTGCAAGTTTGGGATTATGTATTGTTCCAGTACATAAGTGTTTTTGCCACATTGAAAATGTGTTTTGTTCTTGTGTTCAGTGTTTTTGTTGGTTTTTGAAGAAAAGGGATTTTGGGTACAGTACCTTTTTGGTTTCAGACAAGTCTATGTTTTTGCATTACTATGAATGACGGGCATGTGTTCAAACTGTTCTTTTTAGCTACTCCTCAGTTTTTCACTCTTTTATTAAACTCTCTTGTTTAAATTGTGTCTTTGTCATTCGTAATTTTGTTTTATGCATTGGTTTTTTTGGTAGGTTGGGCTTGGATGTCCTCCTCCTATTTGTTATGCAGCCTTGACGTTGGATTTGCCAAGACTACTAACAAATTGGGAGGTTTGACGTACCTCCCAACCTACCAAATAGGAAAACCTACTATTTGGTAGTAGTCTTGGAAAATCCAACGTACATAATACCCTCCCTCACGCCGGACCCCTGCCCATCCGCGTTCTTCTGCTGACGTGAGATGTGATGACAAGAGAGGGTCGCTCATGCGCACGTCCGACAGGGATCTGCACATGACGGAACACGGGATGGGCCTTAAGCGGTAACTAAGGTAAACCCCTTTTTCTTCTCTTCTATGCTTTTTTCACCTTCGGTGGTAGTTTTGGTTAATGTACAACGTCTCCTAGAGCAAGATAAGGAGTAGACTCTAGACGTTTTCTTTTTAACCGCGGTTGGAATGACGACATAGCAGTCAAAATAGACAAGTCGTCATTGCAATTAGGTTAATAGCCTTGACGTTGGATTTTCCAAGACTACTACCAAATAGTAGGTTTTCCTATTTGGTAGGTTCGGAGGTACAGTAGGGTCCCGCATAAAACGTGTTCGCATAAAACGAGTCTCGATTAAAACGACCGACCTAAAATATTAATATTTAATTTTCGATCAGAACGAATGTGATCACATAAAACGAGTCCGCCGCCAAAGTGGGGCAAATACAAGGAGTTTTCATATAGAGCGCCGAAATATCGTACAAAACGTACAAAATATCGTACGCTTTCATATAAAACGCCGAAATATCGTACAAAACGTACGAAATATCGTTCGCTTTGTACGAAAATTTTCGCTTACAGTGAACATTGACGATATTGCGCCACCAAAATGCTGTGTTCACATAAAACGAATTCACATAAAACGCCCTCGTTTATCGACCATAAACTCGTTTTATGTGAGACCCTACTGTACGTCAAACCTCCCAGTTTACATTGTGTCATTGTCATTCATAATTTTGTTTTATGCATTGTTTTTTTTGGTAGGTTGGGCTTGGATGTCCTCCTCCTATTTGTTATGCAGCCTTGACGTTGGATTTGCCAAGACTACTAACAAATTGGGAGGTTTGACGTACCTCCCAACCTACCAAATAGGAAAACCTACTATTTGGTAGTAGTCTTGGAAAATCCAACGTACATAATACCCTCCCTCACGCCGGACCCCTGCCCATCCGCGTTCTTCTGCTGACGTGAGATGTGATGACAAGAGAGGGTCGCTCATGCGCACGTTCGACAGGGATCTGCACATGACAGAACACGGGATGGGCCTTAAGCGGTAACTAAGGTAAACCCCTTTTTCTTCTCTTCTATGCTTTTTTCACCTTCGGTGGTAGTTTTGGTTAATGTACAACGTCTCCTAGAGCAAGATAAGGAGTAGACTCTAGACGTTTTCTTTTTAACCGCGGTTGGAATGACGACATAGCAGTCAAAATAGACAAGTCGTCATTGCAATTAGGTTAATAGCCTTGACGTTGGATTTTCCAAGACTACTACCAAATAGTAGGTTTTCCTATTTGGTAGGTTGGGAGGTACGTCAAACCTCCCAATCTATTGGCTGACGCTGTGATCCCTGGAGGGGTGGCCACGAACGAACCGCCCCCATGCACCTCTGTCCCCAGTCAGTCGACGCCCCTCCCCCCAACCAGCACCGCCTTTGTTCATATACTTCCTCACTCCATCCTTCCACCTCTCCTTCGGTCTACCTCTCCCTCTCTGTCCTTCCACCTCGCTCGATTTAGTTTGTTTATTTTGCAAGTTTTACATTATAATATACAAACCACACACACACACACTTACCAATCTTATGTGGGCTGGTTTCAATGTCCTCGCTAATCTCAATCTTGGTCACCAGGCCGCTCTTAACAAACACTCGGGTCTTGGGGCCGTCACCATCACTGCTGCCTCCCGCCTCGGCCATTATCACGCGCGGATCCTCCTTGTGTAGATCTGTCGGGTTAAGGGGAGGTTTTTAGTTTGTTCCCTAGACCTCCATCAAGCTTAAAATTACACCCCCAAGATAAATTTGTAAATTTTTCGGTAGAGAAATGTCCCAGCCGAATCCTCTTAAAATACAGGCTCGCTCTCGCTCGCCAGGAAAAAATAGACACCTAAATGGCACGAAAGGTCTTAATATTGACTAGGAAATGGGGCATAAGGTCTTAAAATCGACAAAGAAACACTCGGGTCTTGGGGCTGTCACCACTGCCTCCCGCCTCGGCCATCATCACGCGCGGATCTTCCTTGTATTTACCTAATTGTAGTTTACAGGAGTTGAGCTAAGCTCGTGTTGTCCCATCTCTCAGTCTACTTTCATCCAATATTTTCTTGAAAATATGGATGTTCCTTGCCCCTACCACTTCCTCTCCAGCCTATTCCATTTGTCAATACATCTATAGGGGAAGCTAAACTTCCTGATATCGTTCTTGCAGGTAGGTCTTTTTACTTTGTAGCTGTGGCCTCTAGCTGTCTCATAATTTTTACGTCATCTGCAAACATTGACATGTAGGAGTTTATGTCTATCGGCAGGTCATTCACGTACATAAGGAACATAAGAGGTGCCAACACATATCCCTGTGGCACACCACTCTCAACTTTCTGCCATGATGAGTAAGTTCCTCTAATGTTGGTCCTGAACACCTGAACCGGACAGCTGCGAGAAGGGAGCACCAAGCTTATGTCTACTACTAAATACGACATAAGAGATAGACAAACCAAACTGAAATGATTACTGATTACGGATTACTGATATTTACTATAGGATGTAAGGTATCTTAAAATAACCCCCTAGAAATACTTTCTCTAAAGTATCTATTTCTTTATCCTCCCCATTTCCCCAGCTAACCTAATCCCACAAGGACCCCAATGGAAATACGCCTAACGGCCTTATTGGGCTATCCTTAGTTGGAATTATGCAAGGCTGGTACATGTCATATTTGTAACAAACTATATGGTACCAACTCTGTAAATTGCTAACTGAATAAATATTATTATTATTATTATTATTATTATTATTATTTCTCTATCTGTTAAATAGCTACCCATCCATGTGTAGATCTGTCGGGTCAAATTCATATAAATACTGAAGTATCAAATGTACCGTCATCTGGGGTGGCTTCGGACAAGTGGACAACTTCGGACATTTTGGATAAAAATTAAAACAAATAAAAATAGAGAGAAGAGGAGTTTGGTTTTGAAAAATAGATGTGTAGCATTCAAGAGGAATGTTGTAACTATATGTAGGATGAACTAATAATTTAAATTAATTAATTTAATTTGTGGTAAATATTTGTGAATATGTAACAAAGAAAACACATGTTTTTGTAAGTGTGTCAAACTTCTACTGAGCATAATTAATGGGATGTGAGGAAGACAATTAACCTACACCAGAATGTTCTACAATTATCTGTGAGACCATACACACAGTAACTCTTTCCCCAAAGTTCATAATACACAGCCTATAGCCCTAACAATTTACTTTTATTGTTTTCCAGATTTATTGGGGTGTTTTCGGACATAGTTTGGGGTGATTTCGGACATGAGGTGACATCGGACATCTAATATTAGTTACAAGGTCCTTCCAATATGAACAACAATTAGTACCTAAGTGTATGGTACTCTTACCTAGCCATACATAGCGAGCATCTGTCGAATCATGTCATCACAGGGATCTGCCTTGTATGGGCCGATCGGCTTTTTGCAGACTCCCATTTTCTTATGTTCTTATCATCTGTCATCTTGCTCCCGTTTGAGTAACGCCAATTAAAGGATGCTTAAGACTGAGTAAGGTGTCAGATGTTGACATGATTTGGTGGATGTTTGCTGTGTAAGGTTAGGTAAGAGTATCATATTACATTGCTTTTCATTCACAGGAGTAAAAATGCCACGGATATATAAACCAAAGCACACAACGAGAAAAGGAAATACAACAGTCATGTATGTAAAGACAAATTAAAGAAAGCAAAAGATGATATACAAAAGAAGAACATGAGTGTACGTGAGGCTGCTAAAAAGTGGAAGTTAAGTAAGAGCACCTTACATGACTATATAAAAGGGAAACATAGTAAACCTGCTGGTTATTGTTAAAGTTCCGTTTGATGGTAAGAAGAAACATCGACATTATATTGCAGTCATAGTAAAGGTTCTACCAGAAATACATGTTCGTTTCCTAAAGCATGTGAAGGGCACAAGTAACGTCTTCATTAACCCAGTTATTGATGATTACAGTGATATAGACAAGGGTGAGATAGTACAAATCCTGCCAGAACCAATACTAGACAAGAAGTGCAGAATGCTGTTCAGTGTTGATGTAAATAAATGGCCAAAATAATAGAGAGAGAGAGAAATAGAGAGGGTTGAAGAGCTATAGAGAGGAGAGAGAAAGCGAGCGAGCAGGGGGAGAGAAAGTGAGAGAGAGAGGGGTGGGAGAGAAAGCGAGAGAGGGTGGGAGAGAAAGCGAGAGAGAGAGAGAGGTGGTAGAGGGCGGGGCCAGGGGAGGGCGGGGCCAGGGGAGGGTGGGGCCGGGAGAAGGGTGGGAGAGGGCGGGGCCAGGAGAAGGGTGGGGCCAGGGGAGGGCGGGGCCAGAAGGGTGGGAGAGAGATCGATATCGAGAGCGAGAGGTGGTAGAGGGCGGGGCCAAGTGAGAGAGGGGGGATGAATAAGGAAAGAGGCAATAATGTGATACAAAGTTATATTTTTTGTAAGGTCCTTTTTATTTCATATTATGATTAGTTTAAGGTATATACTGTACCCTGAAAGGGTTAATTAGTATTTCGGGCCATTAATTAGCCAAGATGGCATCTAGTCGGCTGTGTGCCATTAGTATTCCTTTAATATGCAGTCATTAAGATATTATTGCTAAGCTTTAATGATATCAGTATTATTTTTTTAGAAGTTTGGTCACAAGTGTGAAATACGTTTTCAAGGAGTCATTATGTGTAATTTGAATGAATTAATTGTATTTTTTTTTGTATTAGAAAAGTGCCTATACATACGGTGTACCTGAATGCATTAGTGATAATAATATAATTGCTTGGTTATTGAGAATACATAACAATTTATGAAGGTGCTAAAATGCACAGAAACTTGGAATCTAATGTATATGCTACTCTAAGGGCTACAAATGTAAGCATTTCAGTTTGTATTATTTTTTAAAACTCCGTCTTGTGTCCGAAGTCGCCTCTGCATTGTCCGAAGCCGTCGTTCAATACACACACTCAGATTTAAAGGGGAAAACCATTAATGTCCGAAGTCACCTTACCCCAGTCCGAAGTCACCTCATATCGATGATGACTTCGGACACCATTATAAATATTAGTTATAATTAAGCCAAAGGCCTATAATTTTTCCACTGTACACAAGATTATTGTACGTTTCTAAGCTATACATGTAGATGCAAAAGATTGAGTTTCTAAGCTATACATATAGATGCAAAAGATTGAGTTTCTAAGCTATACATATAGATGCAAAAGATTGCATTATTAAGGCTTTACCTATTGAGTTAGGCTTAAAATTAGGTCAATTAGGTCCGAAGTCACCCCGAATGACGGTAGTAATTTTTCGAATGTATTATTGTGGAAAGAGAGCAATGTGGAAAAGTAAAGGGCAAGAATGTAGTTACCAGGTGTACCGCCCGTCTTGTTTACACTACGCGGACACTCACCATCATGTTGCCGTCTATTTTGACTGCCTTTGGATACAAAACTACATTACCCTAACCAAACCTAGTATTATGGATTTATAGTTAGTTATGTAGAGCAGATTAACCAGACCACTGAGCTCCATACGGAGCTCAGTGGATTTATAGCCTAAGTATTTATTTTATTATAAGTATTTATAGATGATTTATGTTGTATGTCGATAGTGGTACACCCGGTAACTACAGTACAGTACATCCATCCCGATTCGAAACGTCTATGAAGCAAGTTAAGGGGGGTGACCTGCTTTTTGTGATTTCTGTCCTTTTCTCTCTTTCTCTGGCTTGTATCCATTCGGCCGCATTCAGCCAACTATTTTAAGACGTTTATCCCCATCTAGGTGTCGATTTCTTCCTGGCGAGCGAAAGCGAGCCAGCATTATATGAAGAAATCCGGCTTTGCCGGAGATTTTTTTTTATCGAAAAATGTACAAATTTAGCTTGCTGTCAAACAAAAATAAAAAATATACTGGCTCACTACCGCTCACCAGTAAAAAATTGACACCTGGATGGGGATAAACGTCTTAAAACAGTAGGCTATCTATCTACTCTGGCACATATACCATTTAAACAGTAGGCTATCTATCTACTCTGGCACATATACCATTTTAAACAGTAGGCTATCTATCTACTCTGGCACATATACCATTTTAAACAGTAGGCTATCTATCTACTCTGGCACATATACCATTTAAACAGTAGGCTATCTATCTACTCTGGCACATATACCATTTAAATAGTAGGCTATCTATCTACTCTGGCACATATACCATTTAAACAGTAGGCTATCTATCTACTCTGGCACATATACCATTTAAACAGTAGGCTATCTATCTACTCTGGCGCATATACCATTTTAAACAGTAGGCTATCTATCTACTCTGGCACATATACCATTTAAACAGTAGGCTAAGTATCTACTCTGGCACATATACCATTTAAACAGTAGGCTATCTATCTACTCTGGCACATATACCATTTTAAACAGTAGGCTATCTATCTACTCTGGCACATATACCATTTAAACAGTAGGCTAAGTATCTACTCTGGCACATATACCATTTAAACAGTAGGCTATCTATCTACTCTGGCACATATACCATTTAAACAGTAGGCTATCTATCTACTCTGGCACATATACCATTTTATACAGTAGGCTATCTATCTACTCTGGCACATATACCATTTAAACAGTAGGCTAAGTATCTACTCTGGCACATATACCATTTAAACAGTAGGCTATCTATCTACTCTGGCACATATACCATTTAAACAGTAGGCTATCTATCTACTCTGGCACATATACCATTAAACAGTAGGCTATCTATCTACTCTGGCACATATACCATTTAAACAGTAGGCTATCTATCTACTCTGGCACATATACCATTTAAACAGTAGGCTATCTATCTACTCTGGCACATATACCATTTAAACAGTAGGCTATCTATCTACTCTGGAACATATACCATTTAAACAGTAGGCTAAGTATCTACTCTGGCACATATACCATTTAAACAGTAGGCTATCTATCTACTCTGGAACATATACCATTTAAACAGTAGGCTATCTATCTACTCTGGCACATATACCATTTAAACAGTAGGCTATCTATCTACTCTGGCACATATACCATTTAAACAGTAGGCTATCTATCTACTCTGGCACATATACCATTTTAAACAGTAGGCTATCTATCTACTCTGGCACATATACCATTGAAACAGTAGGCTATCTATCTACTCTGGCACATATACCATTTAAACAGTAGGCTATCTATCTACTCTGGCACATATACCATTTAAACAGTAGGCTAAGTATCTACTCTGGCACATATACCATTTAAACAGTAGGCTATCTATCTACTCTGGCACATATACCATTTAAACAGTAGGCTATCTATCTGCTCTGGCACATATACCATTTAAACAGTAGGCTATCTATCTACTCTGGCACATATACCATTTAAACAGTAGGCTAAGTATCTACTCTGGCACATATACCATTTAAACAGTAGGCTATCTATCTACTCTGGCACATATACCATTTAAACAGTAGGCTAAGTATCTACCTGGCACATATACCATTTAAACAGTAGGCTATCTATCTACTCTGGCACATATACCATTTAAACAGTAGGCTATCTATCTACTCTGGCACATATACCATTTAAACAGTAGGCTATCTATCTACTCTGGCACATATACCATTTAAACAGTAGGCTATCTATCTACTCTGGCACATATACCATTTTAAACAGTAGGCTATCTATCTACTCTGGCACATATACCATTTAAACAGTAGGCTATATATCTACTCTGGCACATATACCATTTAAACAGTAGGCTAAGTATCTACTCTGGCACATATACCATTTAAACAGTAGGCTATCTATCTACTCTGGCACATATACCATTTAAACAGTAGGCTATCTATCTACTCTGGCACATATACCATTTAAACACTAGGCTAAGTATCTACTCTGGCACATATACCATTTAAACAGTAGGCTATCTATCTACTCTGGCACATATACCATTTAAACAGTAGGCTATCTATCTACTCTGGCACATATACCATTTTAAACAGTAGGCTATCTATCTACTCTGGCACATATACCATTTAAACAGTAGGCTATCTATCTACTCTGGCACATATACCATTTAAACAGTAGGCTAAGTATCTACTCTGGCACATATACCATTTAAACAGTAGGCTATCTATCTACTCTGGCACATATACCATTTAAACAGTAGGCTAAGTATCTACTCTGGCACATATACCATTTAAACAGTAGGCTATCTATCTACTCTGGCACATATACCATTTAAACAGGAGGCTATCTATCTACTCTGGCACATATACCATTTAAACAGTAGGCTAAGTATCTACTCTGGCACATATACCATTTAAACAGTAGGCTATCTATCTACTCTGGCACATATACCATTTTAAACAGTAGGCTATCTATCTACTCTGGCATATATACCATTTAAACAGTAGGCTATCTATCTACTCTGGCACATATACCATTTAAACAGTAGGCTATCTATCTACTCTGGCACATATACCATTTTAAACAGTAGGCTATCTATCTAGTCTGGCACATATACCATTTAAACAGTAGGCTATCTATCTACTCTGGCACATATACCATTTTAAACAGTAGGCTATCTATCTACTCTGGCACATATACCATTTTAAACAGTAGGCTATCTATCTACTCTGGCACGTATACCATTTTAAACAGTAGGCTATCTATCTACTCTGGCACATATACCATTTTAAACAGTAGGCTATCTATCTACTCTGGCACATATACCATTTAAATAGTAGGCTATCTATCTACTCTGGCACATATACCATTTAAACAGTAGGCTATCTATCTACTCTGGCACATATACCATTTAAACAGTAGGCTATATATCTACTCTGGCACATATACCATTTAAACAGTAGACTATCTATCTACTCTGGCACATATACCATTTTAAACAGTAGGCTATCTATCTACTCTGGCACATATACCATTTAAACAGTAGGCTATCTATCTACTCTGGCAAATATACCATTTAAACAGTAGGCTATCTATCTACTCTGGCACATATACCATTTAAACAGTAGGCTATCTATCTACTCTGGCACATATACCATTTAAACAGTAGGCTATCTATCTACTCTGGCACATATACCATTTAAACAGTAGGCTATCTATCTACTCTGGCACATATACCATTTAAACAGTAGGCTATCTATCTACTCTGGCACATATACCATTTTAAACAGTAGGCTATCTATCTACTCTGGCACATATACCATTTAAAACAGTAGGCTATCTATCTACTCTGGCACATATACCATTTTTGTTTTTCTTATTAGGGGTGGCCGACTCGTGACAGAGCCAACACAACACAACACAACAAAACACAAACAAAACATAAAATCACACACATCTAGGTTACCCAGAGGCCCAGTCCGATTTGAGGTCTCCAGCAAGATTCCCAGGTCCCAGATCTCCCGGAGAGGCTCCGATTTCCGCAGGCAGACACTAAGCGGAGCACACCACAATGCCCGCCCACCATGCATCCAGACGTACCCTTCATTTCTACCGGCTCCCCGGGCCAGGCGCCCGACGGACTATTACCGGGTAGGCCCTATCTAGTCCAACTGGCACCCGACCCCTCTCCCAAACGACCGTGTATACACTCATCTATTCACTAGCATTCTCCATTCGTTCCTACTTTTTTTTTTTTTTTTTTTTTTTATTTACTATATCCAGGTTAACCCCTTCAATACAAGCGACGTCTATTTTATTTTATTCTAGCTATACTTAGACGATTTTCTGTAGTTAAAGAAGGATCTGTTATAGTGAAAAGGGTTAAGTGAGATAGTTCGAAGCCAGTTAATTCATGGAGGCCTTTTTTAAGCTGAATATAATTGTCTAATAGTAGCCAGAATAAAGTTAATAGGATGGCGCCGGTACAGAAGGACACTCTATGTTCTCTATTGGGGTATGGGAGGGAGAAGAAGAGAAGTAGTGGAGGATGAAGTAGGGATAAGGAGGTCAGAAGTGTGTGAAGCCATGAAAAGAGAGAAGATGGGGAAAGCATCAGGAATAGATGGAGTGTGTGGGGAAATGCTGAGGTATGGTGGTGAGATAGTGATTGAATGGGTTTGGAAAATGTGTAAACTAGCATGGGAGAAGGGGAGTGCACCTGATGACTGGTCCACTGGAAGACAGGCATAATAGTCCCCCTATATATGGGTAAAGGGGAAAGAGGAGTATGTAGTAACCACCGGGGGATATGTCTTCTAAGCGTAGTAGGGAAGATGTTCAGTAGAGTAGTGATTGAGAGAGTAAGAACGGATAAATGGATAGGTGAGGAGCAGGGCGGGTTTAGGAAAGGAAGAGGGTGTGTAGACCAGATTTTTGCCTTGAAAAGTGTTGTGGAGAAATATCTGGAGAAAGGACAAATGTTGTATGCTGCCTTTAACCCCTAACTATCGGCGCGCAACATAAGTCGAGTATAATAAATCTGGACTATCTGGCGGCGTGCGACATAGGTCGTGTGGCAATTTCAGCACGTAATGTTGCTGAGAGAGAGAGACAAGTGGTGGCAGGAGAGTAGCGAGCGTATGACTGCTCCAGACCACCGCGGCGAACCTACTGACACGAATCCCACCTCCTCCCTCCCTCTCTCACTCGCTACATACTGAATTGTATGGGGAAAGTACCGAATTACATGCTTTTTGCACTCGTGTTGCGCGGTTGTTGCAAGAAAACTAGCGGTCATAAAAGGATCGTTGTGGTGTCATTGGAAAGCTCTGTTTATGCCCTTTCAGGGATAGATACTTGTTTTACGCTCTGGGTCTTATTTAGGCATGAAAATTATCACGTAAACAGCCCTATTTTGGGTAAAAACACCCCGCTGGTGGCTACATATTATATACCGCCTAGGCCGCTCTTAAGGTGTTAAAGACTTGGAGAAGGCTTACGACAAGAGTTGATAGAGAAGGTCTATGGAAAGCATTGAGAATATACAGAGTAGCTGAAAGTGGTGAAGAACATGTATTAGGGTGGAAAGGCGGCAATACGTGTGGAGAATGAACAGAGCGAGTTCTTTGATTTGAAGGTTGGGTTAAAGCAAGGGTGTGTGATGTTCCCATGGTTGTTTAAGATATATATATACCGGTATATATATGGATAGAGTCATTAACAAAATACTGTACAAGGAAGAGCAGTGGATATTGGTGTGCCACTGATAAGGGAAGGAAATTCATGGAAGTTGCCTGTACAGTACTGCTTTTTGCTGACGATTCAGTTCTGATGAGTGATAGTGAGTGAGAGTTGCAAGGTCTGGTAAATATGTTTAGAACAGTGTGTGAAAAACAGAAT
Source organism: Paralithodes platypus (assembly GCA_032716605.1). Classification (NCBI taxonomy): domain Eukaryota; kingdom Metazoa; phylum Arthropoda; class Malacostraca; order Decapoda; family Lithodidae; genus Paralithodes; species Paralithodes platypus. The sequence goes on from CM064481.1 coordinate 27,412,007, forward strand.
CTGAAGGTAAATATGGGGAAGAGTAAGGTTATGGTCTTTGAAAGGGGTGCAGTCACAGAGAGTGAGGTGAGGTTGAATGGTCAGGTTATGTCAGCTCATTTAAGTATTTGGGCAGTGTGTTGAGTAGGGATGGGAGTAGGCCTATGGACTCATGGAGGAAGAAGTGCGGGAGAGGGTGCAACAGAGAAAGAGGGTTGTAGGAACGCTGAAAGCAGTAACAAGAAATAGGGTGGTCAACATGGAAGTAAAGAAGTCTTTGCATGATAGTGTGGTAATTCCGACATTAACGTACGGGAGTGAAGCATGGTTGTTGTTGGAGACACAAACCAAGAGTGAAAGGGGTTGAAATGAGTTCCTTGAGAAGTGCATGCAGAGTTACAGTACATGGAGGGATAGACAGACAAATGAGGAAGTGCGAGAACAGTGTGATGTGGATGTAGATGAGCTGGAAAGTGTGAAAAGGAACACCTTGGTATGGTTCAACCATGTGGAACATATGGGAAGCGAGAGAATGACTAAGAGAGTGTACATGAGTGAAGTGGAAGGACAGAGAGAGAGAGAGGTAGACCGAGAGAAATATGAAAGGATGGAGTTAAGAAGTACTGCAGGCATGTATATACCTTACCTTTGGATACCTTTGGATGTGTTCGCCGCTCCTCTAGCGGCACCAAGGAGCGCGACGCCCCTCGTTATGGGTGGTGATTTGGTGCAGTAGACTGTTTGAAGCGACAGCTCGCTCCCTTGCGAGGATGGGCTCGTCTGGCACTTTTTGCAGTTCGACATCTAGGGCTCTCTTGAAGTTGTCTAACGAGATGTCCCTCATGTCTCTTACTCGCCGTGGGAGTTTGTTGAAGAGACGTGGGCCTCTGTGTGATAACCAGCCCTCTCGCAGAGAGCCCATAGTATATGCGTTTGATCGGAGGAAGGGCGTCGACTGACTGGGGACAAAGGTGCATGGGGGCGATTCATTTGTGGTCACCCCTTCAGGGAACATGTTGCCTGGCAAATTGGCAATAGATAGATAAATTTGATCAACATTGTTGTCTCACGGTGGATTATACACAAGTGCAATACCGTACTGTATTAGAATTCCATAGACCTGCAATAATATAGCCTACCTAATACTTTATTTATAGTAACACGGCAGCGGCAAGCCCATTCCGGTAAGGATGTCATAGCCTAGGCTATTGCCAGCACTCCCAGCAGGGGGCAAATAACAAAACAATAGCCATCAAAATAGACGGGATAGAAACTGCGAGCGTGTGACGACCCTAAACATGACGACTTTCGGACTGTAGGCCCGGATACTACATCCGATAATATTCAAGGACAGTAGTGCGACATTATGAGAAACAATTTATTAGGGAAAATAGGCACCAATAGATTCGTCATATTTTTCTCCATATAGCCTAGTCCGCATGGAGGATTTTCATTATCATCAAATTGAAAAATACCCACTTTACAGACAAATACACAAAATATCTAAGTCAAAGCGGGGATGTGGGGGCGGCAGCCCCCACCTATAAGATTAGTTAGTTATGTAGAGCAGATTAACCAGACCACTGAGCTCCATACGGAACTCTCATAGGTCTGGCCCGAAGGATTGGATCAGATTACTGAAAGGAGCTTAAGGCGACGCAAAAAACGGACGATAGGGGGGAAGGAAAATGACGGAGAATCGGATAAAAGGTCAGTGAATGATTTAGTACCAAAACAAACCGTACGCAGACGGGCAGTATCTGGGCAATCAAAGACGTGGCGAACAGTTAGAGGGGAATGACAGGAGGAGCAGGTAGGGGGCGGAGTGCGGGGAGTGGACATCAAATAACCGTGAGTCAGCCTGGAATGGCCTATCCTAAGTCTAGTTAGTAAAACTTCCTCACACCTGTGAGACCTGGAAGACGAGGGCCAAGGACGGACAGAAGGTTTGATTGCACGGAGTTTATTATTGCAGGGTAGAGCATCCCAATGAGATTGCCACGTGCAAAGAATAGAAGGCTTGAGTAAGGACAGCCAATCACCTAACGGAAGGTGGGGCTGGCGAGGGATCATTAAAATAGCATTCTTATCCGCAGCATCGGCGTCTTCATTGCCACGGACACCGACGTGAGCAGGAATCCAACATAACTGGACCTAGAATCCACGTAGGCTCATCTCGTGGAGAGCGTGTTTTATGGCTAAAACTATTACGTGGGAGGACGAATAAGCACGGAGCGCTTCGAGGGCACTACGAGAGTCACTGTAAATTATAAAGGGCTGTTGAGGGGTGTCATGTATAATGTCAATAGCAGATTGGATAGCTAAAAGTTCAGCAGTAAAGATAGAGGCTTGGGGCGGGAGAGAAAACTGAAGGAGCTTAGTAGAGGACACAGCAGCGAGGCCCACCCCAGAGTCAGTCTTAGACCCGTCAGTGAAGATGGCAAAATGGGGGCCTTTACGACGTATGTGTTCGAGTGCGTGTTGGCAGTGATGGCTAGGGACAAAAGGATATCTCTTAGAGAGGAAGGAGAGGTGAGTGCAAACATTGGGGAGAGAGATAACCCATGGGGGGGAAGGGGAGACAACAGGCGGCGAAACAGCAATGTGAAAGTCAAGAGAGTTGAGGAGAATTGTAGCACGAATCGGAAAGGAGGGGGAAGATGGACACGGATCGGGAATGAAGATATCACTGAAAAGGGAATTAGTGGGAGAGTCACTATGTTTAATTTTTAATGCACGGCGCATAGTAACTAAATCGCGATGGAGGGAGAGCGGGGGCTCGCCACTCTCAGCTAAGACGGAGGTATTTGGGGAGGAACGGAAAGCTCCAGTACAGAGACGCATACCCTGCGTATGAACAGGGTCCAACATCTTCAAAACGGAAGCAGAGGCCGACCCATAAATGGGGCAGCCGTAGTCGAGGATGGAAAGAACCACCGCCTTGTAGAGCATCAACATAGTGGTACGTCTGGCACCCCAAGTGGTATGGGATAGTTTTCTGAGGAGGTTGAGAGCACGAAGGCCTTTACCTTTAGTATACTGAACATGGTCTCTCCAGTTGAGATGTTGGTCAAAGATTACGCCTAAGAATTTAACACTGGGATAGAAAGAAATCGGAGAGAGGGTCCCATTCGAAGCGATATTGACTGGCCACGGAGCCAGCGTTTGTCTCGATAGAAGACTATTGCCTTAGTTTTCTCAGCCGAAAACTGAAAGCCAACTGAAGATGCCCAGGCGATCACCCGTTGGATGGAGATGTTGAGTATACGTTGAGCATGTCTGAGGGTACGGGCAGTGCAATAGATGGTAAAATCATCAACGTACAGGCTGCCATGGACTTCCGGCAGCAATTGTTGAATGACTTTATTTATGGCCGCGGCAAAAAGTTTGCTGCTGAGAACGCTGCCCTGGGGAACACCATTGACGAGTGGAAAGACATTAGAAAGGATTCCCTCCACTCGAGTCTGGAATGTTCGATCAGAAAGAAAGTTGGAAATAAAAAAAGGTAGATGGCCACGGGCACCACTATCATGAAGTAGTTGCAGGATGGGACGCCGCCACGTGGTATCATATGCCTTCTGGATGTCAAAGAAAACGGCGACGGTGATGGACTTACTTTCAAAGCCACGCTTGATATGAGATTCTAATAACGTAAGCGAGTCCAAAGTAGATCGATCTTTCTGAGAGCCAAATTGGGTCGGAGTGAGAATAGTGTTTTGACGGAGGAACCAAGTGAGTCTAGTATTGACCAATTTCTCCATTAATTTACAAAGACAACTGGTGAGGGATATTGGTCTATAACTCGAGGGCAAGCTCGGGTCTTTTCCAGGTTTTGCAATTGGGACGACAATAGCATGTTTCCATGAGGTAGGAAATTGATGACGGATCCACACCTGATTATAAAATTGCAAGAGGTAGGATTTAGCAAGGGGGGCTAAGTTAGTGAGTAAGGCAAAACTTATGTTATCTTGGCCAGGAGCGGAGTTAGGACAATTGGAGAGTGCATGTTCAAATTCATCCATAGTAAAGCATGCATTATAATCAAAGGTGTCTGGTGAAGAGAAGTTGAGGGGGATCGACTCCATTTCAAGTTTATGGCGGCGGAAATTATCGTCTAACCTCTCATTACTGCTGACATGGGCAAGATGTTGACCCAAGAGGTTCGATATCTCAAGGGGATCGTGAACAGTACGGCCACCGTGTACCAAAGCATGGCGCGGAGGGGCAATGTGAAGGCTGTTAATATTCCTGAATTTATGCCAAACGCATGATATCGGGGGTAGACGGGGAAATGGTGGAGACATAAGTTTTCCAGGATTCGGATCTACTACGGATGACTTCTCGACGGAATTTAGCTGATAGTCGATTGTAGTGAGGTTTGATGGCACATATATCCATCAATAACGAGATGGAATGGCATAGAATCATCACGTAAAGGTAAGCGTGAACATAAAGAATTGTAACGTTTATTGAGACTATCGAGGCGGCGGCCTAATTCATGTTTACTTTTAGCAAGAGTGGATAAGGTGCTGTCCCACCAGGGGACTCGACGACGTAGGGGGGAAGAAGTCGTCTGGGGTATAGACTTAGTAGCTGCATTAGTAAAAAAATTAACGAGGAATGAATGCGTTTCATCAGGATCCCTTAAGGGATTAAAAGGTGGGATTTGTCTGGTGTGGAGGACATATGCGTCCCAGTCAGCTTTGTGGAAGTTATAGCGAGGGAGCGAAGGACATGGACGGAATTGCAGGTAAGACAGGATGACAGGAAAGTGATCGCTTGAGAACGTATCAACACAGACCCGCCACTCGAACTTATCAACAATTGCTGTGGAGCACAGGGTGACATCAACAGAGGAATAAGTATGATGGGAAGCAGAAAAGTAAGTGTGTGAGTCGGCCTCATTAAGGCAGCAAAGGTCACGGTTCAAAAGCAAATGTTCAATCTGCGAACCGGCTGTATCAGGATTGGAGGAAGTAGGGTCCCATATAGGGCTATGGGCATTAAAGTCACCCAACAGTAAGATGGGAGAGGGTAGTGTAGAGAAAAACTGAGAAAGCAAGGAAAGGTCATAATTGTAAGCAGGTTGGTTATAGATATTGCAAATGGTAACAGAGTCACCATCGGGGATATGAAGAGTAAGGATAGAGTGCTGTAGGAAACTTGTACGAATGGGAAACAAGTCAAAAGTTACTCGATGATGGATATAAATTGCTGTGCCATATTCTCCATCAGGGGATAGAGAACAGCACGCAAGGTGGTAGTTGGTGATGGATTTATTATAATTTCCAATGTGTTGTAAACAAATACACATTGGATTATAGACACGGAGTAAACGCTGGATCTCAACTAGATGGACTCTAGATGAGAGACCATTACAATTCCATTGTAGTATATAGGGATTGAACAGGTTAAGTGAGAGACGTAAGGTTACGTAAATTAACAGCACTGTTCGGCTGTTGGAGATGAAGAGGAACGGGTCTGGGGGGAGGGTCATGAGAAGGCAGGGAGTTTCGACGTGGACGGTGGGGGGACACATTAGAGGACAGGTCATGGAGGATAGTAGCTATCTTGGAGTGTGAAAGATCTGAACGTGACTTTAAGTGAAAAGCGCATAAGCACGAAGAGTTATGAGAGGCGGTGTTATCAGGGGTTGGTAAACGTCGGTCACGGAGAAAGGAGCGTATCAACGCAGCAACAGTGGATTTAGTGCGGGTAGGCGTCCGGCGATACTCCCGCACAAAGCAGTCATGACAGCCGCAGTGGGGTGCATGGGAGCCCGAGGCGGTAACATTGATAGGTGCGTGAGGTCGAGGACGAGTAGGCGGGGGGACGCAGGCATAGAGGGGGTGTGGAGTGAGGGAGGCTGGGACGGAGAACCCATATCAGAGCGGAAGATGCGAGAGCGAGGAGGGACACGTTGAGGTTTGGGAGGCATAGGTCGGGCTGTGAGGGTCTTACGTTTTACGGAGGGAGATCGACGATCTGAGGAGGGAGAATGTAGAGCATCAGATCGGCGTTTACTGGTGGAGGGGGTAGAATCCATGACATCGTCAACATCGGTAGAGGGAGCCGGGGCAAGAGGCAAGGATTGAATATCAGTTACTGGTGAAGGGGACGCGGATGCTTTTGGGGTGGAGGCTTCATGAACAGGGGGAGGGGTATTCAGTGCATGAAATCGGTTGGAGAGGGGAACAGTGGCTGGACTAGAAAGGGGTGAATCCAACACAGCATCACTGTCCTCACGTCGTCGACTACCGGGAGAAACGTCAGTTGTAGGTGCACGAAGTCTAGCACTGTAAGTCATATCTCTAGAGGGATCTTTAACATCTCTTACTCTCAGTTCTTGCTTAGCTTCTCTGACAGACATGCCTGACCGACTAATGAGAAGCTTTAACTCAGCATTGTACATGTAGAACACACATTGCTTTGAGCGAGCATGGTGTTCAAGGCCACAGTTAACACATTTTGGAGTGCCACAATTCCTAAGGTTAAGGCCTTGGGTTAACATTCCACACTAATATTTGGTATTGATAAATACGTTCAATGTAATGTAATAAGAGTATATACACCTATATAGAGTATTAAAAGAATGTAGAGATGAGTTAAGTTACCCATTAACATTTTTATTTAACCCGGGAACTGCGGGGAGACTCTTAAGAGTGAGTGAAAAAAAAAATAAACTTTTGACATCGAAAAAAAAAAAAAAAAAAAAAAAATTTGGCCCCTGGGCCATGCAAAATCTCAGTCCTCTACCTCCCCTCCTTCCCCACTTTCCTCCTCTCCTTCAGTTATCACCTATTTTCCCTGTTATTCCCTTATTCTGAGGTATATTTTCGTGCTAACATTAGAAATCCGGTTGGAGGGTGTGGTCATCACTGATAGCAAGCGAATGCAAGAGAGAGAGAGAGAGTATCGATCGACTGTGTCTCAGTGGCCTTGGGGGAAATTGGCGGGAAAGCAGCTTGCCTCACCCATACATTATACAACTCGCGGGCTATATCTCCGATTTTGACCATCCAAACGCTGTTTTCACTCGTTTTATTGTTGTTTCAGGTTAATACCTTTATAATCAACCCATAATAGGCGCATATGGATAAGTATTAATGCTATTAATGGCACAATGAATATTTTAGTGACGGAAACACCTCAAATACGTCAGCACAGGGGGACGTTTCCAATTACCCCCATGCGCACTTGTTAGGTTAACAAGTCATTGGAGACAGGTATAGTTCCAGAAGCTTGGAAGCTTGCACACGTAGTTCCGATCTTCAAAAAAGGTGACAAATCAATAGCATCCAATTACCGTCCCATTAGTCTTACATCAATCATAGGAAAGCTACTAGAGTCAATTATTGCTAGTAAAATTAGAAACCACTTAGATACATTTAATTTAATAAATTCTTCTCAGCATGGATTCACTCAGGGACGTTCTTGCCTTACTAATTTGCTTAGTTTTTTCTCAGAGGTATATGAAGCAGTAGATAATGACAAGTCATATGATATAATATATTTAGATTTCAGTAAAGCTTTCGACAGAGTCCCCCATGAGAGATTGATGAGAAAGGTTGAGGCGCATGGAATAGGTGGGGCGTTGTTGGGATGGATTAGGTCATGGCTAATTGGTAGGAAGCAGAGAGTCAGCATAAATGGTATGAAGTCAGAATGGGGAGCAGTCAAAAGTGGTGTCCCCCAGGGATCTGTATTAGGTCCTCTGTTGTTTGTTATATGCATAAATGACCTTGATTTAGGTATAACTAGTAGGATAAGTAAATTTGCAGACGATACCAAAATGGGGAGAACAATTGATTCAGATAGAGATATAGAGTGCCTCCAAAGGGATCTAGATACCTTACACGAATGGTCAGTAAATTGGCAGATGAAGTTTAACATTGACAAATGCAAGGTATTAAAGATAGGGAAGATGCATACTAATGTTAAATATAAACTAGCTAATATGGAATTAGAAAACTCGAATTGTGAGAAAGATCTAGGTGTGTTTGTTAGCAATGATTTGAAACCTAGACAAGTGTAAAAGCGTTCGAAACAAGGCAAACAGGATTCTCGGGTTCATCTCTAGGAGTGTGAGTAACAGAACTGCTGATGTTATCTTAAAACTTTACTTGTCATTAGTGAGACCCCATATGGATTATGCTGTTCAATTTTGGTGTCCTTATTACAGAATGGACATAGATTCATTGGAGAGAGTACAACGTAGAATGACAAAAATGATCCATAATATTAGAACTCTTCCGTATAAAGAAAGGTTGAAGAAATTAGGCTTACATTCGTTAGAGAGACGCAGAGTTAGAGGGGATATGATAGAAGTGTTCAAGTGGGTTAGTGGGATTAACAAAGGGGACATGACAAATGTACTAAAGCTCAGTGATAGCGAAAGAACTTGTACCAATGGTTTCAAATTAGATAAATTTTGTTTCAGAAAAGATATACAGTAGGCAAATATTGGTTTGGTAATAGAGTTGTAGATGGGTGGAATGGACTACCAAGTGCTATAGTGGGATTAAAAACGATAGCGAGCTTTAAGATAAAATTGGATAAGCATATGGACGAGAAGGGTTGGGTGTGAAGGGGGATCAGCAGGGTTGGGCCAATCAGCGCTCTGCAGACCCCGTAATCCTGCGTTAATCTCTAACCGTTTTGGTAAGATGATCCTCAGGGTATTAGAGTGTTCAGCCTATAATTGGGGTTGTGTGGGACAGGGATCTGCCTTGCTTAGACCAATCGGCTTTCTGCAGACTCCCATTTTCTTATGTTCTTATGTTCTTATAATACTAGAATAGGTTAGGTAAGGTTGTCAGGTTAGGCTAATGTCCTTTCAAAGGGGTATAGGCTAGTAAACACTAGGATAGCCTATACCCAGTCAGAGGTAAGAAGAAGAAGAGTCCTGCAGCAGCAGTAGTCTCCTTGAATGTTACCCTACATCCTTCCCCCCTTTCCTATTGGACCTAATAGGCTAGGCCTAAAAATTATTTTTAGTAAGGAGGTAGTTTACATTAATTGTATGCTAGCGATCACGTTCCTGTCTATTTTAACTACGTAGGATACAATAATGGCATTGTCATAATCATATAGCCTAGCCTAGGCCTATAGGCCTACTATATAAATCCAAGGTTAGAGATGTAATTGGTCCCCTTAAAACTTCGATAGGAGAAATGACAGAAAATTATTTAGAAATGTGCAGTACATTAAATAGTCAATTTCTTTCCGTTTTCACTAATGAAAATTTGGCACAGTTTCCAGAAGTCCGTAAGGTATATAGCGATAGTATAGAAAATAGGTTAAGTACGATTACTATAAGTAGAAATGATGTGCTTAAGGAAATTGACAGACTGAAACCTCATAAATCGCCTGGTCCTGATGAGGTATATGCTAGAGTATTAAAAGAATGTAGGGATGAGTTAAGTTACCCATTAACATTTTTATTTAACAAGTCATTGGAGACAGGTATAGTTCCAGAAGCTTGGAAGCTTGCACACGTAGTTCCGATCTTCAAAATAGGTGACAAATCAATAGCATCCAATTACCGTCCCATTAGTCTTACATCAATCATAGGAAAGCTACTAGAGTCAATTATTGCTAGTAAAATTAGAAACCACTTAGGTCCTAGATACATTTAATTTAATAAATTCTTCTCAGCATGGATTCACTCAGGGACGTTCTTGCCTTACTAATTTGCTTAGTTTTTTCTCAGAGGTATATGAAGCAGTAGATAATGACAAGTCATATGATATAATATATTTAGATTTCAGTAAAGCTTTCGACAGAGTCCCCCATGAGAGATTGATGAGAAAGGTTGAGGCGCATGGAATAGGTGGGGCGTTGTTGGGATGGATTAGGTCATGGCTAATTGGTAGGAAGCAGAGAGTCAGCATAAATGGTACGAAGTCAGTATGGGGAGCAGTCAAAAGTGGTGTCCCCCAGGGATCTGTATTAGGTCCTCTGTTGTTTGTTATATGCATAAATGACCTTGATTTAGGTATAACTAGTAGGATAAGTAAATTTGCAGACGATACCAAAATGGGGAGAACAATTGATTCAGATAGAGATATAGAGTGCCTCCAAAGGGATCTAGATACCTTACACGAATGGTCAGTAAATTGGCAGATGAAGTTTAACATTGACAAATGCAAGGTATTAAAGATAGGGAAGATGCATACAAATGTTAAATATAAACTAGCTAATATGGAATTAGAAAACTCGAATTGTGAGAAAGATCTAGGTGTGTTTGTTAGCAATGATTTGAAGCCTAGACAACGGTGTATAAGCGTTCGAAACAAGGCAAACAGGATTCTCGGGTTCATCTCTAGGAGTGTGAGTAACAGAACTGCTGATGTTATCTTAAAACTTTACTTGTCATTAGTGAGACCCCATATGGATTATGCTGTTCAATTTTGGTGTCCTTATTACAGAATGGACATAGATTCATTGGAGAGAGTACAACGTAGAATGACAAAAATGATCCATAATTTATTAATTAAAATGTAAAACTTGCAAACTAAACAAACCAAAATTGGGACAAGGACAATATAAAGTCAAATTAAATTATCAAAATCGCTATGTGGAAACAACGCTTACTAAAATGAAAATTATTAAATAAAAGAACACAATCCACCACATAGGGTGTACATTACTACATGAGCAAGTTAATCTGTTTCCCAAGCAAACTAATCGCACATATAACATAAGAACATAAGAAAATGGGAGTCTGCAGAAAGCCGATTGGCCTAAGCAAGGCAGATCCCTGTCCCACACAACCCCAATTACAAAGCCCAATTATAGGCTCAACACTCTAATACCCTGAGGATCATCTTACCAAACCGGTTAGAGATTAACGCAGGATTACGGGGGTCTGCAGAGCGCTGATTGGCCCAACCCGGCTGATCCCCCTTCACACCCAACCCTTCTCGTCCATATGCTTATCCAATTTTTTCTTAAAGCTCCCTATCGTTCTTGATCCCACTATATCACTTGGTAGCCTATTCCACCCATCTACAACTCTGTTACCAAACCAATATTTGCCTATATCTTTTCTGAAACGAAATTTATCTAATTTGAAACCATTGGTACGAGTTCTTTCGCTATCACTGAGCTTTAGTACATTTGTCATGTCCCCTTTGTTAATCCCACTAACCCACTTGAACACCTCTATCATATCCCCTCTAACTCTGCGTCTCTCTAACGAATGTAAACCTAATTTCTTCAACCTTTCTTCATACGGAAAATTTCTAATATTATGGATCATTTTTGTCATTCTACGCTGAATTCTCTCCAATGAATCTATGTCCATTCTGTAATAAGGACACCAAAATTGGACAGCATAATCCATATGGGGTCTCACTAATGACAAGTAAAGTTTTAAGATAACATCAGCAGTTCTGTTACTCACACTCCTAGAGATGAACCCGAGAATCCTGTTTGCCTTATTACGAACGCTTATACACTGTTTTCTAGGCTTCAAATCATTGCTAACAAACACACCTAGATCTTTCTCGCAGTCTGAATTTTCTAATTCTAAATTAGCTAGTTTATATTTAACATTTGTTTGCATCTTCCCTATCTTTAATACCTTGCATTTGTCAATGTTAAACTTCATCTGCCAATTTACTGACCATTCATGTAAGGTATCTAGATCCCTTTGGAGGCACTCTATATCGCTATCTGAATCAATTGATCTCCCCATTTTAGTATCGTCTGCGAATTTACTTATCCTACTAGTTATACCTAAATCTAGGTCATTTATGTATATAAGAAACAACAGGGGACCTAATACCGATCCCTGGGGGACACCACTTTTGACTGCTCCCCACTCTGACTTGGTACCATTTATGCTGACTCTCTGTTTCCTACCAATTAGCCATGACCTAATCCATCCCAACAACGACCCTCCTATTCCATGTGCCTCAACCTTTCTCATCAATCTCTCATGAGGGACTCTGTCGAAAGCTTTACTGAAATCTAAATATATAATATCATATGACTTGTCACTATCTACTGCTTCATATACCTCTGAGAAAAAGCTAAGCAAATTAGTAAGGCACGAACGTCCCTGAGATAACAACGCACTATCGTCACGTTAAAGGAAGTAGTCAAGTTTGGGAAGTCCGGGACGTTCTGGCAAATTTTAATATTAGAAATCTTCCGTATAAAGAAAGGTTGAAGAAATTAGGCTTACATTCGTTAGAGAGACGCAGAGTTAGAGGGGATATGATAGAGGTGTTCAAGTGGGTTAGTGGGATTAACAAAGGGGACATGACAAATGTACTAAAGCTCAGTGATAGCGAAAGAACTCGTACCAATGGTTTCAAATTAGATAAATTTCGTTTCAGAAAAGATATAGGCAAATATTGGTTTGGAGTTTGGTAACAGAGTTGTAGATGGGTGGAATGGACTACCAAGTGCTATAGTGGGATTAAAAACGATAGGGAGCTTTAAGATAAAATTGGATAAGCATATGGACGAGAAGAGTTGGGTGTGAAGGGGGATCAGCAGGGTTGGGCCAATCAGCGCTCTGCAGACCCCGTAATCCTGCGTTAATCTCCAACCGTTTTGGTAAGATGATCCTCAGGGTATTAGAGTGTTCAGCCTATAATAATTGGGCTTTGTAATTGGGGTTGTGTGGGAACAGTGGGACAGGGATCTGCCTTGCTTAGGCCAATCGGCTTTCTGCAGACTCCTATTTTCTAATGTTCTTATAGGCTATTGCCAGGAGGGGAGAAAATACAAAATACAAAAAATAAATTTGCCCCCTGCTGATAGGCATTAGGCTTTTAGACGATAATGTCATATGACAATTAATCCTGGGGGGCACCGCCCCCTCAACCAAAAAGCGGTCAAACTAGGCTAGATACAATCACATCGGTCATGATCAAGGACATGCAAACGGTGGCAAAAGCCTCCTTTAATGACACCCTAATCTATTGCCTAGCCTAATTACCGAAAATTCCTCCCTTAATTTTATTTCCAAATTCCAGATGGTAGGCTAGGCTATAACCGAGCCTAGGCTAGTGGAATCTTCAGTAATAGGCTAATAGGCCTAGCCTATCCCTAACCTTTCCTATTTTAGGGTTATAAGGGTGGCGACTTCTTTCTAAAGGTTTACCCCTTTAAATTATACCAAAGGAGATAATTCCGCAAACCACGTGTTTATTTTGTTTCATATTTGCTAATGCCATGTCTCCGTCTCTGAAATCTGTACTTCTGTAGACAGATATTTTGCGTTTCATTTCTCAATAGGGTATACAGTAGTGTTTCATCCTGTATCTGTAGTATCCTTCCTGAAGTGTTTCTTCTGTTGTACAGTACAGTATCTGTAATGTTCCAAGTTTCGTATCAATGTTGTACGCTTTGTTGCAATATGCCTTTGTCTCGTAACAGTCTCGGTATGGTATCTGTCTTTTGATACAATTGGCGATCACTTCAAATAACGTGGAATATGTATGAATAGAAAAGAACGGGATGATATTGCAAGAAATACCTCAAATTCGTAATACAGTGAGTAATACAAATCTTTGGAAGGATCCGTGGAACGCCGGCTGCGTTTGTTTACGCTTCTGACGACTAAACCTTCTTCTTCTTCGCTGCGTAGCTTGCTTCACTTTTGGCAAGCTTGAAAACTGGCTTTATAAATTATATAGTTCAGAAGTTTGAATAGTCATAATTAGATGGAATAATTAGAGTAAGTTTAATGAAGAAAAACATTAAGTAGAATATGTGTATTCTACTTATTCTATTCGGTACAATACTCTCCTAGTAGCCTCCTCATCCATTTTTTTTTTTTTATCTGCTCGCTCTTCTTCCGGTCCACCTTCTTCACCACTCTGCTATTGCTTCAACTTACTCCTTTTCTATGATCACCTTCTCCACCTCTCTTCTAATGACTGTACTACACTTCCCTCGTGTCCTCCGGGAGCAGGGCTTTATTCCCGATCTTAGAACTTTCCGACTAGAGGATCCCGCCCGCTTAGCTAGATTGTTTGGCTCTTCCCACCCAAAATATTCCAGCGGAAAGGTCCTAGCTGAGCAGGCCGAATCTTCTATTAGGAAAGGTCTGAAGGCGGGAAGTTATATAATCCCCGTCCTCCTATCCCTCTCCTCTATTTTCTTCACTCGGCTCTTCTGATCACCTTCACCTCTCGTCTCCTCTTTCCTCCTGCCCATCTTCTCCACCTCTCCTCTAACTTTCCTGTCCACCTTATCCTCCTCTCCTCTAAGTCTTTTTACTATCCTCCATCTCTACCTCTTCTTAGATTGACCTTTTTTTTTCTTTTCTCCCTGCCCCCTTCTCCTCTGCTCTCATTTCTTCTTCTGTCCACCTTCTCCACCTCTCCTCTCCTACTCTGCTCTAATGTCTTCTTTTCTGCCATACATGCTCCAGGAATCTCTTTACTACTTTCATTCTTTCCTCCACTTCCGCATCTTCCCCTCTTCTGTCACAAAGCCTAACACAAAATTCATCTCATCATCCTCTCCTTTCTGATTTAATCATTCTCTTTCCCCCATTAACTGCTTTTGTTCTTCTTCAAGTCTAGCTATCTCTCTCCACCTCATAGAATTGACACTCTGTCACTATATGTTCTAATATCTCCTCCACTCTCATCCCTCCCACCTCGTGCCACTTCATGCACTCTTTTTTTGTTATCCCCCATTCCACCTCCACATTCTTTTGTTTGTTTCTAGTGCCCCTGCCCTGGCTTTAAAGAGCAGTTCAGCTCCCCAACTACCATCATAAAACTCCTCCTTTTTTGGTCTCCCCTTGCATCTATGCCTCACCAGTGTGCTTTTCTTCTCCATATTTGTGTTTCCATTCCTGTCTTCCTACTCTTATCTCCTCCAACTTCCTTCCCTGGCTCAGCCCTACGTAATTGCTCTCTATATCTCTCCACTCTTCTGTGTTTCATCCCTATTTATTTTATTTAGCTTCCTCCTACATTCTTTCACCCACATACTCTTCCCCTCACCCCATTTATACACTCTCTTTGGCCATTTATCTCCCTCCATCTCCTCAAATCTAATCTTATGCCTCAACTTATTGCCTTTGCCACTCTTTCCTCAAACGTGCTCCACCCCATTGCCCCTCTCACTGCTTCATTTGCTGTCCACCTTCTTCAAAGACCACAGGCCGTAGCGCGGTTGGTAGAGCACTCGCTTGCAAACTTTGAGGTTCATGGTTCGAGTCTCGGGCCAGCCAGTTTGTTATTGGCAGACACCAGTGTTGTTGGTGAACGGTGCGGTCTAGCAACCTGTGGCAACTGTTCACTGAAATCCCTGACCATCAGGGCACCCACCCTAGCCCAGCTCTTGAGCAGGGATTGCATGGTGGTAAAAAACGCATCATCATCATCAAAGACCTCGTATCAACATTTCGAAGAGTGTTGAGAGGGAAGAAGGGGTGTTGGAGAGAGTACAAGTAAAGAGGAGAAGTGGCGTCACAGTTCTGATGGTAGTGATCCGCACAGACGAGAGATGGCAGCACAATCGCAAGTGAAAAAGAGGGTTCACATATCTATACTACACATTCCAGACATTGAAGGTATAGTAGTTGCATACTATAAGCTTTTAAGCAATTGATAACCATAGCAAACACAGATTAAGTTTTAATGGAGCTATTCTCTTCGAGAAGAGAGGGGTGGCTGAGATGCAATAATTCAGACTTTTGAGAATCTTTTTCTTCCATATCTATTGTATATGGATATATATTTGACTACTAAAATTCCAAATAATATAGGCATTGGATACACTTGCATATTATTGAAATATGAGGGGAAGAGAGGAGAGTGAAGAAGAAGGACAGGAAGAGAAGAGAGGAGAAGGTGCGCATAGCCGGGCTGTGCTCGCACGGCCGGAGTTCTTCTACGACTGAAGAAATTGGCACAAGATACAAGATGCCTTTCTTGCCCTCATAAGGACCACCAGTGATAATGCAACCAAAGCTGAGACTACCTCAGCCAATCACTGGAGGTCAGGCAAGGTTGGATCGCTACATAGGCCCTTAATTCAAGAAGCGCGAAGCTATGGCATTTCAAAGTGCCCGCTATGCGAAGATATTAAATTGGCTTCAATTCTGACAAAGATTGTCATAATTACCATATACAGGGTGTTCCAGTAATGCTTTTCATAAATTATATGGTGGACTCATCAGACAAAAATAAGAATAAATTACTCTATGAACATGAGGTTGAGTATTTATAATAACGGAGTTATTACACGATTTAAGTTAACGATAGATACAATGCCATTCAGTCCAAGGGGTAATGTTGACATTTTAGTGGATTATATCCATTTGGCCTTCGCTATCGCTTGCTAGCCTCAAGATAGTGAGCAGTAGCGATCTGACTTTTCGGTAGAAAAATATGTCCGGCTTTGCCGGATTTGATTATCCTACCGAAAACATCAGCTCGCTAGCCTGAAGAGAGAACGCTGATTGGATACTGCTCACTATCGTGAGGCTAGCAAGCGATAGCGAAGGCCAAATGGATATAATCCACTAAAATGGCAACTTTACCCCTTGGACTGAATGGCATTGTATCTATCGTTAACTTAAATTGTGTAATAACTCCGTTATTATCAATACTCAACCTCATGTTCATAGAGTAATGTATTCTTATTTTTGTCTGATGAGTCCACCATATAATTTATGAAAAGCATTACTGGAACACCCTGTATAACATTATTGCTTCTCCATATATGTGCCTATTTTACTTTTAATATGAACATTGAAGAGCAATAATAGAAGTGGGAACAGCAATTGGCTGGTGAAAAACGTATACTTTAGTCCCGCGGTCGTAATCAGAGGCGGACTGGCGAGAGACATACATCCACCCACTCTACCGTCTCGTATGCTATTGAGAGACTAGGGGAGGTATGAGACATGGCTAGAGGGTCGGAGAAAGACTCCCCCTTCTCTCCCAGCCATCCTCGCGCGAAAATACTTGATAAATATCGGGAATAATAGGGAAATACCTGATAATTGAGTAGGTGGGAAGAGGGGGGGGGGGGGGTCGGACACATGTGGAGGAGTGATAGGAGGTACTGGAGGGGAATTCTCTCACCTAATCACATATTGCTTTATTTTGAGTGGCAGTTGGGTGTTTTGAAATGTTTTTTTTTATGCGTTGGCTCTCGAGAGGACGCTCGCCGTCCACCATTAAAACCTCTCGAGAGGATGCTTGCCGTTACTTGGGTTAACTACAGCTGTTGAGTACAGGCCCTCAGTTGAAACCGACCTTCGATCCCCAGTTGCAAACTACCCACAATGACTGTGTTGAGCCCGGCCAAGCAGTCAAGGAGAAACTACCAGGGATTCCTGCTTGCCAGGCAAACAGTTGTCCAATAAGTGATGTGTACAGGCCAGAACTTATTATACATGGAAAATACTATTCTACCCCAATAATTCGGTCAAGCATTGGCCAGTTAATTACGAAAAGGTAGTCTCAGTTATCTATGCAGGAGTGCGTTTAGAAAGTTGTGTTGAGCCCAGCCAGACAGTTATCTAAAACCACCTCCGGTGTTTCTCCCTTAAACCTGAACAGCTCGCAACTAGTGTGACAGGACCTGAAGCACTCCCCCAACCAAGGACCTCTACCTTGACGCTGCCTCTACCACGCCAAAGTGATGACGGACCACCCACTAAGAAGAAAAGTGTTTTGTTGAACGCTGTTTCGACAGGCCTTCCTTCTCATTGTGTTAAGCCTCTTTTGTATAAGGATACAAATCACACATTCTATCCTTGACTCTGTTAAATATTTTGGATACAGTCCCTTTTTAGGTGATTGTATATGTAATGTTTCACAAAGCCGAGACCACACACCCATTATAGGTAGTGCCAACGAACTTAAAAAAAATCTTGATCCCTTAACCTGACAAGCGCGATATGACAGTAGGTGCTAGGGTAGTTATTTGTGCATTTCTAGCCCTGGATTCTGACAGAATTCGTTATATTTACAATATAAACCATTATTTGTTTTCGGTATGCTTTTATTTTACATATATGATGTATATATGAACCTTCAAGAGTGCTAAAATAAGTGGGAAAAGCATTTGGGTGGTGAAAAACGAAGATATTGGCCACCCGGTCATAATCTCAGGCGAGAGAGAGAGACAGGCAGCCCTCCCCTCTCGCTGTCTGGGAGTCAACTGAGAAGAGCGGGGCGGTGTGTGCCGGTGTCTGGGTGTTGCATAACGATCTTTTATGCAACCCACTTGTGCTACATTATCGCGGGAGAAAAATAACCGATAAATGATGATAATAAGAGGAAAAATAGGTGATAATTGAGGTGGGGAGGGAGGGGGGAATAAGGTGGGGAAGGAGGGGAGGGGGGTGGGTGAGATTTACATGGATGAGCACTGGAGGGGAATTATCTCACCTAGAGACAAATTCCTTTGTTTTGATAGGCCCTTTTTTTTTATGGAAGGCTTTTTTTATGGTCCTGCTTCCGTGAGGCCTATCGCGTTCCCTATAGGAAGCCTTCCGTGAGGCCTATCGCGCTTGCCGGGTTAATTACCTCTTTGTAATTCAAAAGGGCCTAGAGCAATCTGGCTGTAAATATCCACACCTATTTTTTGGTGGACACTTCCCAAATGATAGGAATTTCAGCTTTCATTCATTTTAAGTTTGAAGAAGCTAAAGGGTCAAGATTATTGTTATATTCGTTGGCGCTACCTATAGTGCCACACGTAAATAATAATAGTAATAATAATAATGCTTTGTTCCAAACTCACACAGTACAAGGCCAATCCGGAGCGACATCTTCTCCATTAACTCATACACTGCGAAGCCATGGTAGTTCAAACCCTCCCGCCAAGGGAAGCTATATATTTGGTTCTATTCTGAAGAAAATCGTCATATGTAACATATATATAATTATTACTTATCCATATGCGCCTATTTTGCTCTTAATATGAACATATGAACATTTAAGAGCAATAAAAGAAGTAGGAATAGTATTTGGGGGTGAAAAAGGCGTATTATTTCCGCAAGGCCATATCATGAGGGCATGAGGCGAGAGCAGGGGGGCGTATATGTTCCCTCTACAAGCTCTTGATCGATACTGACGAGTCTGAGTAGAAGTCTCTGTGTTGCAAGGATCTCTAGCTGCCGCAGCCGTGTTAAAAGAGATACAGGAGGGAGAATTTTGCGCTGAAAATTACCCGATAAAAGGGGGAATAAGAGAAAAAATAGCTAATTGAGGAGGGGAGAAAAAGGGGGGGGGGGACACATGTAGGAGTGGTAGCAAGTAATGGAGGAAAATTATCTCACCTAATCACAAATTGCTTTGTTTTGAGTGCCACTGGGGTGTATTCTAAGGTTTTGTTTATGCTCTGGATTTATTGAGGACGGTCACAGTGCACCAGAAAAAAACTCTATTGAGGACGGTCGCCGTGTTTGGGTTAACTGGTAGTACCAAGGATTCTGTTTGGCTCTGGGATCTATTTTTTATTAATTTCACCACACCCCTAATGAAATGAATGAAAGCATATATGTGATCCACCGGGATTCGAACCTGGGTTATCACACAGATTTTTAAACACCTTAACCATTACACCACCAAGACGGTAAAAGGACTTGGCCACTTGAGCCACCAATTTCAGAAAGAGGATCTCACTAGAGTGGGTCCAGAGCTGTGGGCTCAAAACCTACCAGAGTTCCCAGCTTTCAACATCAACCCAAGACATCCCAGTATCAACGTTCTCTTGAAACATATGCTTCTACAATGCAATAGGTATATGGTTTCTT
Organism: Paralithodes platypus; assembly: GCA_032716605.1. NCBI lineage: Eukaryota > Metazoa > Arthropoda > Malacostraca > Decapoda > Lithodidae > Paralithodes > Paralithodes platypus. The sequence goes on from CM064481.1 coordinate 27,431,739, forward strand.
GGATGATATGCTACACATCCTTGGCTTGAAATTGCAAGGGTGATGATTCTGGTAGGGTTTATTGGGCATGGTCACATCCCTTCAAACAACAATCAAGGAACTTACCCCTCATATACAGTACAGTAGTATAAAATCCACCTTTACTATCTCTCCTAACCCCTATTATACTAACAATTGTTCTTTTCACCCCTCCTAAAACGCCTGTGCAGTAATCTGGAGACACCACAACCCTCCAAGCAAACTGCACATTTAAACAATGAGAAGAAGAACTCCAACGCCCCCTTTTTTCCTCTCAACACTCTTCGTAAAGTAGATGCGAGGTGCTGATGTAAAAGCTGAATCCTCAATACCTTCACCTGACCTGGGGGAGTAAGAAATAAGGTGTGTATTTGGTTATTGGGTCCGTTACTTAGCCTAGGCTATTCCAATGATTTTCAGTTGCTGCTGGTCCTCGGTCGCGTGAGGATGTATTGGTGCCTGGTGCAATCTATTGCTTTATTTGGGGGAACTTTAAGAAAGGATTTAGGATGTAGTATCTGGGTGTATGGTCGTCATGTAACATGTTTACATAGCCTAGGACGGATGATACCTAACGCCTACAATGTGTCCGTAGTACCTAGTAGGCCTACGTGGGATACAACAGGAACTCTTAGTAGCATTCAAGGAGACTACTGTAGGACTCTTCTTCTTCTTACCTCTGACCGGGTATAGGCCTAGGCTATCCTAGTGTTTACTACCCTATACCCCTTTGAAAGGACATTAACCTAACCTAACAACCTTACCTAACCTAACCTAGTATTATAGGTGGGGGCTGCCGCCCCCACGGCCACACCCCCGCTTTGACTTAGATTTTTGGTGTATTTATCTGTGAAGTGGGTATTTTTCAATTTGTTGATAACGAAAATCCTCCATGCGGACTATATGGAGAAAAATATGGAGAATCTATTGGTGCCTATTTTCCCTAATAAATTGTTTCTCATAACGTCGCACTAGTGTCCTTGAATATTATCGAACCCTTACCGGTGCCATGGCGGTTGGGCCGCCGCCCATTTAGTATTCGGGCGTAACTGTAAATACTACCGCAACTACGAATCTTGTTTCTGAGACCTAGTATATTAACCTAACCAAACAACCCAACCTAACCTAACCTAACCTAGACCCAGTATGTGGGATACTAAACTAGCCCTTGCATGCCAGCAACAGCTGATTCATAGTACCCAGTACGTGGGATACTAAACTAGGCTAGCTCTTGCATGCCAGCAACAGCGGAGTCATAGTACCCAGTACGTGGGATACTAAACTAGCCCTTGCATGCCAGCAACAGCGGATTCATAGTACCCAGTACGTGGGATACTAAACTAGTTTAACTAGCCATTGCATGCCAGCAACAGCGGATTCATAGTACCCAGTACGTGGGATACTAAACTAGCCCTTGCATGCCAGCAACAGCGGATTCATAGTACCCAGTACGTGGGATACTAAACTAGCCCTTGCATGCCAGCAACAGCGGATTCATAGTACCCAGTACGTGGGATACTAAACTAGCCCTTGCATGCCAGCAACAGCGGATTCATAGTACCCAGTATGTGGGATACTAAACTAGCCCTTGCATGCCAGCAACAGCGGATTCATAGTACCCAGTACGTGGTATACTAAACTAGCCCTTGCATGCCAGCAACAGCGGATTCATAGTACCCAGTACGTGGGATACTAAACTAGCCCTTGCATGCCAGCAACAGCGGATTCATAGTACTCAGTACGTGGGATACTAAACTAGCCCTTGCATGCCAGCAACAGCGGATTCATAGTACCCAGTATGTGGGATACTAAACTAGCCCTTGCATGCCAGCAACAGCGGATTCATAGTACCCAGTACGTGGGATACTAAACTAGCCCTTGCATGCCAGCAACAGCGGATTCATAGTACCCAGTACGTAGGATACTAAACTAGCCCTTGCATGCCAGCAACAGCGGATTCATAGTACCCAGTACGTGGGATACTAAACTAGCCCTTGCATGCCAGCAACAGCAGATTCATAGTACCCAGTACGTGGTATACTAAACTAGCCCTTGCATGCCAGCAACAGCGGATTCATAGTACCCAGTATGTGGGATACTAAACTAGCCCTTGCATGCCAGCAACAGCGGATTCATAGTACCCAGTACGTGGTATACTAAACTAGCCCTTGCGTGCCAGCAACAGCGGATTTATAGTACCCAGTACGTGGGATACTAAACTAGCCCTTGCATGCCAGCAACAGCGGATTCATAGTATCCAGTACGTGGGATACTAAACTAGCCCTTGCATGCCAGCAACAGCGGATTCATAGTACTCAGTACGTGGTATACTAAACTAGCCCTTGCATGCCAGCAACAGCGGATTCATAGTACTCAGTACGTGGTATACTAAACTAGCCCTTGCATGCCAGCAACAGCGGATTCATAGTACTCAGTACGTGGTATACTAAACTAGCCCTTGCATGCCAGCAACAGCGGATTCATAGTACTCGGTACGTGGGATACTTAACTAGCCCTTGCATGCCAGCTACAGAGGATTCATAGTACTCAGTACGTGGTATGTATTACCCATTAATTTCCGGAAGTTTAAACCTATGCGAAAAAATCTTACCTCTTAGGTGGATAGACCTCGGGAGACAGGTGAAAATGGCGTGTGTACAAATCGGTGCCGTCTATAGGAAGGTATTGACAACCATGTTACGAAAATTTCCATTTTAGTACCATACTGTATATTTTTATTAGGTTTGGCCGAGGTTTAAAACACATTTTCATATGATGTTTAGAGCATATAAAATCCATATTTGTTTTCAAATATTGCAAAATAATTGGTGACCAACTTATTTAGTTATACTGCCTATTTGCCCCCTGCTGGCAATAGGTAAGGCTATATAATGATAATGACAATTGATAAGTCATGGGGGGGGGGGGCCTCGCCTATTATTGGGTATACGTCTATAATTGCACCTATACGAGCTAAACAAATTATTATTGTATTTAACAGGAAGGTATGATGAGGTAAGTGATGTGGTATAGGTGGCAATATGCGGAAATGGATTATAAGGGCATTCCGCCCCCTCTGACCCCTTACGAAAAACTACGGTTACTCACTCCACCCCAACTGGATTTCTACTGTTTTACCCAACCAGCGGGGGTGTGGGGGCGGCACTGCGGCAGCCCCCTCCCATAATACTAGGTTAGGTTAGGTAAGGTTGTTAGGTTAGGCTAACGTGTCTCTGAAACAATGTAAACTCCGTGTCACATCTAGATTGATAGACTTTTTGTCAGAGGGGGCGGAATGCCCTTATAATCCATTTCCGCATATTGCCACCTATACCACATCACTTACCTCGTCGTACGGTACCTTCCTGTTAAATACAATAATATATTTTTTAGCTCGTATAGGTGCAATTATAGAAATTTACCTATTATTGTACAGTATAATGTTTCTGTAATTTGCCCCCTCCGGCAATATATATGATGACAATAGCATAAATCATTTTCTTACAGTTTCTTACAGTACCATAGATCCTCTGGAAAAAGGCAAACTAGGCCTGTGTATCCAGCTCAGTACCAGTACAGTACTTGCACTGCTGCGGTCGTTCACGGTGTTGGCGGCGGCGGTAGCAGACGCAAATTTTTTACTATTCTGTATATTTGCTTTATAATCAAACTTCAAATCTTGTCTTCCCCATGCTTTATCAAGATTACTTTCAAACTCCCTTATTGATTCGGAATCGACTACATACTGGGGCAGTGCGTTCCACTCATTTACCACTCTATCACAAAATGAGTTCTTTGCCTTCTCAAGCCTATTTCTTTCTTTGTAAATTTTCTTAGAGTGTCCTCTCGTTCTTGTTCCCTCCCGCATCAAGAAGATACCTTCACACACATCCTCATCATACTTTCCTGACACTATCTTAAAAGTCTCTATCATATCCCCTCTCTTTCTCCTATATGCCAGTGTCGGAAGCCCCAGTGTCCTCAACCTCTGCTCATAGCCCGCGTTCTTCAACGTTGGTACTAGCTTGCTAGCTCTCCTCTGCACTTTCTCCACTGCTTCTATATCCTTTACCATATATGGAGCCCACACCTGGTTCGCATATTCCAGGTGCGGCCTAACCAGCGCTGTATAGAGATTCCTGAAGATTTCTTCGTCAAGTGACACAAATGTCCTTATCAGCCCTACAATTCTATTGGCTTTGTTTATCTTTTCCGCTAAATGTTCTGAGAAACTTAACTTATTGTCTATCACTACTCCTATATCCTTTTCTGCATTCACTTCCTCCATCGCTTCATACATAGTGTATCGTACCTTGTCTATCTTGCTGGTCCCAATCCGCATGTACTTGCATTTTTTTGGATGAAAATGCATTAACCAATACTCAGACCATCCCTTCATGCCCTCCACATCTCCTTGAAGCAAACCCACATCTTCCTTACTCCTCACTCTTCTATACAGCTTAGTGTCATCCGCATACAGGTATACCTCACTTCCATTAGTTATAACTTCAGGTAAGTCGTTGATAAATATAACAAACAGTAGTGGTCCCAACACAGATCCCTGAGGTACCCCACTTGTAATTTCCCTCCACCCCGAGCCTATTCCATTCACCAGTACCCTCTGTCTCCGATCTTTCAGGAAGGCTTCTATCCATTTCACACATTTCTCCCCCATATTATAGCTTCTAACTTTCTCTATTAACCTTTTATGTGGGAACTTATCGAAGGCCTTCATAAAATCGCAATATACCACGTCTATTACATCACCATCCTCTAGAATTTGCATCCAATCATCTACCACCTTAATTAGCTGTAGTACCGTCGACCGCCCCGGCACGAATCCGAACTGTCTCCCACTGAAAAGTTGGTTTGATTTCATATGCTCCATTATTCCTTCTCTAATTACCGTTTCCATTAGTTTACACACAACACTTGTCAAACTGACTGGTCTATAATTTCCTGGGTAATTTCTCTTTCCCTTCTTCAATATAGCTGTTATGTTCGCCTCTCTCCAGTCCACCGGGATTTGTCCTGTATTAAACGATACCTCAAATAAATTTTTCAATGGCTCTACTAACATCTCACCTCCTTCCTTTATGATTCTTGGGTGTATCCCATCCGGTCTCGGGGACTTGCTTCTGTTCATTTTTTCTATAGCCCTTCTTATTCTAGCATGGGAAAACTCTATTAGTTCTAGTGCCGGTGCCTGTTTGATGAGAATAGTAGGCACTGCATCATCCGACTCCACTGTTAGTACCCCCCCAAAGTATTTCCCCAGCACCTCTGCTTTCCCCTTATCATGGGGGGTGAGGGCATATTAGGCTTAGGCTATTGTATGCTGATGAAACTAAGCTGTATAGAAGAGTGAGGAGTAAGGAAGATGTGGGTTTGCTTCAAGGAGATGTGGAGGACATGAAGGGATGGTCTGAGCATTGGTTAATGCCTTTTCATCCAAAAAAATGCAAGTACATGCGGATTGGGACAAGCAAGATAGACAAGGTAGGATACAGTCTGTATGAAGCGATGGAGGAAGTGAATGCAGAAAAGGATATAGGAGTAGTGATAGACAATAAGTCAAATTTCTCAGAACATTTAGCGGAAAAGATAAACAAAGCCAATAGAATTGTAGGGCTGATAAGGAGGACATTTGTGTCACTTGACGAAGAAATCTTCAGGAATCTCTATACAACGCTGGTTAGGCCGCACCTGGAATATGTGAACCAGGTGTGGGCTCCATATATGGTGAAGGATATAGAAGCAGTGGAGAAGGTGCAGAGGAGAGCTAGCAAGCTAGTACCAACGTTGAAGAACGCGGGCTATGAGCAGAGGTTGAGGACACTGGGGCTTCCGACACTGGGATATAGGAGAAAGAGAGGGGATATGATAGAGACTTTTAACCCTTCCTACCCGGTCTGCCTTAGGTAAGAACAGCACGAAAGAAGGGCCGCTACCCGGTATGCCTTATCTAAGGCATGAGCTTAATAGCCTAATTAAGCTTGGTCTGAACGCCGTGCGTACGACGTATGTCAACAAACCCAAGCGTTCGTCACCGCACCTCCGAAAACAAGAAGGAGAAGACTCCTCAATGTTATTGCTCTGACGTCATGACGAAATTAGTGTCTAAAAAGCCCCCATATTGGCAACATCTCTGCAATATTGGCTCCACTGAAATCGTCATCACAACTGAACCAGTTGACTTACAGAGCTCTACTCAATGCCAAAATACAGATTGAAAACCGCACTACAATTATAGATGAGTGGGAAAGTTCTAGCAGTGAAAATAAACATAAATACGGTAGCCTAGGCCTAGACGTTTTTCAGCCATATCGCCCGGGTAGGGGCGACCGTCATTGGGTAAGACAGCCCGGGGAGGAAGGGTTAAGATAGTGTCAAGAAAGTATGATGAGGATGTGTGTGAAGGTATCTTCTTGATGCAGGAGGGAACAAGAACGAGAGGACACTCTAAGAAAATTTACAAAGAAAGAAATAGGCTTGAAAAGGCAAAGAACTCATTTTGTGATAGAGTGGTAAATAAGTGGAACGCACTGCCCCAGTATGTAGTCGATTCCGAATCAATAAGGGAGTTTGAAAGTAATCTTGATAAAGCATAGGGAAGACAAGATTTGAAGTATGATTATAAAGCAAATATACAGCATAGTAAAAATGTTGCGTCTGCTACCGCCGCCACCAACACCGTGAACGACCGCAGCAGTGCAAGTACTGGTACTGAGCTGGATACACAGGCCTAGTTTGCCTTTTTCCAGAGGATCTACTGCAAGAAACTGTAAGAATCCCATGGCACTGGCAGCAGTCAAAATAGTCCGGAACATGATCGCGAGCTTCCGCGTAGTGTAAACTAGGCGGGCGATACGCCCAAAATTATACAGTACAGTACTAGGAGTAGGCTAGGCTATATCCTTGCTGAACTAGCCTATATAATTTCTTTAGTCGGTCCTGGTGTAACGGTGTTCATCTGCTGCATCGGTGGTTCTGCCGCTCCATCCCCTGGACCCCTTCCTCCATGCTGCCCTGCTCTGCCTCAGTCATCTTCTGATCATCCATCTGTGTCGGCTTCTTCACTCTGCGCCATCTTTGTTCCTTTCCAGTTTGTGGGGGCCGGTGCCTCGCTGGACCTGTGACCCGTGGCTTGCCCGTTGGAGGGACATGGCACCCACGGTGGTTGGTTCTGGACCCGGCACAATCTTTGACTTTCTTCAGGGTTCCTTCGTGGGCGAAGGAGCGAAGGGCGAAGGGCGAAGGGCGAAGGTGGAAGGTGATTTCCTACCCCGTCGGTGGCGGTACCAGGGCCGCCTTCAGCCTCTGGGGTTTGTGTTGGTTCCACCCCGACTCGAGCCCGACGCGCCAACCCGCCAACAGCACTTCGCTCTCGCTGCTCGAAATTTGACCATAACTTGAGTACTCCATTACTCATCCCCTTATTTGTTTGCATGAGCTGTAGCTAAGCTCTAGCTTAACTGCCCTGTAGTTGCTTTGCATGTAATATTGCTGTGTTTTTGACTGATAAACGTTTGTTTATCGAGACTGCTTTTGTTTACATTTGTACCGGTTAGTGACGACCGACGCTTTAAAGCAAACAAACTACTTGCTTGTTTCATATTATAAAGTTCTAGCACTTATTGTAGATATTTTAGCCCTCACTGTAGTTAAGTGCTTAGCAAACCACCCAGTAGTTATCTTGCATGACATTGTACTGTAGTTTTGACTGATAAACGTTTGTTTTTCAAAATTCTATTTGTCAAGTTAGTAGAGACGCCGCCGATACCAGCGCCACCTGTGTACGCATAAACAAACCCTCTTCTTGTATTTTATATATCAAAGTCTAGCCAATACTGTACTTGGTTGAACTTTTTATCTTGGTTATCTATATAAATCGCACACACTAACATTTGTCAAGATAGTTTTAATATTGGGTTAGAATAATTTAGTTACTGTAATACTTTTTATAGCCTATTTATTAATCGCATTTCAGATACTTGTCACCATATTAATAGGCCTCTCACACCCTTGCCAGGGATATTACTAACTCCATTATTATTATTATTGTGTCGACCACTGTATAAACTAATATACAGGCTTTTAGCCTAACTGTGTCATACTGCTAACATCATTTTATTTTCAGGCATAAAATTGTGTTCTATTGCTAACATATTCTTTTTGTGATTTACAGGCATTAATTGTACCATATTGCTAACCAATATTTGTTGTTACTGTACTGTATACTGCTTTCCAGTTTTCTCACTAGGCTAAATTAACCCTCTCCCACTTTTTTTTTCCAGTAAATTTTTTAACAAATTACTAGTCCATTTGCAATTTTCAGGCGTTAACTGTGTCATACTGCTAACATAATTTTTTTTTTTTTTTCAGGCATAAATTGTGTTCTATTGCTAACATATTTTGTGTGATTTACAGGCATAATATTCTTTTTGTGATTAACATATTCTTTTTGTGATTTACAGGCATTAATTGTACCATATTGCTAACAAATATTTGTTGTTACTGTACTGTATACTGTTTTCCAGTTTTCTCACTAGGCTACATTAACCCTCTCCCACTTTTTGTTTTTTTCAGATTTTGTAACAAATTTCTAGTCCATTTGTGATTTTCAGGCTTTAACTGTGTCATACTGCTAACATCAATTTTTGTTTTATTTTCAGGCATAAATTGTGTTCTATTTCTAACATATTTTTTGTGATTTACAGGCATATTAATTTTATCATATTACTAACAAAATTTTGTGTGATTTTCAGGAATTAATTGTATCACATTGCTAACATAAATTTTTTGTGATTTTCAGGCTTTAACCCTCTCACCACGGAAGGGCTCTTGAACGCCCATAAAAAAGCATATAACAGGTACCCGGAAGGCCTCTTGAACGCCCAGTGGTTGAAAGCCTGTGAGCTTCGTGTGCGAGGCGTCGGTCCGACGCATGTAAACAACAGCCGGCTGGACCGACGCCCCGCATCTCCGGCCACAAGAAGGAGAGCGTCGCTTGTTCGTGTGTGCCTGTACAGTATGTTGTTGTTAAGTATCGAAAAGTGGTGTAAAGTGGCTGTTTTGGCCATAAAGTTATCTCCAATGAAATCATCATCACAGCTCAACCAGTTGACTTAGAGAGCTCTACTTAATGCCATTCTACAGGTAAATAACACAGCTACGCTTGGGGATGCGCGGGAATGCGGGAAGCAGTCTGATTAACGAATATACGGTAGCCTAGCCTAGACGTTTTTCGGCCAAAACACCCAGGTTTCGAGGAATATATATATAATACATAGCCGGGGCTGGAGGGTTAATTGTACCATTTTGCTAACATAAATTTGTGTGATTTTCAGGCATATTGTGATTATATCGTCATGGCGCTGCAACGAACCTGCACGAGTTGTTCCGGTAAATTTAGCCCTACCATGTTTGTTGATACTGATGTCCAAATTTGTAGATTTTGCCAGCTCCGAGAGAAGATTGCGGATGAATTGAATGCATCTCACCGCAAGATCGATGCCCTGACTACGAAGCTTGAATCCCTTCAAGAATTTGCCACACTCAACGTAGGAGTGCCCTCTGCCCAAGAAACCACTACGATGTCAACCGCCATTCCAGTGCATACAGTACCGGTACCGGTACCCATACCAGCAGCTACCTTAGATGTTGCAGAAAATAATAATGACTCTACTCTCACTCCCCCCCAGGACAACTTTCAGTTAGTGAGAAACAATGTGCATCCCAGTTCCAGTACCAGGAAGGTCATCCCGACAACATGCCAAAACCGCTTCAAAATTCTTGCTATTGACGAAGAAGAGGAAACGGAAGAAGTTCGGCTTGTGGGCGACTCCATGGTCCGTGGCCAATTAACCGAGTTCTGTGCCAGGGCACCCAGGACCAGAAAGCGATTCTGTATCCCAGGTGGCGGCGTGGACAACATTGTTGCGGCTGTGGAAGAGGTTTCCAGGCTCGCCCCCGCAAGCACTACGTACGTCATCCACGTTGGATCTAACGATGTCCAACGGACGCGGTCAGAGGAACTACTTTGCAAGTACCGGCGGCTGATCAGGTCCTTCAAGGAAAAATCTAATAGAATCTTAATTTCAGGAATTGTTCCCCGGATTGATGTAGAAAACCGATTCTACAACATAGCTACCAGTACAAATCGCCGACTAGCCAAACTCTGCAGGGAGGAGGACATCGGCTTTGTCGACACGTGGGATCATTTTTACTATGATAAATCTTTGTTTTCAGGAGATGGTGTACATCTCAATGAAGTAGGAGCTGCACGTCTTGGTCGTTTGCTGAACGATGCAGTCAAGGATTTCCGTTAAAAAAACGGGGTCAACCGGGGGTATCCGGGGGTAGTGTAAGTCAAATACGAACTGAAAATTCAGACAATGCACAATCAGTAACATCCAACTCTAATACTCTTAAGGTGTTTTATGTAAATGCTCGTAGCATACGCAATAAATTTTCAGATCTAGAGGAAATCGTGTTTACAGAACATTATGATATAATCGGCATTACAGAATCTTGGTTAAATACGGAAGACAGAGACTTTTTAGCCGAATATACGCTTCCTGGTTATACAATGTTTGAGAAAATTCGGATCAATAGAAATGGAGGAGGAGTTCTGTTTTTTATAAAGGAAAGTCTTAATCCCGTCTTAATGTCAAAACCTCAAATTGCGAATGTAGACATATCTTACGTACTATTAAATAATAAACGAGGAACTAAAATAACACTAGCTTTATTCTACAGACCCCCAGCTCAATCAGTGCAAACTGACAGTGAAATTTATGAACAAATTGCAGAAATAACTAACATACAAGATACCGTAATTCTTGGCGATTTCAACTTACCCGTGACTAAATGGGGCGATATTCTTACTTCACACTCTGGACACGACCTCTATGCTAACTTGCAAGAGAGTTCACTTTTTCAATTTGTACAATCTCCAACCCGTGGTAATAATGTGCTTGACCTTGTACTCGCAACAAAAGAAGAATTAATAGAGAATTTGAATGTTGGTGATGAATTCAGTAACAGCGACCATCGTACGATAACTTTCACTTTAAAATTTACTAGTAACAAATCAAATAGCAGCATTGAGAAAGTCCCTAATTTCAAGAAAGCAAATTTTCATAAACTTAAATCAAAGCTTAAAGAAACTGACTGGAGCTTTCTAATTAACAATAACGACATAAATACATCTTGGGAGTGTTTCACAACCACTTACCTTAAGGCAGTGCAAGACTGCATACCATCGAAAATACGGCGTTCAGGCCATAATGATAAGCCCAAATGGTGGAATAAAGATATTTCAGACTGTCTGCTTGCTAAAAAAATTGCTAATGATAGATTAAGTTAAGGCACTGTGTGTAATGTGTGGTGTGACAGGTGGGGAATGGAATAGGCCTAGCGAAGGAAGTGAATGCAGACCTATTTCGGCAGTTAATAATAGCCTAGAGATGGTATTGAAAAGGGTAGATGAACTGGGAGCAGAGAATATGGCATTGAAGGAGCAGCTGAAGGAATACGAAGGACGTTTCACGGAAGTAAAGGAGTCAACTGCATGGACGGTGGTAGGTAAACAAAAATTCAAGGATTTGGAGGATATTATGAAAGAGCAAAAGGAAGAAATGAATATGACCAAAAAAAGTTTTGAGAGTGCAGTTGTAGGGGTCATGAAGAACAAGGAGAGTGTCGTGAGGGAGGCCATGGACAGGGATAGGGGTGTAATCTTGTCTGGAGATATAGAGACTCATATGAATGATAATGGAGTGAGAAAAGTGAGGGATAAGGAGACAGTGAAGGAGGTCATGAAAGGTGTGGATAAGGACGGATATGGATGGGAAGGGCAGGTGGAGGAGGTCAGTAGGATAGGTAGATATAAAAGGGGAGAGATGAGACCTATAAGGGTACAGTTCAAAACTAGGGCAGTGGCAGAGACTGTGACAAATTTTAGTTGGAGGCTAAATACAAATGAAAAACTGAAACACATAAGACTAAAGAAGGATTTGAGTATAGAACAAAGGAAAAAAATGAAGGAATTAAAAGAAAAGGCTGATGAAAATAATGGAAAGTTGGGTGAGGAGGATAAAAGAAATTTTTACTGGAGAGTGAGGGATGGAAAAGTGAGGAAGTGGTTTATAAGAGTAGAAGGGAGGGGGAGATCAGGGAGGGAAGAGAACGGGGTGGAGGTGTCACAGGGAGAGACAGGAGACAAAGTGGCAGACCCAGTAGTGCTAACGGGAGAGTAGGGTACGGACTGGAGGAGCGGGATGGTGTAATTGCTGAAGGAATGGTAGATGGATTAAGGATTATGTTTAGTAATGTGGATGTGTTTACCCAGGACAAGAAAAGAGAACTGATATGTAGGTTGCAGGATGAAGAGGAAAAACCTGATGTCATAGCCCTACAGGAAGTAAGACCAAAAAATGCTAGAATTGAAAGGGAACTGGTGGAATATAGTTTGGAGGGTTTTGAGTTATATGAGAGAAATGCTATTAGAGCAGAGGTCGGAAGAGGACTGTTTATTTATGTAAGAAAAGAGCTCTAGGTTAATGAGGTGGATATGAGACAGCAGTATTGTGAGTATTTGTGTATTGAAGTAAAATGTGCAAGAGGATCAATTCTAATTGCCTCTATATATAGAAGCCCAAATAATAGTAGGGGAGAGGATGATAACCTATTGAAAGCAATGGAGGAAATAGATAATAGAGAGAACAAATATCAAATTTTTATTGGAGATTTCAATTTGCCAAGGATCAACTGGGCAAATTGTACTACTCCAGCGGGACAGGGTAGCCTGGAAAATAAGTTTATAGAGAAAGTGAGAGATTGTTTTTTAACGCAACATATTATAGAGATGACAAGATATAGAGATGGGACGCAGGGGAGTGTACTTGATTTGATTTTTAGCAATGAAGAGGATATAGTGGAACATGTTAATGTAGTCGTAGTGACCATGCCTGTATAAGCTTTAGTTGTAACATTAAATCAGAGAGGGATAATAGAAGCAATAGAAAAATATACATGTATGATAGAGCATATTATGAGCTGCTGAGACGGTGTTTGGACATTGACTGGGGGGAATACTTGAACGGTGAAGATGCTGAAGGAATGTGGAGGAAAATTAGAGTCAAACTGGAGAATGCTGTATCCAAAAGTGTACCAGTAAGGGAATATAAGGATAAAACAAAATTGAGGAAAAGAACGAACCCAGAATTGCCAATGAAAAGAAAACTTTGGACATTGATTAGAAGAAAGAAACGATTGTGGGAAAGACTAAAATTGTTAAAAAAAGAACAGGGGGTCTAGTATAGAAGCTAAAGAAGTGGATCTGGAATGCAGACAAATAAACAATAAAATAAGGTGGGAGACAAGGAGGGGGGTGAAGGAGAGGGAGAGAGAGATTGCTAGAAATGTGAAGGATAATCCAAAAATATTCTGGAAGTACATTCAGGAAAAGTTAACAAGAAGAGTAGGGATCCCAGAGCTGGTAGGGGGGTTGGATGATGGGAGTAGAGCGGAGACTGATAAGGAGAAAGCAGAGGTGCTGGGGAAATACTTTGGGGGGGTACTAACAGAGGAGTCGGATGATGCAGTGCCTACTATTCCCATCAAACAGGCACCGGCACTGGAACTAATAGAGTTTTCCCATGCTAGAATAAAAAGGGCTATAGAAAAAATTAACAGAAGTAAGTCACCGGGACCGGATGGGATACACCCAAGAATCATAAAGGAAGGAAGTGAGATGTTAGTAGAGCCATTGAAAATGTTATTTGAGGTATCGTTTAATACAGGACAAATCCCGATGGACTGGAGAGAGGCTAACATAACAGGTATATTTAAGAAGGGAAAGAGAAATGACCCAGGGAATTATAGACCAGTCAGTTTGACAAGTGTTGTGTGTAAACTAATGGAAACGGTAATTAGAGAAGGAATAATGGAGCATATGAAATCAAACCAACTTTTCAGTGGGAGACAGTTCGGATTCTTGCCGGGGAGGTCGACGGTACTACAGCTAATTAAGATGGTAGATGATTGGATGCAAATTCTAGAAGATGGTGATGTAATAGACGTGGTATATTGCGATTTTATGAAGGCCTTCGATAAGGTCCCACATAAAAGGTTAATAGAGAAAGTTAGAAGCTATAATATAGGGGAGAAATGTGTGAAATGGATAGAAGCCTTCCTGAAAGATCGGAGACAGAGGGTACTGGTGAATGGAATAGGCTCTGGGTGGAGGGAAATTACAAGTGGAGTACCTCAGGGATCTGGGTTGGGACCACTGCTGTTCGTTATATTTATCAACGACTTGCCTGAAGTTATAACTAATGGAAGTGAGGTATACCTGTATGCGGATGACACTAAGCTGTATAGAAGAGTGAGGAGTAAGGAAGATGTGGGTTTGCTTCAAGGAGATGTGGAGGGCATGAAGTCTGAGCATTGGTTAATGCCTTTTCATCCAAAAAAATGCAAGTACATGCGGATTGGGACAAGCAAGATAGACAAGGTAGGATACAGTATGTATGAAGCGATGGAGGAAGTGAATGCAGAAAAGGATATAGGAGTAGTGATAGACAATAAGTTAAATTTCTCAGAACATTTAGCGGAAAAGATAAACAAAGCCAATAGAATTGTAGGGCTGATAAGGAGGACATTTGTGTCACTTGACGAAGAAATCTTCAGGAATCTCTATACAGCGCTGGTTAGGCCGCACCTGGAATATGCGAACCAGGTGTGGGCTCCATATATGGTAAAGGATATAGAAGCAGTGGAGAAAGTGCAGAGGAGAGCTAGCAAGCTGGTACCAACGTTGAAGAACGCGGGCTATGAGCAGAGGTTGAGGACACTGGCATATAGGAGAAAGAGAGGGGATATGATAGAGACTTTTAAGATAGTGTCAGGAAAGTATGATGAAGATGTGTGTGAAGGTATCTTCTTGATGCGGGAGGGAACAAGAACGAGAGGACACTCTAAGAAAATTTACAAAGAAAGAAATAGGCTTGAGAAGGCAAAGAACTCATTTTGTGATAGAGTGGTAAATGAGTGGAACGCACTGCCCCAGTATGTAGTCGATTCCGAATCAATAAGGGAGTTTGAAAGTAATCTTGATAAAGCATGGGGAAGACAAGATTTGAAGTTTGATTATAAAACAAAAATACAGAATAGTAAAAATGTTGCGTCTGCTACCGCCGCCGCCAACACCGTGAACGACCGCAGCAGTGCAAGTACTGGTACTGAGCTGGATACACAGGCCTAGTTTGCCTTTTTCCAGTGGATCTACTGTAAGAAACTGTAAGAAATTAAAATCCTCACAAAATGACGAAGAACGGGTGAAATTTGTAGAGATACGACGCAAAGCCAAAAAGTTAAGTAAGCAAAGTAAAAAGACCCTGGAGTTACATGTTGCGAATCAAAGTAAAACAAACCCGAAAGAATTCTATAGTTATATCAGAAAGAAAAAAGAAGTTACAGGTACTTCAACTGTTGGACCGTTAGTCGATGAAAATGGAGAATACACCAAAGACGAAGTACAAATGAGTAATGCCCTCAATACCTTCTTTGCATCAGTTTTTACAACCGAAGACCTCAGTGATATCCTCACACCATCGCCGATTCAGATTGATAATTCAGATGTTCTAAGCAATATCACCGTTACAGAGAGAGAAGTATTGAATTGTTTAGATAAACTCAAGGAAAATAAAATGCCTGGACCTATTACAATCTCGCCTAGAGTTCTAAAGGAAGGTAAGGATGAGCTCTCCAAACCACTGACATTGCTATTCAATGAATCCTTGCAGTCTGGGACTATGCCTGATCAGTGGAAGCTAGCCACCGTAACACCGATATTAAAAAAAGGCAGCAAATCCCTACCCAGTAACTATCGTCCGATTAGCTTAACCACAATTGTATGTAAAATGCTAGAAACGGTCATAAGAGACAGACTCGTAAATCACTTAGAGGCAAATAACTTACTTAACCCCTTATTGGCGGCGCTCGACTTAAGTCGTGCACCAATTTGCAGCAAGTTAGGAGCATTATTAAGGCTTTTAAAGGGTTAAAATCGAGTGCAAATGGCCGGGAGCGCAGCGGGCCAGACAGCCGACTCCCAGGGCATACCGCCGCCCATTAACCCGGGAACTGCGGGAAGACTCTTAAGAGTTCCCCCGGCGGACTGCGGGAAGACTCTTAAGAGTCAGAGAAAAAAAAAATCAACTTTAAAACCCTTCGTTCCCGGAAGGGCTCTTGAACGCCCATAATAAAGCATACACGAGCTGCCCGGAAGGGCTCTTTAACGCCCAGTGGTTGAAAGCCTGTGAGCTTGGTGTGTGAGGCGTCGGTCCGACGCATGTAAACAACAGCCGGCTGGACCGACGCCCCGCATCTCCGGCCACAAGAAGGAGTGCGTCGCTTGTTCGTGTGTGCCTGTATGTTGTTGTTAAGTATCGAAAAGTAGTGTAAAGTGTCTGTTTTGGCCATAAAGTTATCTCCACTGAAATCATCATCACAACTCAACCAGTTGACTTAGAGAGCTCTACTTAATGCCATTCTACAGGTAATAAACACATCTACGCTTGGGGATGTGCGGGAATGCGGAAGCAGTCAGAATAACGAAGATACGGTAGCCTAGGCGTAGACGTTTTTCGGCCAAAACCCCCGGGTTTCGGGGAATATATATATATTACATAGCCGGGGCTGGAGGGTTAACCCTCCTGGCCCGGGCAGGCTCTCAAAATGACAGTGTGGGCTACCCGGGCGATCTGGCCGAAAAACGTCTAGGCCTAGGCTACCGTATTTTTGTTTAGTTTAACTGCTTGAAATTTCCCACGCATCTATAAATGTAGTGTGGTTTCCAATCTGTAGACTGGCATTGAGTAGAGCTCTCTATGTCAACTGGTTCAGTTGTGATGACGATTTCAGTGGAGAGCACTTGCAGGCGATGTTAGCAATATGACGATCTTTTCACTACTGAAACAACGACATACAGACATACAATAACAAACGAGTCTTCTCTTTCTTGTTTTCGGAGGTGCGGTGACGTAACGATCGGCTTTGTTTACATGCGTCGGACGCACGGCGTTCAGACCAAGCTGAATAGGCTTTCAAGCTTACAGATTTTAAAATGACACCCGGACACCGGCCCTTAATTCGTGGTGTCATTTTAAAATGACAACCGGGCCAGGAGGGTTAAACACCGAAAAAAAAAAAAAAAATTTGTTTTGCCTCTGGGCCATGCAAAATATCACTCCTCTACCTCTCCTCCTTCCCCACTTTCCTCCCCTCCTTCAGTTATCACCTATTTTCCCTGTTATTCCCTTATTCTGAGGTATATTTTCGTGCTAACATTAGCGAGTTGCAAGCAGGGCCTTGTCATCACTGTTAGCAAGCGAGTGCAAGAGAGAGAGAGAGAGAGTATCGATCGACTGTGTCTCAGTGGCCTTGGGGGAAATTGGCGGGAAAGCAGGTTGCCTCACCCATACATTATATAACTCGCGGCCTGTATCTCCGATTTTGACCATCCAAACGCTGTTTTCACTCGTTTTATTGTTGTTTCAGGTTAATACCTATATAATCAACCCATAATAGGCACGTTAGGATAAGTATTAATGCTATTTATGGTAAAATTAATATTTTAATGATGGAAACAGCTCAAATACGTCAGCACAGGGAGAGGTGTCTAATTACCCCCATGCGCACTTCTTAGGTTAACTCATGTTGCCTGTGTTCTCGAGAGGCCGGCAGTGTGGCCAGTAGTGAGCATAGCTGGGAAAAATATACCGCTATACGCTAAACTCCCATGTTCGTGGCACCACTGCAAGAGAACCACGAGTGCTACGTAGCTCGTTCTGGTCTCATTTTGAAACTTTTAGCGCCTAGTTTTTTGCTGAATACATTTCTTTTCATGCAGATACTTGATTGATCATTCAGGAGGGCCTGAATATGCCCAAATGAGCCCAAAACACCCCGCTAGACAAGGGTTAAAGATACTCAACACGGCTTTCATAAAAAACGTTCCTGTTTAACAAACCTCTTAGACTTCTTCCACGATATCCTCAACCTCTACAATGAGAGTAAATCTGTAGATATTATATACAGTACCTTGATTTTCAAAAGGCCTTTGACAAAGTTCCCACAAACGTTTACTGCTAAAACTAAAAGTGTATGGAATACAAGACTGTGTGTTGAAATGGATAGAAAATTGGCTCAGCAACAGAAAGCAAAGAGTAGTCATAAACGGTAAGGCATCTAAATGGACCAATGTAAGTAGCGGGGTACCCCAGGGATCGGTACTAGGACCAATTCTCTTTCTAATTTACATCAACGACATAGATGAGGGTCTCACCTGTACAATCTCAAAATTTGCTGACGATACAAAAATTGCAAATAGCATACTCTCAAAAGAATAAGTTGACGATATGCAACACAATCTAGATAAATTGTCATGTTGGGCCCAAATTTGGCAAATGAGTTTCAATGCGGATAAATGTAAAGTACCTGTACTACATATCGGATACCTAAATGAGAAAGCAAACTATTCAATGAATGGCACTCAGCTTAAGAATGTAAACAGAGAAACCGATCTGGGAGTAACAATATCGAGTAACCTAAAACCGAGTCAACAATGTTCAGAAGTTGTTAAGAAGGCAAACAAAATAATAGGCTTTATAGGCAGGTCATTTGAGCATAAATCCAAAGAAGTTATCCTAACCTTTTACAATTCCTTAGTCCGCCCTCTTCTGGAATACTGCGTTCAATCCTGGTGCCCTTATTACCAAAAAGATATAAACAAGCTAGAACGAGTTCAACGTAGAGTTACCAAAATGTTACCTAGCCTAAAGAACAAACCATACGAAGAGCGTCTTAGAGAATTAAATCTATTTTCTTTAACCCAGCGCAGATTAAGAGGTGACTTAATTCAAGTGTTCAAAATCATCAAAGGCATCGACAATATGAACTGTAGTAAGTACAGTACTTCACTATCGACCAATCTAATTACACGCGGGGAAACGGTTGCAAAATTATTGGTAAATCTTTTAACTCACACGAATCTAAGAATTTCTTCTTCAATTGAGTTGTCAACTTGTGGAATGGGCTTCCCCGAGACGTTATAGACTGCAGCACCGTTGATTCATTTAAACTCCGCTTAGACAAATATCTCGCATCAAACCCGCGACTGACTGCGTTTGTAAATGAATAACTTTATTTTATCCCCCCTTCAGTTACTAACCCATCTGTCCCCTACTAACTTCTTAATCCTGCCACGGACATTAGTTCCAGGGCAGTAGTTCCCTTTCCAATGTTCCCTTGCCCACTCTAAACCACTGTTTGGACACTTGATCCTCAGTGTTTTGGAGGACAAGCAGCCTAGAAGGGTCACTAGATCTGTTGTTGCTTCATTTCCTTTGTATTCCTTTGTACACCATCCGGGAAGAGTTGTGGATAAATGTTTACCTATGGTCCCGTTAAAATATCCTCAAGTAACCTATTAAAAACTGTTCAGGGGACTGGTTAGAACTTGTAGGATGTATAATTGAAGTGCGGAAATCAGTATTTACTGTGAAATAACAGTCTTAAAATGCGCTATGGGTCACCCAGGGTCCCTGCCCTCTCTTTCCCAGGTAAACAATGACTAGTTCAGGCAAAATTTTTATGTTATGTTATGTTATATTATATTAGATTAGGGTTAGGTTAGGTTAGGTTAGGTTAACCCTGCTCTGCCTGCTTCGTTGGTTTAACTTTTGAACACGTGCGGGGGCTGACTGAGGCGGCAGGAGGGGAGTGCATGCCCGCATGCCCACCCTTCCTGCCGCCCCCAACTAATTGTAGTGGGCCCTATCATTTCTCATCCTTTCTGTTTTCCGTTTTTCCCTTCTTCCCGCTGGCCCCTCCTTTGGGAGCACCGTGACTGTCATGAGGTAAACGACCGTACTCACTCTTTGGTTTCGTTGGAGGGTGTTGTGGGTCGGCAATCCCTACACCCGTCGAACTGTGGTACCCGACGTGTTCGAGCGAGGGGAAACTTTTATGCCAAACCCTAACCCTTGTG
Source organism: Paralithodes platypus (assembly GCA_032716605.1). Lineage (NCBI taxonomy): Eukaryota > Metazoa > Arthropoda > Malacostraca > Decapoda > Lithodidae > Paralithodes > Paralithodes platypus. The sequence continues at coordinate 27,451,816 of CM064481.1, forward strand.
CTGGGTCGGCGATCGACGGATCGACGGCCCTTAAGGTGCATTAGTCGGGGGTGTATATCTGCAAGAATTCCTAGGGCGGTCGTCCCGTCCTCTAATTGTGGCTCCATGGTGGGTTTGGAATCTGACTCAGATGAATTTAGAAATATTCGTCCTATGGAATCTAAAATTGCCCCCTCCGACGCCGACCCCTGCGAGAAATTGGACTGCCTCAAGGACCCTTCACCTGCTGCCAACAGTGCCGGAGTTCCCCACTCAGGCATGGCACCCACAGACCTTGGCAAACCTCCTAAGAATACTGTGACGAATTCTCCATCGTCGGGTAGTGAGATCCATCAGGTGATCTCCCCGGCATCAATTCCTATGCACAGTACTGCCTCTGTGATCAATAATAGTGATGACAACCCCACAGTCTCGACTTTAACTTCTAAATTACCAGATTATGATTCTAGCCTTAGCCTACCTCTTCATTCCGTTGACAACCTTAATGAAGAAGCTCGCATGCCCTCAGCTGACACCCCTACGGATGCTTCTTGCATCCCTGACCCGTTTGTGACTACATCTGTTACCATCTTCCCTCCTCCGGATGCAGGATCTACTACCTCAATTAAACCTGCTTCTGTACCTTCACGATCTCAACGGGCCATTGATGCAGGTACAGGAAAAGACCTTGCCGGTATTTCCTCTGCCATTCACACGCTTCAACCGTTCGTACCTTCGCATAACCGACAAAGGCGTAAGCGTAACACGTATACCCCTGCTTCGAAGGACACTTATAACGCTATGTTCAGTCCCCCTGATTGGTCACGGTTTTTCACGGTCTCTGGTGAACCTATGGATGATTTCAGTCTATATGATACTCTCGCACAAGATATTGGTGACTTCACCATGCATGCTGTTGGATCGGCCAAGCGCATGATTGAGGTGAAAACACAGGAGCAATCAGAAGCCTTACAAGCCTACCTCGACACCCCCAACGACAGATACACAGGTAAACCAGATGAATACCTGAATCAGTGTACTGGCACGGTTGTGCTCCCTTCCGACTTCGAATTTGCAGATCAGAGCTTTACAGACTCAACCAATCGTATCTTAAAATTATTGCAAAGAACTGACCCCACTGTTGTTAAAGTTGACACTTATACTGCTCCTCATCGTGGAAATCGGCCCCCACTACGCATTGTCAAAATCTATTTTAAGCGCCATGACCTCTCTATGCATGTCCGTCTTGCAAGTCGCCAACTGCAGGTACGAAGGTATGTTAACAAGCCGAGACAATGCACAAATTGCTGGAAGCTTGGGCATTCAACCCCACGGTGTCGGGCTCTCAATTGTTGCTTAAATTGCGGCTCAGAACAACATGCTCTCAACAATTGTCAAGCCAGCGCGCCCCGTTGTGCAAATTGTGACGGGTCCCACAAAGCCAATGACAGAACATGCCCGCACTTTGCGTTTCATCGTGATGTATTACATTTACAGGCCACAAAAGGACTCCCCTTCCGGTCTGCTGCAGCACAATTAAGGCAGGAAGGTAAATCTCCTCCATATCGACGGTATGAATCAACTACACCCGCTGACTCCTCTGACCACCAGCGTCCAGAGCAGCCTCCGGCGCCACCTATTAGCCCACAACATTACCCCACCAATGATACCTTCCGTTTAGTTCACCTTAACTCCCCGGACCTATCCACCTCTAACAGGTTCGAGGGATTTACTAACTTGACCGATGATACTGAGTTTTGGAACATGACTGCCGAAGAGAACCTCATGGAATGTAACACAGTACCAGATATAGAGACTTCTCCTCAATCTCACTCCACCCAGTCGCAGCCTCGGAAAAAGCGTAAGGTTGCAAGTCCTATCCGGTCATTATCCCGGACCTCGAAACTCGGTTCCACCACACAGAAGTGGGTTATGCCTACCCACGATCCGGACTGTGGCTGCCATAACTGCGGCCGATTCTTTCTACTTCAGCACAAGACTTCTACCCGTACAGTACTCACCGAACATCTTCACAAATTTCTTTCCAAGCGAGCTCCAGCGAAAGATGCTCAAATTCACCCTACTTGTTATTGTGTCACCCATATTTGTGAATCTGATCCTACGCCCAAGGACTTGATGCAGAGATTCCTGAAGGACAATAACCTGTTGGATTCTGACTTGACTAATATAGAGCTATCACAATCCCGATTTGATGTTCACCAACCTCCTGTCAATGTGCGTACCACCCTCACCACGCCTGATCCTCCCTGTAACCTTGAGCGACATGTTCCGTTAGCCGCTCCCCACTGCCCAGATCCCGATGCTCCCAAACCTAGGGACATTCCCCCACAAACTCCTGCTAACCCTACGACACCATCGTCTGACGAACCTTCGATAAAGACTCATCATACCCCGAGCCCCTCACAATCTCCTGTATTGATATGTCACACCAATATCCCACCTGACAAATGTGGATGTCCAATTTGTTTCCGTAATTACATCACACCCCATATCTGTGCCACGGATCCCTGCCTCCTTGCTCGGACGCAGGAATTTGTCACCACACGTACACTTCCCCCTAACCCTGATGAAGATGTTACCTCTGCTTATCTATTTATGAACACTCTGCGCCAAAAACTCCTCCACTGCCCCACCCTTGTTCCTAAACTAGTCACACAATTCACAGCTATTTCTGAAAAAATTACAGACCTTACATCTACCCCTTCACCTCCATCCACACCACCCTCTCCACACTCACAACCTTTACCAGACTCTCTTCAAGAGACCACTATTGTCGATGACTCTGACAATCCTATTCTTGATGGCATATAACATTTTGCAATGGAATATAAACGGATACCAAACTCGCCTCCGTATGGGAGAATTACAACGTTTACTTAAATTATATTCACCATTATGCATTTGCCTCCAACATGTAGGCAATTTTGTTGTCCCCCCCAGGCATTATACTGTTGCTGCTAGCTCCCCTATAACCCCTTCACATCTCCGAACGGCTATCCTTGTGCACTATAAGTGCGTATTTGTTCCTGTCACCCTTGACCCCAACCCTTTTCAAACAACTGCCGTCTTCATTTCATTACCAACCCTTCCTTCCTTCCTTGACTGTTTGCTCCTCCTACAATCAACCCTCCTGTCATTACAATACTTCAGACCTTCATCAAATAGTACAACAACTGACCTCACCGTACCTTATTCTGGGCGACTTTAACGCACACTCTCCCCTTTGGGGCAACCCAAACACAGACATCCCAGGTGATAACATTGAAAAATATCTCCTTCATTCTACTCTTTGTTGTCTCAACTTTGACACCCCCACCTACAGATCTGCTACCCACTGTACATTTTCCGCTGTCGATCTTTCCTTTGCCTCGGATGACGCAGCTCCCCTATTTGACTGGTCAGTTTTACAGGATCGCTTCTCCAGCGACCACTACCCTATACTCCTTAAGTATTTGTGCCCTGCATCCTCCCCTCAAATATCGAGTTATAATCTCTCTAAAGCCGATTGGACGTCTTATACGCACTCCTCTGCAGACGTTTCGGACTTCTCCCCTACCTCTTCCCCTGCACACAATTTTGATTATTTTTCGTCCTTCCTGAACTCCATTGCTCGCACTAATATCCCGCTTACCTCCTCGCTGACGCACCCTCGCCAGGTCCCTTGGTGGACGCCCACTCTAGCCCAAATGATAAAATTCAAGCATCGTGTGGAACGCCTTCTTAACCCTTCCTACCCGGTCTGCCTTAGGTAAGGACAGCACGAAAGAAGGGCCGCTACCCGGTATGCCTTATCTAAGGCATGAGCTTAATAGCCTAATTAAGCTTGGTCCGAACGCCGTGCGTACGACGTATGTCAACAAACCCAAGCGTTCGTCACCGCACCTCCGAAAACAAGAAGGAGAAGACTCCTCAATGTTATTGTTCTGACGTCATGACGAAATTATTGTCTAAAAAGCCCCCATATTGGCAACATCTCTGCAATATTGGCTCCACTGAAATCGTCATCACAACTGAACCAGTTGACTTACAGAGCTCTACTCAATGCCAAAATACAGATTGAAAACCGCACTACGATTATAGATGAGTGGGAAAGTTCTAGCAGTGAAAATAAACATAAATACGGTAGCCTAGGCCTAGACGTTTTTCAGCCATATCGCCCGGGTAGGGGCGACCGTCATTTGGTAAGACAGCCCGGGGAGGAAGGGTTAAGCGTCTGAGTGTTAGGCAGCGGCGTTTAAAGACTGTTTCCCCCCGACTTTTTTCCACTAATCGTTACTTTGACCTTATAACCATCACTATTGAAAAAATTGCCCTTAAAACGTTCTATAACAAGATCTGTGCAGTTGTCAAACGCAGTATCCTTGACAACAAGATACTTTCATGGCGATCATATATCTCGTCCTTCACTTCCCGCACCCCTCTCTCTACTTTATGGAAAAAGTTTCGCAGTATCAAGGGACGCACTGTACGGCCTCCACTCTCTCCACTCTCTCCACTCAAAGACCCTGCCTCGGACTCGCTTACACATGACCCCCTTGACATCGCTGCCATACATGCCAAACATTTCTGTCACGTCAGCTCAGACCAGTCATTGCCTCGTCAATTTCTTCGTTATAAATGTATCGAGGAATCTCGCCCGCTATCTTTTCATAGCGGGAAAACACATGAATATAACACTCGTTTTTCAATTCCGGAATTGCGACACGCGCTCGACCTGTGTACAGACACTACTCCTGGCCCGGATGGATTCTCGTACGCTCTAATCCGTTACCTCCATCCACGTGCGCTACAACATCTTTTACAATTGTACAATCAGTTTTGGATAAGTAACTACTTCCCACCGTCTTGGCGGCATGCTTACACTATACCTGTACCGAAGCCTGGAAAAGATCATAGTCTTCCCACAAATTACAGACCGATTGTACTTACCTCATGCCTCTGCAAATTAATGGAAAAAATTATCAATCCTCGACTTTTACATTACGCTGAGTCACATGCCCTCCTATCCCCATATCAGAATGGTTCCCGCCCTGGCCGTTCTACACTGCACTCACTTATTCGCCTTGAACACCAAATACGTGATCGGTTCTCCAAGAACCAACCCACAGTGGCAATATTTTTTGACATTGCTAAGGCTTATGACACAACATGGAGACACATGATTTTAAAAAATTTACACGATTCTGGCATGCGGGGTCCTCTTCCCTGCTTTTTACAAAATTTTCTCTCTAACCGTACATTCCAGGTCAAAAATAATGGTCTCCTATCAGACATTATGTCACAAATTAATGGAATACCACAAGGATGTGCCCTTAGCAGCTTACTCTTTATTATGGCGATCAATAGTGTCATACGCAGCCTCCCACCTGACATATCGTATAGCTTGTATGTGGACGACTTCGCAATATATTATACTTCTCCCAGTCTGACTCACATACAACGGCGTCTCAACATTGCTCTAAAATCCATCCACTCTTGGGCATCCACTGCTGGTTTTCAATTTTCTGCTGAAAAGACTAACGCCGTTGTATTCTATAGAAATGTTCGACATTTACGTAAACAGTCCATTACTCTCACCATGGGAAATTCTAATATTCAGATCCTTCCACATACCAGGTTCCTTGGTTTAATCTTTGATACTCACCTCAATTGGAAGAGTCACATTGCCTGCTTAAAGGCACGTTGCCTCCAGAGAATGAATGTTCTGAAAACAGTCGCACGAGTCCATTGGGGCGCAGATCGCGCTACGCTTTTACTGTTCTACAGAGTTACCATCCTCTCAGCCCTAGATTATGGTAGCCCTGTCTATGGCACGGCCTCTGCTTCCACATTAGGAACCCTCGACAGCGTACACCATTTGGGCATCCGCATTAGCTCGGGGGCATTCCGTTCCTCTCGTGTCATCAATATCCTATGTGAGGCTGGGACCTTCACACAGTTGTGGGCCTCTAATCAGGAGTTTTTGCCTCGATACCTTTCAGTAGCTCTGGACAAACCTTCCTTGCCATGTATAGCTTTACGGCAGAGGGTCTAGGTGGCCCTTTTAGTCACGTTTTGTTTAATTTCAAGAAAAAGGGGGGGGGGGGGGGGGGGTGCAGTCAGTGTGACATAGGACACCCTAGACCCCTCCGGAGTATGTGTTCGGAACATACGAGCTGTGATACTGGTTGTAGGCATTGTATTATAAAATTTCTCTGTAGTATTCATTGCAGGAAATTGTGCTAAAGGCCAATAGTAGTGTTACGACAATTCTTGTTGTAAGTAGCTTTGGCTGTGAAGCAATAGATTTTTGAGAAATCTCGGTAGTGGCAACTACGACTTTTACTTTTGCAGTAATTACTTCTGCATTAGTACACGAAGTTCAGTACTTCTACGAATGTACAAGAATTCATTTATGTTGGGTTATTTTTAGGAATATATCCACTAGTTAATGGGGTTTATATGTGCACATGTAAACTTATAAGTTTTTAGTTTTCACCACTTACTTTAAGTGGGGTGCCTTCTTAACTAGCAGATCTATGCACAGAGTCTCAAGTTAACCCTTTTTCAAGCAGGCTTCTTTGAAGCACGCTCCTGCTTGTACCCCTTTTGAAGAATTAGGCTGTATAAAGTTTATGCACCCGAATATCTCTTTTTTACAAAAGTAAGAATACTATGTGGTTGTTTGATTATCTGCTTTTCTAGAGTTATGATATGATTACGAATGTCCCCCTCCAGTCTTAGAAATCAGGCATGTTCGTCAATGATTGAGGGGCCACTAAAAATTATAGGTTTGACTCCTGTAAGGAGATAAAGAAAACCTAATATTTAGTAGTGGCCCCGTAATCATTGACGACTGGGGCCCTCCCGACCATCCCCTTCCATTCGTTGATGTATTAAGGATTTTGGTTTACTTGATATGTCAGTGAAGGAAGAATGACGCCTGAATCAGCGTCTGGTCAAAGATCCACACAAGTACATCCACGATATGATGGAAAGCTTATTGGATAGTTATTCTTATTTTCTTTTTGTTTTTTATTTTTTACGAAGTTTTTTCGTAGTGAGAACCCAATTCATAATGACTGAAGCCATGAGTGAGGTCGCGTGCGCTCATGATGAAGGCTCCTCAGATTTTAAATGCTCTGCGCGGTAGATTCAAACTACGGCGGATTAGTGTTTGAAGAGGATGCCTTATGTAATACGCATGTTCGTCAATGATGGAGGGGCCACTAATAAATTATCCTATGTGAGGCTGGGACCTTACCTCTAGCCTACCACCGTCGATTAGTCCTCATGCGTACGGCTGTTCGCCTCCGTCATGACCCAACTCTACTAGAACTTTTCCATTCCACAGATAACTATCGTTCAACCATTCCAGTGCCATTCCCAATATTGTCTCGCCAATTGCTCTCCACTTACAGTATCACCGTTCCTCCCATAACTCCCCCTCCTAGTCACATCACTCCGTGGACCCTAAAACACCCTACAGTTTGCTTTCACTTAGCGGATCAACTTGATGCCCAAGCCCCATCTCAATGTCGACATCTCGCTTTACAACATCTTGATGATCACATCCCGGCTGTTTTCATTTACACCGATGGCTCGAAAACTGCGGATGCCGTGGGTTGCGCTGCAGTCTCAGACCATGGCTTGTATCAAAGTACCTTACACCATCACTCCACGGTTTTCACTGCTGAATTATGGGCTATTCAAGGTGCTTTAAGCACCATCTCTTCATTGTCGAGGAACTCTCCACGGGTCGTTATCTGTAGTGACTCAAAGAGTGCACTGCAAGCCTTATGTGTATTTGCCCCCAAGGACCCATTGGTCAAGACTATCATCCACACAATACACAAATTACAGTGCGCTAATCGTTCCATCACACTGTGCTGGATCCCCGCGCATGTAGGAATTCCCGGGAATGAGCGTGCAGACTTCCTCGCTAAGCAAGCGTGTCATTGTACACCCTCTACTACTTTGCTGCGTTCGGAGGATATGCTCCCTGTCCTCCGTCGCCATGTTTATGACGCTTGGCGAGTTGAGTGGAGAGCGCAACCATTAACTGGCCACCTTCGCTCCATTAAGGATGACATACACTTGTGGCCCTCTTCAATTAATGGTTCACGTGCAGACCAAACCCTATTAACTAGATTACGTTTAGGCCACACACGCCTCACACATGGTTACCTGATGTCCACCCCTCGTGGTCAACCACCTGAATGCCAACATTGCCATACATCATTGACTGTTTTTCACTTTCTTTGTATTTGTCCCGTCTATGCATCTGAAAGACGGAGATTCTTGCTGAACACCTCATTACATGGCATCCTCTCTGACTCAGACTCTTTCAATTTCACCCCTATTCGTCACTTCCTGAGAGCGATAAATTTATGCAATGACATATAACTACTGACATATTCTTACAGTTTCTTACAGTAGATCCTCTGGAGAAAGGCAAACTATACCTGTGTATCCAGCTCAGTACCAGTACTTGCACTGCTGCGGTCGTTCACGGTGTTGGCGGCGGCGGTAGCAGACGCAACATTTTTACTATTCTGTATTTTTGTTTTATAATCAAACTTCAAATCTTGTCTTCTCCATGCTTTATCAAGATTACTTTCAAACTCCCTTATTGATTCGGAATCGACTACATACTGGGGCAGTGCGTTCCACTCATTTACCACTCTATCACAAAATGAGTTCTTTGCCTTCTCAAGCCTATTTCTTTCATTGTAAATTTTCTTAGAGTGTCCTCTCGTTTTTGTTCCCTCCCGCATCAAGAAGATACCTTCACACACATCCTCATCGTACTTTCCTGACACTATCTTAAAAGTCTCTATCATATCCCCTCTCTTTCTCCTATATGCCAGTGTCGGAAGCCCCAGTGTCCTCAACCTCTGCTCATAGCCCGCGTTCTTCAACGTTGGTACCAGCTTGCTAGCTCTCCTCTGCACTTTCTCCACTGCTTCTATATCCTTTACCATATATGGAGCCCACACCTGGTTCGCATATTCCAGGTGCGGCCTAACCAGCGCTGTATAGAGATTCCTGAAGATTTCTTCGTCAAGTGACACAAATGTCCTCCTTATCAGCCCTACAATTCTATTGGCTTTGTTTATCTTTTCCGCTAAATGTTCTGAGAAATTTAACTTATTGTCTATCACTACTCCTATATCCTTTTCTGCATTCACTTCCTCCATCGCTTCATACATACTGTATCCTACCTTGTCTATCTTGCTGGTCCCAATCCGCATGTACTTGCATTTTTTTTGGATGAAAAGGCATTAACCAATGCTCAGACCATCCCTTCATGCCCTCCACATCTCCTTGAAGCAAACCCATATCTTCCTTACTCTTCTATACAGCTTAGTGTCATCCGCATACAGGTACAGTATACCTCACTTCCATTAGTTATAACTTCAGGCAAGTCGTTGATAAATATAACGAACAGCAGTGGTCCCAACACAGATCCCTGAGGTACCCCACTTGTAATTTCCCTCCACCCCGAGCCTATTCCATTCACCAGTACCCTCTGTCTCCGATCTTTCAGGAAGGCTTTTATCCATTTCACACATTTCTCCCCTATATTATAGCTCCTAACTTTCTCTATTAACCTTTTATGTGGGACCTTATCGAAGGCCTTCATAAAATCGCAATATACCACGTCTATTACATCACCATCTTCTAGAATTTGCATCCAATCATCTACCACCTTAATTAGCTGTAGTACCGTCGACCTCCCCGGCAAGAATCCGAACTGTCTCCCACTGAAAAGTTGGTTTGACTTCATATGCTCCATTATTCCTTCTCTAATTACCGTTTCCATTAGTTTACACACAACACTTGTCAAACTGACTGGTCTATAATTCCCTGGGTCATTTCTCTTTCCCTTCTTAAATATAGCTGTTATGTTCGCCTCTCTCCAGTCCATCGGGATTTGTCCTGTATTAAACGATACCTCAAATAACATTTTCAATGGCTCTACTAACAACTCCCCTCCTTCCTTTATGATTCTTGGGTGTATCCCATCCGGTCCCGGTGACTTACTTCTGTTAATTTTTTCTATAGCCCTTCTTATTCTAGCATGGGAAAACTCTATTAGTTCTAGTGCCGGTGCCTGTTTGATGGGAATAGTAGGCACTGCATCCTCCGACTCCACTGTTAGTACCCCCCCAAAGTATTTCCCCAGCACCTCTGCTTTCTCCTTATCAGTCTCCGCTCTACTCCCATCATTCAACCCCCCTACCAGCTCTGGGATCCCTACTCTTCTTGTTAACTTTTCCTGAATGTACTTCCAGAATATTTTTGGATTATCCTTCACATTTCTAGCTATCTCTCTCTCCCTCTCCTTCACCCCCCTCCTTGTTTCCCACCTTATTTTATTGTTTATTTGTCTGCATTCCAGATCCACTTCCTTAGCCTCTATACTAGACCCCCTGTTCTTTTTTAACAATTTTAATCTTTCCCACAATCGTTTCTTTCTTCTAATCAATATCCAAAGCTTTCTTTTCATTGGCAATTCTGTGTTAGTTCTTTTCCTCAATTTTGTTTTATCCTTATATTCCCTTACTGGTACACTTTTGGATACAGCATTCTCCAGTTTGACTCTAATTTTCCTCCACATTCCTTCAGCGTCTTCACCGTTCAAGTATTCCCCCCAGTCAATGTCCAAACACCGTCTCAGCAGCTCATAATCTGCTCTATCATACATGTATATTTTTCTATTGCTTCTATTATCCCTCTCTGATTTAATGTTACAACTAAAGCTTATACAGGCATGGTCACTACGACCTATAGGGCTATCCACATTAACATGTTCCACTATATCCTCTTCATTGCTAAAAATCAAATCAAGTACACTCCCCTGCGTCCCATCTCTATATCTTGTCATCTCTACAATATGTTGCGTTAAAAAACAATCTCTCACTTTCTCTATAAACTTATTTTCCAGGCTACCCTGTCCCGCTGGAGTAGTACAATTTGCCCAGTTGATCCTTGGCAAATTGAAATCTCCAATCAAAATTTTATATTTGTTCTCTCTATTATCTATCTCCTCCATTGCTTTCAGTAGGTTATCATCCTCTCGCCTGCTATTATTTGGGCTTCTATATATAGAGGCAATTAGAATTGATCCTCTTACACATTTTACTTCAATACACAAATACTCACAATACTGCTGTCTCATATCCACCTCATTAACCTTGATCTCTTTTCTTACATAAATAAACAGTCCTCTTCCAACCTCTGCTCTAATAGCATTTCTCTCATATAACTCAAAACCCTCCAAACTATATTCCACCAGTTCCCTTTCAATTCTAGCGTTTTTTGGTCTTACTTCCTGTAGGGCTATGACATCAGATTTTTCCTCTTCATCCTGCAACCTACATATCAGTTCTCTTTTCTTGTCCTGGGTAAACACATCCACATTACTAAACATAATCCTTAATCCATCTACCATTCCTTCAGCAATTACACCATCCCGCTCCTCCAGTCCGTACCCTACTCCCCCGTTAGCAATACTGGGTCTGCCTCTTTGTCTCCTGTCTCTCCCTGTGACACCTCTACCCCGTTCTCCTCCTCCGTCACAATTCCCATCACATTCTCTCCCCTCCCTGATCTCCCCCTCCCTTCTACTCTTATAAACCACTTCCTCACTTTTCCGTCCCTCACTCTCCAGTAAAAATTTATCTTATCCTCCTCATCCAACTTTCCATTTTTTTCATCAGCCTTTTCTTGTAATTCCTTAATTTTTTTCCTTTGTTCTATACTCAAATCCTTCTTTAGTCTTATGTGTTTCAGTTTATCATTTGTATTTAGCCTCCAACTAAAATTTGTCACAGTCTCCGCCACTACCCTAGTTTTAAACTGTACCCTTATAGGTCTCATCTCTCCCCTTAACGTGATATACGTCATATACGTGACTTTAAACTCTGTACCACCTCCTCCACCACTAGCCTTGAGAGGGCCTAGGCCCAGTGGGCTAGTATAAAATAAAAGCATCATCAACAACAACTAGGTTAGGTTAGTCTAATCTAATATAATATTTGTACATTTTGGGCAGTGGGCGGGGCCGCGCATGTGCAGGGGGTAAGGTATGTGGCGGCGTACAGACCCTCCCGTAAAACATAGCGCATTTTAGGACTTTTATTTGTCAGTAAATACTGATTTCTGCACTTCAATTAAACATCCTACAAGTTCTAACCAGTCCCCTGACCAGTTCTTAATAGGTTACTTGAGGATATTTTAACGGGACCATAGGTAAACATTTACCGAGTTGTGTTAGCCGGCGTACCGTCCGTTTTGTTTACATAGGCCTAGTCGCACTACGGTCACTACCTTGTTCTACCTTACCTACCTACCTTGCCTTACCTTACCTTGTTGAACTTGTTCTACCTTGTTGTAGTTCAGGCGTATTCACCTTGGTCAATTTAGAAGTCCACCGCCTCCACTCCCCTCCTCGATCCGGGCATACAGGAGTTGGTCGGGGATCGAGTTTGATCCTGCTCCTCTATTCTTGAGGCAGGACCGTGTCGAATGGTAGGCTCGTCAAGCAGTTGCTCCAGGAACTTGTCCAGCCTCTTGAATGCCTCCATCGTGCAGTCCGTCAGGTCACGAATGTCTTTCGGGAGACTATTGAACAGCCTCGGACCGACGTTACATACATACATACATAACATTTTAAGACTGAGTGCTCCACACATACGTGCAGTTTCAGTTTCTTGTCCTAATGGCGGCGTTCCAGGCAACCCTGTTAAGGGTTGCTTCACTCGTCAAGTTTTTGGATTTGAGATCGGCACGTATAGTCCGATCCCAGGTCTTCCTCGGTCCACCCCTTGGTGCAACTCCCTCCAGAATCACAGACCTGCATCTTTTCACCCAATTTTGTTCATCCATTCTTTCCACATGTCCATACCATCCCAGTCTACTTGTACTTGGGCGGGTGCCCAACCCCGAAAGGAGTTGAAATAGGGGAGCTATCCCCCCGCCTTAGGCGGCTTTCTAGGGCCTTTCCTAGCTGTTGGTTAGAGGATTGGGTTCTAGTTATGTGGTGATGGGCTGGTCTATCAGAGTGAGAGCTGAGCGATCTCTGCCATACCCATAGCTTACTCTGACTGTTCCTTTTACTTATATATCTTCTAGATCTCAAGTGACGGCGTCTTTTCCGTGGATTGACCTCCCTACTGCCAACCTAGAAGTTGGCAGATTGGGAGCCAAAGCGTCATATTTTTCCCTTGCCCCTCAACTTTCCCTTCATAATTGCTGAGGGGCACAGGGCCTTGGGTGGGGCTTTGGTTTCCCGGGCGTTTCCGCACCCTCCTTAGCTCCCTGCCTTGGAGTGGCTTCGGTCACCCGGGCTTTGTTAGTGGTAAGCAGGGAGGGTTTTGTGGGGGCGCTCATTTATGGCCTTGGCCTTGCTCGAGACCTTGGTGCTGTTCGGCCAGACAGCCTGGGGAACAACAACAACTTGTACGCATCTCCTCGCTAATACTCTTTATACCTAAACGTCTCCTCAGCTCATCATTTGTTACTCTATCCTGCAGCCTGGCCCCACACATCCATCTCACCATTCTCATCTCATTACGTTCCATTCTGTTGACATCCTCTACTTTCTGAGGCATACGTCATTGCACTTCTAACAAATGAAGCATACACCTTTCAGGAAGCTTGTAGAGAGGTGGGTCGTGTGACGCTGGGAAGATGAATCTAGGACTCGTCTATAGCAAGTCCTCCCCAGTCGTGGTAGACGGCTCTTGATGCCTCCTTTCTCTTCAGGGAAAGGGTTTGGTATTATACAGTACCTTCAAGTATCTTCCATGTGTATATAATACAGTACCGTTCCCTCCTATTCTGTAGAGAGTATAATTTAAATTTTCTTAACCTCTCCCAATATGAGTCTTGTTGGAGATTCTTCAGTTTTCTGGTGAATGTCCTTTGGATTTGTTCCAGTTTCTGAATGTCCCCCGTTCTGTCAGGGGACCACAACTGGCACAGATATTCCAGTTTGGACAGCACTAGGGACTTCCATAATGGGATTAGATGGTCAGGATCTCTTGATTTAAAAGTTCTTAGGATCCAGCCAGCCATTTGCTTAGCATATGTTGTGTCTAATTTGGCTGCTGTTATTTGCCTATGCTGATAATATTACTGATGATGACAATAAATCATGGGGGTGAGGGGGGAAAGCCCCCCTCAAACCATTATTGTATCCCACGGCTGGTAACAAAACAATTTACCCAACACCTGGCTGTCAGATACAATAATAGATTGAGGAGGGCTTTGCCCCTTTCACCCCCTATGACTTATTGAATTCATCTATCTATCTATTGCCTGACACCGTGATCCCCGAAGGGGTGGCCACGAACGAACCGCCCCCATGCGCCTCTGTCCCCAGTCCGTCGACGCCCCTCATCCCAACCAGCACCGCCTTCGTTCATATACTTCCTCACTCCATCCTTCCACCTCTCTATCGGTCTACCTCTCCCTCTCTGTCCCTCCACCTCGCTCTTGTACACCCTCTTAGTCATTCTCTCGCTTTCCATACGTTCCATATGGCCGAACCATCTCAAGTTGTTCCTTTTCACACTTTCCAGCACATCTACCTCCACACCACACCTCCTTACTTCCTCATCAGTCTGTCTATCCCTCCATGTAACTCCGCACGCACTTCTTAAGTAATTCATTTCCACTGCTCTCACTCTTGGTCTGAGTCTCTCAACCAACGTCCATGCTTCGCTTCCGTAAGTCAGTGTCGGGATTACCACACTGTCATGCAAGGACTTTTTCACTTCCATACTGACCACCCTATTTCTTGTTACTGCTTTCAGCATTCCTACAACCCTCTTCCCCTGTTGTACCCTCTCCCGCACTTCTTCATCCATAGTCCCATCTTTACTCAACACACTGCCCAGATACTTAAAAGAGTTGACGATCTCCATAGCCTGACCGTTCAGCTTCACCTCACACTCTGTGACTTCACCCCTTTCGAAGACCATAACCTTGCTCTTCCCCGCATTTACCTTCAAATTCCGTTTTTCGCACACTGTTCCAAACTCATTTACCAGACCCTGCAACTCCCATTCATTATCACTCATCAGAACTGTATCATCCGCAAATAGCAGTATAGATAGCTTCCACTCAATTCCCTCCCATTTCAGCGATACACCAACATCCACTGCTCTTGATAGTATTTCTTTCATGACTCCATCCATATATACAGTAAACAACCATGGGGACATCACACACCCCTGTTTCAAACCAACATTCAGGTCAAAGAACTCGCTCTGCTCACTCTCCACACGTACTGCCGCCTTTGCACCCTCATACATTGCTGGACACCTCCGCCGACCTCCGACCTGTCAACATCTCGCAGCTGCTCTCCGATAATAAGTTACCTTGTGTGAAGTTGATAGGAGTGTCTAAGTGTTGTCCCGGAAATTTATATTTATTAGTGGCCCCTCCATCATTGACGAACATGCCTATTACATAAGGCATCCTCTTCAAACACTAATCCGCCGTAGTTTTGAATCTACCGCGCAGAGCATTTAAAAACTGAGGAGCCTTCATCATGAGCGCACGCGACCTCACTCATGGCTTCAGTCATTATGAATTGGGTTCTCACTACGAAAAAACTTCGTAAAAAATAAAAAGAAAAAGAAAATAAGAATAACTATCCAATAAGCTTTCCATCATATCGTGGATGTACTTGTGTGGATTTCTGACCAGACGCTGATTCAGGCGTCATTCTTCCTTCTCTGCTCTGCACTCAGCCCGCCCGGACGTGCCTCCCCACGCTCCGCTGGTTCCGCATTCGTTGCGTCCCTAGTGAGTTTTTTCTCATTTGTTTACTCCAGGATGTATCGAGTAAGGTTAGGATAGGCGTAGCAGGAGTGTCCTGGGCTGGTTGCCCGCAGTGCAGTGTATTTTGGGTCGAGTGTATGGGGCATCTATTTCGGATGTACCCTCGTGGTCACGTTGTGGACATGTGAACTTTTTCACAGTTGAGTTAGTTTGTGATGCAGGCGGCTTTCACTACGCGTTAATTATTGCTGCCTTTTATCTTTCTGATGAGGTAAGCTGTGTTTTCTGACGTTCCCAGCGTATTTTTCTTCACTTAGTGAAGTTTTTTCTGGGTCCCGAGTCAGTCTTCCCTGGGTTGGAAGTTGTTGCTACGGTGGTGTGTTGGCGGTGGTTCCTGTTGTGATATTTCCAGTGTGTGTGTATATTTCAACTGTTATTATGCCGTCTGCCTAGGCCTAGCCAGCCGCTCGTAGCTTTGCCACATGTACTAGTGTTATTATTTATTATTTATAAATATGCCCTACTGTGTCATGTGTATCCGGGTTTTAGTTGTGTATTGGCTAATTCCTCGGACTATAATTGTTTCCTGGTTTAGTTGTGTATTGGCTAATTCCACGGATTATGGTGTGACCTTGGGTTAGCCGTGCGTGGCTATCCTCGTGTCGTGTGTTGTTCAGATGGTGTCTGTTCAGGGTGGGTTTCCTTCCGGCGGGTTTTTTCTCGGTTTCACCGTGAAAAAATCCTGGCCGAGAGCAGTGTTGGGCCACACGTGGTTGTTAACACTGGCTTGTATCCCCGGCGGGGGGGTTGTCTGTGGCTCTCCAGGACTGCGTCTCTGTGGGTGCCTGGTTTCAGGCCTCCTTTGATTCCCGGCGGGATGGCTGTACCCATCCATATAAAACGGCGTCCTTGTGGACATACGTTTTAGGAGTTTTTTCTACCTGGTTTTACGACAACCACATGAAAAACCTAGCTGTTGTTTAGGCTTTCCTCCCCGGCGATCTTTTACAAAGAAGTGGGGACAGGAACTTATGGGGTTAACTTTTAAAACTTCTCACCCGGCGGGTGCACCTGGGTAGGGTGAGATGAACGACTTAGGTCTTCCAGTTAGTTAACCGATCCATTATAGTGATACTCTGTGTATCGCTGCCTTTACTATTTACGGCGATTGAAGGTTCAATTAGGTTAAATATCGATTCTCACACCCGGCGGGTGCTCCTAGGTGGAGGAACTAAGGAATTTACAAAATTCATTTTAACCTATTTAATTTAGTGATACTATCAGGTATCGCCGCCTTCTATCTTACGGCGATCTTTTGGGACAATTCGTTAAACATTAGATCTCGTATCATCCTGCCCTGGGCTATTCTACTAAAATAATTCAAGGGCCGGCATCTTTTTGGGGGGTTGCTTTGTTACAAAATTGAATCTTGAGACAGTCACCTCCTCCGAGAGACTATAAGTGCCATGCTGGACCATTATATCAGAGGGTATTCTTCACTTTCTTTAGCAAAAGATTTGTTTAGACTTTACACCCCGCCGCGTAGCGAGATGTGTTAGTTGTGTCTTTGCATCTCGTTACCCGGCGGGTTATTAACACTGGTGTGCGATCATGTTGGATTAACCTTATGAGCATTAATTCCTGGAAATTTTCTTGTTTTTTCCAGAGCTGAGCTCCGGCGGACCAATACAGACCCGGCGGTAGTTTTCACCCACCAGTCTCTGTCATGGCTACCGTGGCCCCAGTTTTTGCCCTGTGCATTACCCCTACTTGTGCTGGTATCCCTATTTTTGCACACACCCTTTGCATAAGGTGTGTTAAATGTCTAGACCGTTCAAGGGGTCTCTGGGTTATGCATAATTGTTCCTTTTGCTCTCAATTAGCTGTTAAAGTCCTTTGTGATAATGATAAGACCGCGGCGGTAGCGTTGAGAGAGGTTCGACAACAGATGTCGGCCTACACTACCATTGTCGCGCATAAGTCACTTCAATGTGACAACGTCCCACTTTGGGATAGATTGCTGTCAGAACACCCTCCCCCTAAACGTTCCTCTAGAGTCACGAGTGTTAAGCCGACGGAGACTAGTCAGGGTTCTGTATCGTCTGCGACTACAACTAAACGCCCGAGAGAGCCTACACCCCCGGCATCCGCCTCCTCGTCGCGGGCGAGATCTAGGTCAAGGTCACCTCTCAGACAACAGTCTTCTAGTCGGGCCTCTTCGCCGGAGAGTAAGAAGAGTAAGACGGAAGATTCCACCAGTGGTCACGGCAGAGATTCTTCCAGATCTAAGACTAGTTCGCGGTCACACCGCAGCCATAAATCCTCAAAAAAGGATTCACATCGGAAGTCCTCTCGACATTCCCCTAAGTCTAGTGCATCTCATCGTACCTTAGATAGTACCTGACAGAGTTTGTGTTAGGGCCTCTGAGTCCAGTGCAGCGCCTGTCCCTAAAGAGGAGTTGCCAATTAATATTTTAACCCTGGAAATGGAAAGTTCAGGAGGGTCAATAATTGAGAATGTTTCAGACTCTCAAGAGAGCGTAGGCCAGGGCCTCGGTGTTTGGCGGTTTGCCCAACCACGGTCTGACCACCCATGTCCGACTCATACGAGTCACACAGTAGCCGACGTCCACAGGGACGCGGCGATCCCATCCTCTATCCCAGACTTATCTTGGAAACAAGGTACCCCTGCCTCGGCGGGGTCTTCTCAGGAGGATCGGGAGGAAAAAGACGAAGTTTCAATAATTTCGGATATGGAAGGACAAGGGTCAGGCTCAGGCTTGGACGCCGCACGAGATAATAATGATTCTCCTATAAGTTCTTCATCAAACCAGTTTGTTACAGCACAAGAAATTGATGGGTTGCTTACTCATGCTTTATCTAAATTTTTTGGTCAACAACAAGAAAACCCCACAATGGACTTGGGGGCTCCCTCGACAAGCTCTACGGTACGGCCTCTGATGACGTCAATTGATTTATCTAAGATTCCTAACCCTCCTACTCTGTCACCTGCAAGGAGCACTAAGCCTGCCACGGCGGCATTGACAACTTCAAATGTCAGGGTCATAACGGATGTTAATCCACCCCCTCTAGACAAAGCACCTCTTAGAAAGGTAGCTATGCCCCTGCTTTATGGGCCAGACGAGTCATGGGTTCTTTTGAACCCCTCTAAACCAGAGCTTGCCCAACCTACCTTGTCAGGGGAACTCCCGGTACCGCGCGTGAGTGGTTTATCCAGGGCAACAAGTCAAAGAAATTAAGGGCCATGGATGCCTTGGGTAATGTTCTGGACGTAAACATTAAGGCTATACCTAGTTATTATCACCAGGATTATTTTGTGTATGCTTCTAAGCCTGCTTTACCCCCTGCCTCAGCTTTAAAACTATTTTCAGACTGGTCTAAGCTGGATGGGTTTAATGATATTAAGACTCTGTCAGCTCTTACTCCTGAACTAGATTTACGGACCGTCACAGACGACGCAGCTAATCCAGTTTTGAAGGTGGGACAGTTGGGTCCAGGACCTTGGGTGGATTGGGAGGTAGAGGCTCAAAACTTTGCAACCACTTTCACTTCTAAATCTTCCCACCAGATCCCTCAGGACACACATTCATGGTTTTCCATGCCGGTGGGTTCTGCCGGCGGAGTCCCGGCGGCTTTGTTTGCATTCCTAGCTGCCCCTAAGATTAATCTTTGTGAACTGAAGGACCCGTTCACTACCCCTACCCCTACTCACCTAGACAGAGAATTTAAGGAAAAGCTTTTCGCCTGTTTTCACAGTACATAGTATCTCAGCAGGTGGCTAAGTCTTTACTACGGTCTACTCAGGCAATCGCAGACGCGGATGCTCGAAGATCGGTTGAGTTATCCCGGCGACTGATTCTTCAGTCGTCAATCCAATCCTTAGGTGACATACGCACCGCCTTGCTTGAGGCGGTGCGAGCACGACAAGATCTTAGGATGTCGTTAGTTCGCAAGCTACCTGAGCGCATTGCTAACCAGGTGGTGATGTCACCAGTACTTACCGCATCTTTAATGTCCCGTGAAGTATGGCGAACGGTGTTCAATATGGCACAGGCCGTTAAGCACAGTCCCACCCCTTCTAAGAAACCTGCATTTAACTTCCCCAAACCCAGGCCTACTACTAAAGCCCAGCCAGGGGGATCTAAACCTTTTCTTCCGCCTAAGTCCTCCCACTCCCCCCAGGGTCAGTACAGGCATAGACAGAATAGGTTTTCAGGTCAGAGAGGACGCGGCCAAAATAAACCAGGTCAGGGCCAGTCTTCGGCCAACACCAGCCAGCCGGCGAAGCGGCCAGCACCAACCCCACCATCAAAAAACTAAAGTCTCTCTCACTCCCGGCGCCTACCTTAAGGCCGGAGGAACCGAGGGTAGTACAGCCGGCGAACCCTTGTCTGCTAACTGGGTCGTTCCGAACGTGTCACCAAGCATGGCCGTTAAACACTTGGGCACGGATGGTGGCACGCAAAGGCATCACTTGGCAGTGGCTCCGGCGACCTCGATTACGTCAGCCGACAACGGCGAATTTTGTTTCTTTAGAGGTGGAGTCACTAGCCCAGGAAATGATTGCCAAGAATGTCATCATCCCGGTCCCCCCAAATTACCCTGTATTCACGTCCAAACTATTTTTGGTTCCCAAAAGGGACAGTGTTCAGATGAGGCCGGTCGTAGACCTGTCTTATCTGAATCTTCACATTCACAACGAATCTTTCAGAATGTTAACAGTACACCAAATCAGGCTAACACTTCCGCCGGGAGGTTGGATGTGTTCACTAGACCTGACAGACGCCTATTGGCACGTATCGGTCAACAAAAGATTTCAAAGGTTTTTGGCCTTACGGATCAGGCACCAAAATTTTGTTTTTCAGAGGATGCCGTTCGGTTTGAACCTAGCACCTCGATTATTCACAAAACTAGTCCGGCAAGCCCTGATGCCATTGTTAAAACAAGGGATCAGAGTGTTGTGGTATCTGGACGACTGGCTGGTGGTGGCAGAGACACAACAATTATGCATAAAACATGTCAATATAATTTTAAATCATGTCAAAACTCTAGGCTTCAAGGTAAATCTGGTAAAGTCAAACCTTGTTCCCTCACGAGTAATTCAGTGGATAGGGCTGGTCTGGGACACCGCCGCTCTCACTCTGAGTCAGAGTGTGGACAATCGCAACAGGTTTCGCAGGAAACTGTTCAGGTTTCTTCACAGTCTGACTACGACACGAAGGGTCTGGGAGTCTCTGGTCGGCTCTCTCAACTGGATTCAACTAACTGTCAAGTTGGGCCGGTTGAAAGTAAAACGATTAATATTGGAAGGCAACAAATATTTCCCGCTCTTACCGGCGGGAAAATTATGGCCCATCCCGAAATTAATCCACACCTTGCTAGCGGTCTGGGCGAAGAGGGAAACATTGCACTCAATAATGTCATGGACCTCTCCTCCACCAACGGTATGGGTAGACACGGATGCGTCAGGCACAATAGGTTGGGGATTTCAGTCAAATCAGGGGCACCAGGGTCAGGGGCTTTGGTCCCACTTAGAAATCTCGCACATCAATGTCAAAGAATTACTAGTCCCCTTATTTCCTTCAGGCTCACGGCCCGGCGTTACGGGACAAGTCGGTGGCCTTCAGAATGGACAATCTGAATGCAGTCCACTGTATTCAGAAACAAGGGTCAACGAGGTCAAGGAAGTTGCTAAATGTGTCAGAAGAGATTTTTGCTCTAGCCAACAGTCTAGATATTTATCTGCACGCTTCTTATCTCCCAGGCGTAGCGAACGTCTGGGCAGACGCTCTATCCCGGCGACAAAGCACGACAGTAGAATGGGAGCTCAAGCAACCCATTTTCAACCTAATGATTGCAGAGCTCTCCCATCCACAAGTGGATCTTTTTGCATCCGAGGAGACTCACAAACTCCATCTATACCTCACCCGCCGGGCGAAAACGCCGGCAGGGGGGCCAGACGCCCTAGTGACAGACTGGAACAGATGGAGCTCCATCTATCTGTTTCCGCCGCCAGATGCGTCACTAATGTGCCACGTAGTGAACAAACTACGAGATTATCGAGGCTTAGTCTTGCTAATCGCGCCACTGTGGCCGGCGCAGTTGTGGTACCAGCAATTGAAAATGTGGTGCCCGGACCCGGTATCGCTCCCGGTCGGGTATTTCCACTTAGACGCGATTGGCAACCTCGCGACCTCGCTGACTTTTGCATTATGGACATTCAGGAGGCCAAGTGGCTAGCACCATACGGTAGAGATGTGACAAATAAATTACTTAATCAATATACTCAGTCTACAAAACGACAGTATCAATCACATTGGCAAGCCTTTACTTCTTGGATCGTTAGGACAGAACAAACTGTACCCTCAGTGGCATTAGTTTTTAATTATTTAAATTATCTGTTTGAGCAGAAACGTTTATCTGTGGTAACATTAAAAAATCACTTAACTGCGATTAGAGTGCCCTTTTTAGACCTTACAGGTCTCTCCATACCGGTAGCGGAGGAAACAGGTTTTATGAGAGCATGTTTTAAACTCCGCCCACCTCCCCGTCAGCTCATGCCTACTTGGTCTCTGGACAAAGCTTTGTCTTTGCTTCACTCTCGTCTGTACCAAAATACTGCAGACTTTGCATTACTCTTAAAAAAGGCGGTTTTCCTTTTGGCTTTAGCCACCGGAAACAGAGTGTCTGAGCTGGCGGCGATGAGCAACACACCTAATTGTCTTAGGTTTGGTAGACTTAATGAATGTATTTCCATTGCACCCTCCCCAGGTTTTGTAGCCAAGAATGAGCATAGTGCACACGTGTTTTCTGAGTTCACGGTGCCGGCGTTAAAAAGGGGAAAGGTGCATCATAATTTATGTCCAGTACAAGCTCTAACCAAATATTTGAGAGTAGCTCCTCACAACCCCCAAGGTGCTTTATGGGTAGCAAGTACGGGTAAACGCTTACTTAAACGGCGATTAGCCTCTCTTCTGGTAGAAGTCATTAAAGAAAGTAATCCCGGCGTTGTGGGTCGGGCCCACGATTTACGCAAATGGGCAGCCTCTTTACGTTTCCTGAAATTTTTTCAGTTGAAGACATAGCGTCCACGCAGTTGTGGGCGTCTAATCATACGTTTCTGTCTAGATACTTGTCAGTTGCTCTAGACAAACCTTCCTTACCATGTATAGCTTTAAGGCAGAGGGTCTAGGTGGCCCTGCAGTCACTTTTGTTTACTTTCACGGGAAAGGGGGGGGGGGGGGGGGTGCAGTCAGTTGACACAGGACACCCTAGACCCCGCCGGAGTATGAGAGCTGTGATACAATTTAAGGTTAAAATGTGTTATGAAAATTTCTCAGTGAGAAATTGTGCTAGTACAATGTTAAGTACAAAACAACGGTGTTGTTAGAGTAGTTTAGCTGCGAAAGCAATTTAGTTTTAGATTATTGGAGTTCCTTTGCAATTTATCTCCAAGTTTATGTTGGGGTTTATTATGTGCACATGTAAACTTATAACTTGTTATTTTTTGTCACCACTCGTTGAGTGGGGTGCCTTTGTAACTACAGATCTGTGTTCAGAATCTTCAGGGTTACCAATTTTTTGTCAGGCAGGCTTCTTTGAAGCACACACCTGCCTGAACCCCCTTTTTCTTGTATTTGTTCGGCTACGCCGTTATTTAAATATATTTCCAAAGTAAGAATACTATGTGGTTGTTTTTATTATCTGCTTTTCTAGAGTTATGATATGATTACGAATGTCCCCCTCCAGTCTTAGAAATCAGGCATGTTCGTCAATGATGGAGGGGCCACTAATAAATTATAGGTTTGACTCCTGTAAGGAGATAAAGAAAACCTAATATTTAGTAGTGGCCCCGTAATCATTGACGACTGGGGCCCTCCCGACCGTCCCCTTCCCATTCGTTGATGTATTAAGGATTTTGGTTTACTTGATATGTCAGTGAAGGAAGAATGACGCCTGAATCAGCGTCTGGTCAGAAATCCACACAAGTACATCCACGATATGATGGAAAGCTTATTGGATAGTTATTCTTATTTTCTTTTTGTTTTTATTTTTTACGAAGTTTTTTCATAGTGAGAACCCAATTCATAATGACTGAAGCCATGAGTGAGGTCGCGTGCGCTCATGATGAAGGCTCCTCAGTTTTTAAATGCTCTGCGCAG
This sequence comes from Paralithodes platypus, assembly GCA_032716605.1. Taxonomy (NCBI): domain Eukaryota; kingdom Metazoa; phylum Arthropoda; class Malacostraca; order Decapoda; family Lithodidae; genus Paralithodes; species Paralithodes platypus. Next base: position 27,475,776 of record CM064481.1, read on the forward strand.
TAGATTCAAAACTACGGCGGATTAGTGTTTGAAGAGGATGCCTTATGTAATAGGCATGTTCGTCAATGATTACGGGGCCACTACTAAATATTAGGTTTTCTTTATCTCCTTACAGGAGTCAAACCTATAATGTGCATTTCATAAGTAATTACTGTAGGTGTTTCATGAGCAATTCAGATGTAATTGGATATTCCAAGTAATTGAAAATATGGATTAAGTAAAACAGTTCCTGGAGTGAGATGGGATAGTGGGGCGATTGTTGTTTTAGGCTAGCAGACGACCACCTCGCGATGGCGGAAAGGCGTGAAAGCCTAGCTGGGGATGAGGAGGAATACGAATTCGAAGGCTTTATCACCGAGGACAAGGATGATCAGTTGGCAAGTATGAACAAATAATTGATGGGTCTTGTGAGATGGAGGGGAGTGATGGAAAATTGGAGGAAGGAGTTAGGGGCTAAAGTAGAAGTTTTGTCCGATATGTGTGGCGTTATTAGCGGGATGGATAGGCCTAGGCCAGTAAGTGACAGCCTAGAGGCAGTGATGGCCAGAGTAGACGAGTTAGCGGCGAAAAATGTGGCACTCAAGGCTCAGCTTAACCCTCCAGCCCCGGCTATGTATTATATATATATTCCTCGAAACCCGGGTGTTTTGGCCGAAAAACGTCTAGGCTAGGCTATCGTATATTTGTTAATCAGACTGCTTCCCGCATTCCCGCACATCCCCAAGCGTAGCTGTGTTATTTACCTGTAGAATGGCATTAAGTAGAGCTCTCTAAGTCAACTGGTTGAGCTGTGATGATGATTTCATTGGAGATAACTTTATGGCCAAAACAGCCACTTTACACTACTTTTCGATACTTAACAACAACATACAGGCACACACGAACAAGCGACGCTCTCCTTGTGGCCGGAGATGCGGGGCGTCGGTCCAGCCGGCTGTTGTTTACATGCGTCGGACCGACGCCTCGCACACGAAGCTCACAGGCTTTCAACCACTGGGCGTTCAAGAGCCCTTCCGGGTACCTGTTATATGCTTTTTTATGGGCGTTCAAGAGCCCTTCCGTGGTGAGAGGGTTAAGGAATATGAGGGCCACCTGAGTGATGAAGTAAAAGTAATTAGTGAGGTAAAAAATTAGTGGACAAGGGTAGAGAGTGCCACGATGGTAGCCCTTGAAGAAATTGTGAAGGAGCAGAAGGAAGAGAGAGAAAAGGAGAAGAAAGAGTGAAAAAATGTAGTGCAAGTTTTAAAGAAGAAAGAGAAGGTAGTGAGAGAGACAATAGATAGAGGTAAGTGTGTAGTAATCTTTGGAGATGTGGAAGAGCACCTGGCAGATATGAAGGTAAGAAAGGAAAGGGATGTTGTGAAAGTCAAGGGGATACTGGATTACTTAGACGAGGGTTATGGATGGGTAAAAGAACTGGAGGAGGTGAGAAGGTTAGGAAAATATAAGAAGGGCGAGATGAGACCACTAAGAGTGGAACTAAAGTTTAGATCAACAGCAGAAGCAGTAGCCAATGTGAGCTGGAAATTAAATTCGACAGAGCTGAATCATATAAGGGTAAAAAAGGACCTAAGTGTAGAAGAACGAGAACAGTTAAGGGAACTCCAAGCTAAGGCTGATGAAGAGAATGGAAAGTTGTCTGAAGAGCAAAAGAAGATTTTTTTTTGGAGAATAAGGGAAGGGCAAGTAAGGAAGTGGTACATCAGGAGCCACCAAGAACCGAAAGTAAGAGGAGTGATAGGGAAAGAGACAGAGAGACAAGTACGAAGTCAAAGAAAGGAGACGGAGCGAGAGATAATGCAGGGTGGAGGGGACCGGAGAGAGAGCCAGGATATGGTGGAGAAGGTGGAACAGAGGGAGAGAGAGGGGGTATGGGAGGTTGTGGAGGGGGGGGGGGGAAATAGAATTAGCAGGGGAGGTGGAACTAGGTCAGGGAAGGGATGGAGTAGGAGGTGAACCTGGTAGGAGGCAGAGAGGGAAGAGAAACAAGGAGGTGGATTCAAATATACTGTGCTACTACACTAACATAGATGGAATAAACAGTAAAAAGGTAGAGTTAGACGATATATTAAGAAAAGATAAACCACAGATAGTCTGTTTGACGGAGACAAAGCTGAACCAGGACTTTGACAGCAACACAGTGTTTAGTGAAGGATATAATATATGGAGATATGATAGAAAGGGTAAAAGGGGAGGTGGAGTGGCAGTATTAGTTGAGAACCCTATGACAGCAAAGCACGTGGAGTTAAATAATGACAAGGCAGAAATAATGGCAGTTGAACTCAATGATATAGAAGGAAAAAAGCTAGACATAGCAGTAGCTTACATGCCACCAAAGACCAGAGCATGGAGGGAGTTTGAGTTTGAGGAGATGGTCGAGGATATGATTCAGTCGTTGAGAAGATTGCTTTTAAGGAAGAATCGATTGATCTTGGTAGGAGATTTCAACTGTAGTGAGGTTGATTGGGAATCGGGAGATGCAGGGCCAAATCAGAGATCTTGGGGAAGTCGGCTAGTGGAGTTGGTTACGGAAAATGTACTTGCACAACATGTGAAGGAAAATACAAGAATGAGGGGTAATAACAAACCTTCTAAACTCGATCTGATTTTTACAAAAGATCCTCACGAAATTAGTGATATTAACTATCTATGTCCTGTAGGTAAAAGTGATCACCTATTACTAAAAGTCCTGATGTGGCGGCGTCTACGCCGTGGGGCCACCTCCCGAGGCTGCCAACCGCGGATGGCTGCCGACCCTCCACAGCCGAAGACAAAATCAACGACCAGTGGAGGAAAACCGGATGCCGGCCGCGGGGAGCAGTTTCGGGAGCCAAACCGTCACAACCATCCCCTGCCCCCTCCCTGGGGGCACGGGTCCTTGGAGCGGCTTCGGTCGCGCCGGGAATTTCCACACCTCTCACACCACACACACACATCACACAGTTTTTCCTACACCGAGAAATGACTCTCCGGCTGTCATTTCTCGAAGACTTCTAGCCGGAGACATTGAGAGCAACCCAGGACCCACGTTCACATACATATGTCCAACTTGCTCAAAACCCATCACTTCGAGTCGCCATACTAAGGGTTCAGTTCTCTGCAATTCATGCGGGAACTGGACCCACTTCACCTGCACAACACTTGCCTCCAAGAAACACTACACAAACACCTGGACCTGTTCCTCATGCCCCTCCCTCTCCCAGTCAAATCCCTCACCTAAAACCCGTCCACCTCTCCTCCCCAACCCACCTAACCTTCCCATATCATCCACTCCCCCCCCTAAAACCCGTCCACCTCTCCTCCCTAACCCACCTAACCTTCCCATACCATCCACATCCTCAACTCAACACACCACACCCCATCCTAATCCATTCCAACCCCCATCTCCTGCTCCCCAATCCCCACCCCCACCTCACCCATCCCAACCCCCAGCCCCTCCCTCACCCCCACCCCCACCCCCCCCATCACCCCCACCCCCACCCCATCCTCGTGCAGCAGCACCCAACATACATCGTGCACATAACATTAACATTCTTCAACTGAACATAGATGGCATCAACACAAAGAAACACGAACTCTCACACTTCATCAAACAACACAACATACACATTGCCATCTTACAAGAAACAAAACTCCGCACAACACAAAAAACACCCACATTTCATAATTTCACCACCATCAGACAAGACCGGGCTGTCGGCGGGGGCGGTGGACTCATCACCCTGGTACACAAAGAAATATCATACATAGTAACCAGTGTACAAACCAAATCACTCCTCCCCCCAAATGATAACACAACAGAAATACAGTCAATTAAAATACGCACTGGCAACAACTCCAACATAACCATCATAAACACATACATCCCTCCCCAAACATCCCCTACAGTACCAAATGAATACAGACCACACTTACAACACATCACAAACACCCCACACACCCCACACACCCCACACATCATCCTGGGTGGTGACTTCAACGCCAAGACGTCGGCCTGGTTTGTCGACAACCCCGACACAGACAGAGGGCTGGTACTACAAAACCAAACCGATAACCTCATCATCCTTAACGACATCCATCAACATACCCATATTCCTCACCAAGCCCTCTATAACCCATCATCTCCAGACATCACCTTTTGCTCCCAGAACTCGCCCCCACAACATCCTGGAGGGTGGTCAGAACCTTAGGCTCTGACCACCTCCCGATCATTATCACCACCAAAACCAGACTCACCCCAGCTAGCCACAAACACACATACACCAATTATAAAAGAGCTAACTGGGAAGCATTCACAAATGAGACAGAACAACACTTCACAACTCTAAACAGTACACCCATCACTAACATCAACAATGCTGTACACATACTCAATAAAACTATCCAAAACGCTGACAAGAAACACATTCCAAGAGGTAACAGAAAAAGACACAACCCCAACTTCACACCAGAAATTCAAAACCTCATCAGACAACGCGACATACTGAAACACTCCCCAGCACCCCACACACAAGACATCACACAACAAATTCAAGCACTCAACACCCAAACTAACAACAAAATACAAGAACAACAAAAACTAAATTGGAATAACTTCCTACAAACACTTGATCACAAAACAAACCCCAAAAAACTATACAAAACACTAAACAGCATCACACTTTCCAACAGCAACACAACACAATCACATGCTGCAATCACAACAACAGACTCTACTCCTTCATGTAAACAACAAGCAAACACTCTCATCAATCACTTTTCACATGTCAGCCACCTAAAACCTCACAAAGACGACCGACGTGTCATCCGACGTAAGAGACAATTCCCCACAGACCCTGACTATACACCCTTCACCAATCACCAGACAAAGCATATCATCAACAATCTCAAGCACTCACCCGCCTGTGGCCTAGACAACATAAGCAACATACACCTCAGACACCTGGGACCACAAGGCATACAAGCACTCACTAACATATCAAACTACAGCTATTCACACAACACAATACCAATTCGTCGGCCTGGTTTGTCGACAACCCCGACACAGACAGAGGGCTGGTACTACAAAACCAAACAGATAACCTCATCATCCTTAACGACATCCATCAACATACCCATATTCCTCACCAAGCCCTCTATAACCCATCATCTCCAGACATCACCTTTTGCTCCCCAGAACTCGCCCCCACAACATCCTGGAGGGTGGTCAGAACCTTAGGCTCTGACCACCTCCCGATCATTATCACCACCAAAACCAGACTCACCCCAGCTAGCCACAAACACACATACACCAATTATAAAAGAGCTAACTGGGAAGCTTTCACAAATGAGACAGAACAACACTTCACAACTCTAAACAGTACACCCATCACTAACATCAACAATGCTGTACACATACTCAATAAAACTATCCAAAACGCTGACAAGAAACACATTCCAAGAGGTAACAGAAAAAGACACAACCCCAACTTCACACCAGAAATTCAAAACCTCATCAGACAACGCGACATACTGAAACACTCCCCAGCACCCCACACACAAGACATCACACAACAAATTCAAGCACTCAACACCCAAACTAACAACAAAATACAAGAACAACAAAAACTAAATTGGAATAACTTCCTACAAACACTTGATCACAAAACAAACCCCAAAAAACTATACAAAACACTAAACAGCATCACACTTTCCAACAGCAACACAACACAATCACATGCTGCAATCACAACAACAGACTCTACTCCTTCATGTAAACAACAAGCAAACACTCTCATCAATCACTTTTCACATGTCAGCCACCTAAAACCTCACAAAGACGACCGACGTGTCATCCGACGTAAGAGACAATTCCCCACAGACCCTGACTATACACCCTTCACCAATCACCAGACAAAGCATATCATCAACAATCTCAAGCACTCACCCGCCTGTGGCCTAGACAACATAAGCAACATACACCTCAGACACCTGGGACCACAAGGCATACAAGCACTCACTAACATATCAAACTACAGCTATTCAACACAATACCAGACATTTGGAAGCATGGTATCATCATCACATTCCCCAAACCCAACAAAGACCCCACGCTACCCTCCTCGCACCGCCCCATCACACTCCTTTGCTCCCCTCCAAAGTCATGGAACGCCTAGTATTACAACTAATTACACCTGACCTACCCCTAGCTCCAACACAACATGGCTTTAGGCCACTGCACTCCACACAAACACTCTTCTCACAGACCTTACACAAAGAGCTTTCGACGGCATCAATTCAGCTAGACCCCACCACAGATCACTATTAGCCACACTCGACATTAGTAAAGCCTTCGATGCCATCCCCCGCCACAACCTAACAAACAAAATCTACAACACAAACATGCACAACAACACAAAACGGTGGCTGGCCAACTTCCTAGCAGGCAGATGTGCACACGTATCTTTTGCCGGTCAGTCATCTAAAATCAGAAACTTTCCAAACGGAGTCCCACAAGGATCCGTCCTATCGCCCGCACTCTTCAATCTGTACATGCACGATATAACTACACCCAATACGCCCCAAATAAACTTAGCCTCCTATGCAGATGACATAACACTCACATGCACACACCATAACCAAAAAGAGCAACAGATCTCGTTCAACCCTATCTCAACACACTACATGGCTGGTGCACTACAAACAGACTTAATCTAGCCCCAGCCAAATCCACCGCAACCCTGCTCACAAGTTGGACAGGAGAACACGAATACATCCCTCAACTCACCATAAACAACACACCCCTAACACATACACACACACCCAAAATCCTAGGAGTAACATATGATACTCATATGACATTCAAACAGCACACCACAAACATTAAAAAGAAACTGACACCCAGACTTAACGCCCTCAGGTCACTTGCTCACACAAAATTTGGACACAACAAAGAAACTACCACCACAGTATATAAACAATACATAAGATCAGTGATGGAATACGCAAGCCCAGCCTGGGCTTCTAACCTAGCTGAAACACATCATAAGACCTTACAGGACTATTCAAAACAAAGCCCTGAGATCATTACAGGCTGCACAGCTACTGCACCCACAGATCACCTACATCAAGAAACCAAAATCCTCAAAGTCAAAGACCATCTGGACATGAGAGGCACTCAATTCCTGGCAGCAGCCTCCACGAAACCAAGACCACCCACTAAACTACATGGCAACACACCCACAGACACCAAGAAATATCAAAACAACACCCAGCACACGGTATCACACACAATTATTGTCCTCTCTCCCTCCCTGCCCACCCCGAACCAACTTCCAGAAGCACATCCATACTCATATCTCTCACCGATCCATCCACTCACTCACAGACAACACGCAGCTGCATGCACGACCTCCCGAAATCCATCCTTCCGAATCCTCCCTTCCTCGCGAGGACAGAGTCCACCTGGCCAGGCTGAGATGCGGACACCATCCAGCTCTCCTGAGCTATCAGAAGAGACTGGATGACTCCGTTGTCGACACCTGCCCGGGATGTAACACAGCACCCCATACCATTAAACACATCATAGAAGACTGCATTTCACACAACCACTTACGCCAACAACACAATCTACACTCAATGAGAGCTCTGTGGGAAAGCCCGATCGTGGCCATGGCCTTTCTCAGGGACTCGGGGCTGTTCGGCCAGGCAGCTTAGGGAACAACAACAACAACAACAACAACAACACAATACCAGACATTTGGAAGCATGGTATCATCATCACATTCCCCAAACCCAACAAAGACCCCACGCTACCCTCCTCGCACCGCCCCATCACACTCCTTTGCTCCCCCTCCAAAGTCATGGAACGCCTAGTATTACAACTAATTACACCTGACCTACCCCTAGCTCCAACACAACATGGCTTTAGGCCACTGCACTCCACAAACACTCTTCTCACAGACCTTACACAAAGAGCTTTCGACGGCATCAATTCAGCTAGACCACCACACAGATCACTATTAGCCACACTCGACATTAGTAAAGCCTTCGATGCCATCCCCCGCCACAAACCTAACAAACAAAATCTACAACACAAACATGCACAACAACACAAAACGGTGGCTGGCCAACTTCCTAGCAGGCAGATGTGCACACGTATCTTTTGCCGGTCAGTCATCTAAAATCAGAAACTTTCCAAACGGAGTCCCACAAGGATCCGTCCTATCGCCCGCACTCTTCAATCTGTACATGCACGATATAACTACACCCAATACCCCCCAAATAAACTTAGCCTCCTATGCAGATGACATAACACTCACATGCACACACCATGACCCAAAAAGAGCAACAGATCTCCTTCAACCCTATCTCAACACACTACATGGCTGGTGCACTACAAACAGACTTAATCTAGCCCCAGCCAAATCCACCGCAACCCTGCTCACAAGTTGGACAGGAGAACACGAATACATCCCTCAACTCACCATAAACAACACACCCCTAACACATACACACACACCCAAAATCCTAGGAGTAACATATGATACTCATATGACATTCAAACAGCACACCACAAACATTAAAAAGAAACTGACACCCAGACTTAACGCCCTCAGGTCACTTGCTCACACAAAATTTGGACACAACAAAGAAACTACCACCACAGTATATAAACAATACATAAGATCAGTGATGGAATACGCAAGCCCAGCCTGGGCTTCTAACCTAGCTGAAACACATCATAAGACCTTACAGACTATTCAAAACAAAGCCCTGAAGATCATTACAGGCTGCACAGCTACTGCACCCACAGATCACCTACATCAAGAAACCAAAATCCTCAAAGTCAAAGACCATCTGGACATGAGAGGCACTCAATTCCTGGCAGCAGCCTCCACGAACCAAGACCACCCACTAAACTACATGGCAACACACCCACAGACACCAAGAAATATCAAAACAACACCCAGCACACGGTATCACACACAATTATTGTCCTCTCTCCCTCCCTGCCCACCCCGAACCAACTTCCAGAAGCACATCCATACTCATATCTCTCACCGATCCATCCACTCACTCACAGACAACACACAGCTGCATGCACGACCTCCCGAAATCCATCCTTCCGAATCCTCCCTTCCTCGCGAGGACAGAGTCCACCTGGCCAGGCTGAGATGCGGACACCATCCAGCTCTCCTGAGCTATCAGAAGAGACTGGATGACTCCGTTGTCGACGCCTGCCCGGGATGTAACACAGCACCCCATACCATTAAACACATCATAGAAGACTGCATTTCACACAACCACTTACGCCAACAACACAATCTACACTCAATGAGAGCTCTGTGGGAAAGCCCGATCGTGGCCATGGCCTTTCTCAGGGACTCGGGGCTGTTCGGCCAGGCAGCTTAGGGAACAACAACAACAACAACAACAACAACTAAAATGGAAGTTGACCTCGAGTAATGCCAATAGATTAGACAATAGCTACATAAATGACAGATTAAATTATAGTAAAGCTGATTATGTATCCTTGAAAAGATATTTAGAGGGAGTAGATTGGGATCTTATTTTGAAGGAACAGGACGTACAAGGTAAATATAGTAGATTCCTCGAAATTTATAGAGTAGGAACCAATCTGTTTGTCCAAGATATAAAACTGGAAATTTGACTAAGCAGAAAGATTGGTTTAATTTGAAATGCAAAAGAGCTTTGGGTAGGCGTGATACAGCTTGGGCTAGATTAAGAAGAAGGAACACTGAGAGTAATCAGAATAAAATTAATATAAACAGGAGAGAAATAGATATGTTAACATAATTAGGCAAGTTAAAATGAACTATGAGAAGAACATAGTAAATAAATGTGAAAGTGACCCTAGATTATTTTATAAATATATAAACAGTAAGTTGAAGGTAAAGAAACAAATTACTAAATTAAGAGTTGATGCTAGGACGTATGAAAATGTATCGGACATGTGTGAGGTAATGAATAACAAATTGGGGTCAGTTTTTACTAGAGAGGAAGGTTTTGACGAACCACAGGCGGGAGTACTGGAGAGTGGTTTTAGTAAGATTGAAATAACTAGAGATGAGCTGTTATCTGCGATGAGAGGACTTGAAGTAAGGAAAGCTATGGGACCGGATGAAGTGTCTGTCTGGGTTTTAAAGGAGTGTGCAGAGCAATTAGTGGAGCCAGTGAGGGACATAATTCAAGCTTCCTTAGATAAAGGACAGGTTCCTATTGAATGGAAAAGAGCTAATATCATTCCGATATATAAGAATGGAAACCCTGAGGACCCTCTAAACTATAGACCAGTTTCACTTACTAGTATTGTATGCAAGATTTGTGAAAAGCTAATTAGGAAGAGATGGATGAAAATATTGGAGAGAAAGAAGATAATAACCCCAAAGCAATTTGGATTCAGAGAAGGGACATCTTGTGTTACCAGTTTGCTATGTTATTACAGTAGGGTGATAGATGTACTCCAAGAAAGAGGCGGATGGGTGGACTGCGTCTACTTAGACCTTTCCAAAGCATTCGATAAGGTACCACATAAGAGATTGTTATCTAAGCTTGAGACGCTAGGATGTGTCAGGGGGAGTTTGCTGAAATGGATGGAGAGCTATTTAACAGATAGGGAAATGAGGACCAACATTAGAGGAACTTACTCATCGTGGCGGAAAGTTGAGAGTGGTGTGCCGCAGGGATCTGTGTTGGCACCTCTCATGTTCCTTATGTACGTGAATGACCTGCCGATAGGCATAAACTCCTACATGTCAATGTTTGCAGATGACGTAAAAATTATGAGACAAATAACAAATAAAAGTAGTTGTGAGGAGCTGCAAGGGGATTTAGATAAAATATACGAATGGAGCACCAAGTGGAAAATGAAATTTAATATAAGTAAATGCCATGTGTTAAATATGGGAAGAAGTGTGAATAGACCAAATTGGGAGTACAGGATGGGAGATAATATAATTAGCAAGGCCGAAAAAGAAAAGGATTTAGGGTTGATTATACAAGATAACTTGTCGCCAGAGAAACATATTAACAAGCTCTTTAGCGGAATGTATGCAATGGCCGGGAATATGAAAGTTGCTCTGAACTACTTGGATGAGACCATGGTAGCGAAAATTATGAAGAGTATGATTAGACCAAGATTGGAGTATGCAGCAGTGGTGTGGTCCCCGCATCTAAAGAAGCATATTCACAAGTTAGAAAGAATCCAGAGAGCAGTTACTAGATTGGTTCCAAGTCTCAGAGAACTGCCATATGAAGGGAGGCTAGACAAATTAAATCTACCGAGTCTAAAAGAGAGGAGAGAGAGGGGAGACATGATAATGATGTACAAATGCACCCGGGGGCTGGAGAGGCTGGATAGGGAGGATATATTAATTATGGATACAGGAATAACTAGAGGCCACAGCTACAAAGTAAAAAGACCTACCTGCAAGAACGATATCAGGAAGTTTAGCTTCCCCTATAGATGTATTGACAAATGGAATGGGCTGGAGGAGGAGGTGGTAGGGGCAAGGAACATCCATATTTTCAAGAAAAAATTGGATAAAAAGTAGACTGAGAGACGGGACAACACGAGCTTAGCTCAACACCTGTATAATATAATTAGGTAAATACAATTAGGTAAATACATGCTCTTCACTGCTTTCACCAACTTGCCATCTACTCCGTATATGCTAAGTACTTTCCACAAACCTTCTCTATCCACGCTGTCATAGGCCTTCTCCAAGTCCATAAAGGCAACATACACCTTTTGTTTCTTCTCCAGATATTTCTCCACAACACAATTCAGGGTAAAAATCTGATCTACACATTCTCTTCCCTTCCTAAAACCTCCCTGCTCGTCGCCTATCCATTTCTCCGTTCTCACGCTCACTCTCTCAATCACTACCCTACTGTATACCTTCCCTACTACGCTTAGAAGACATATTCCTCAGTGGTTACCACACACTCCTCTTTCCCCTTTGCCCTTATATAGGGGGACTATTATGCCAGTCTTCCAGTCATCGGGTGCACTCCCCTTCTCCCATGCTAGTTTGCACATTTTCCATACCCATTCGATCACTATCTCACCACCATACCTCAACATTTCCCCACACACTCCATCTGTTCCTGGTGCTTTCCCCAACTTCACTCGTTTCATGGCTTCCCACACTTCTGACCTCCTGATCCCCACCTCCTCCTCCACTACTTCTCTTCTTCTCCCTCCCATACCATATCCAGCTATGTTTGCTGGCTCTTCATTCCTTACATTTAGCAACTTATTGAAGTACTCCCTCCATCTTTCGACTCTCTCTTGCTTCTTGGCTAGCATTCTCCCATTCTTATCTTTCACACCCTTACTGTTTCCCTTGCTACCTTCCCTAACTTTCTTGACTTCTTTCCAGAGCAGTTTCTTACTCTCCCTCCATTTTACACTCAGATTCCTTCCAAATTCCTCATCTACTCTTCTCTTACTTTCCTTCACTACTCTCTTCACCACCCTCTTACTCTCCACGTACCTCGCTCGTTTCTGTCTCTTGAAATCTTCATTCCCTCTACTACCCAACCACTCTCTATATGCTTTCTTCTTTTCTTCCACTGCTATTCTTACCTCTTCTGTCCACCATGCTGTACCTTTCACTCCCCTCCCTCTTCTCCTCACTCCACACTCCACACACCTCCTCACATGCTGCACAGATCTCATCCTTAAACACCTTGCTCATCTCCTCCACTTCCTCCATAACTTCCAGGTCGAACCCACCTAGTCGTCTTTGCATTGCTCTCCTGTACTCCTCCCTGACTTCCTCCTCCTGCAACCTCTCCACCCTCCTCTCGCCTCCCTCCAGCTCTCCTCACCCACTTCTTTTGTATCCTAACCTTAGCTACCACTACATAATGATCAGACAAACCCCCTCCAATACCCCTATACACCCTAGCATCCATCACAGATTTCTTCATTCGTTCATCCACACATACAATGACTTTTGTTCCACCACTGTCTCATTCTCCATCGTCCAAACCCGTTTCCACGTGTACCTGTGGATCATTCTGTGTCGGAAGAAGGTGTTAGCTATCCACAGCCTCCTCCCCACACATATGTCCACAAGTGCCCTACCATTCCCATTCACCTCTGATGGTTGGCGGGTGCCCAACCCCGAAAAGGGTTGAAATAGGGGAGCTATCCCCCCGCCAAAGGCGGCTTTCTAGGGCCTTTCCTAGCTGATGCTGAGAGGATTGGGTTCTAGTCATGTGGTGATGGGCTGGTCTATCAGAGTGAGAACTGAGCAATCTCTGCCATACTTACTCTGACTGTTCCTACTTATATATTTTCTAGATCTCAAGTGACGGCGTCTCTAACGTGGATTCCCCAATCTACCAAGATTGGAAGCCACATTTTTCCCTTGCCCTCAACTTTCTCTTCATAATTGCTGAGGGGCACAGGGCCTGGATGGGCTTTGGTTTCCGGCGTTTACGCACCCTCCTCAAGCTCCCCGCCATGGAGTGGCTTCGGTCACCCCTTTATTGTGGTCGGCGGGGAGGGTTCTGTGGGGGCGCTCGGTTATGGCCTTGGCCTTGCTCGGGGCCTTGGGGCTGTTCGGCCAGGCAGCTTGGGGAACAACAACAACAACCTCTGATGGTACCCCCCACCCTCCCACCACTCCCTCAACTTTCCTATCACCCACCTTACCATTCATATCCCCAATCAGAAATATTTTTTCGTTCTTGTCAAACTTCTCCAGGCACGCCTCCACATTTATCCAGAACTCCTCTTTCTTTCTTTCAAGTTTATCCTCTGTCGGGGCATACACACACACAATCACCCACGTTTGTATTCCTACTTTCATTCTCACCCACACAATCCTTGAACCCACAGACCCATACTCTCTTACACATTCCTTCCAGTTGTTACTTACAAACAAACTCGCACCTTCTCTCGCTGTTCCTTCACTTACTCCAGCACACACACCCATTCCACACTCCCACTCTCTCACATCTGAACCTTTCCATTTGGTCTCTGTCATTCCACATACATCCAGCCTGGCATTCACTAGCACTTCCAGAACCTCTCTCTCTTTTGTGCCATCATTCATGCCACTAACATTCCATGTAGCCATTCTCAGAATGTCCGAAGGAATGTCCTTAGTCGGTCGTGGTTCGTCAACATAGGTTCCGTCCGCATCCGAGGCTGTTCGTCCGTTTTTCTTTGCTTAGGTATTTTTTCCGGGTGGGGGTCGCAAGCCCACCGACCCAACCTCTTTAGTCGCCTGTTACGACAAGCAGAAGGCACGTGGGGCATATTCTATTCCCTTACCCCCAGGGGGGGTAAGCCTATATATTACCAGTAGGGGCAAATAAACAGCAGTCAAATTAGACGCGAATGTAACTGCGAGCGTGCGACTACTGTATATAAACAAAGCGGACGGTACGCCCGCTAACACAACTATTACCCATCATCCTCGTCTCTTCACTTCTGCACACCTCTGCTTCCTGTCGGGTGCCATTGTTCATTGTTTCACGTGCCCCTCGTCAAGAATTCCTCGGACCAAGAGGGTTCCCTGGTGCTGGAGCTTCCTCACCTTGAGTCGGGCCCCCTGGGAAGGATGGCTGCCGGAGGGTGTGAAATTCGGTATGTATGAGGTCGTCGGAGGGCTCTAGCTTCATTCCATCTCTGGAGTCTGGAGTCTCCCTTTGGTATCGGGTTTGGTCCACTCATCATTCAAGGTCCTAGCCAATTACTTTTCTTGGCTTAATGCACCTAGGCTAACCCTAAATACGGTGCCTGACCCCTTCTTCACGCTTCCGGAGAAGATTGCTATCGACCGCGACCACCGGATCCGACAACGCGCCGCTTGCTTGCTCTTGACCCTGTTGGTGCAGACCCAGGTGGCTCGGGCTGCCCTTTGTCTAGGGGAAGCCATTCCACTTGGGGACCTTCGACAGGGTGTTGAGCACTCTTGGCGGTTGTTGCTGGCTCTCAACTCTGTGGGGGACCTTCACCATGCCATCCATGAGGCTGCTCGTTGTCCGAATGTCGGCAGTCTCTTCGGGTGGCATTTTGCAAGAGGGCCCCTTCAGAGGTCAGAACCAAACTGCTCCTGTCGGAACTGGCGACTTAGAGTTACTTCTCCGATGGAGCGTGGCAGGAGGCCTACCTCCGTTGAACTTACAACCCTATCAGCCTAGTGATGAACCAAGCTCCATCCCCATCCCCTCCTGCACCCACCAAGCTTCTCCCTATTTTCCCCCCCCTCCCTCCCCTCTCCTCCACCCACAAGCACCCCTAACCATTATTTATATTATAGGAATGAGTGATGAAGCAGCTTTACTTCTGGAGTTGCTGGACGACTCTGAGGAGGTTGGAGCGTTGATGCTGGCCATGCATGGGTGCCAGAAGAAGGTTGCCAGCGCTCCCGCACCAGCCCTCGCTCTTTTGACTGCCCTAGAGCAGACTGATTCAGTACTCCGGTGAGACAAACACAAGTTACCTATTATTAAATGGATAAATGGATATAAAATCGTAGTGATCATCATCATCAATCTGACGCCCCGCGTCAAAAGGTATGGCCATGGCAGAAACTGCCTTCAGGCTCCCTGACATACCTCCACTGACCCACTCCACAGTTCCATTTCCACTAAGTGGATTATGACCCTTAGCACTGAAGGAGCAGACCCAGAGGAGTCCCTCACCCGGACGTCAGTTCCACCACTGTTTTGCTCTTTTATTTACCCCAGTGGGGCCCTGGCTGGAAGCATACCAAACACAGGAATTTTCTGAAGATAGGAACCAGTGGTCCACTACTCCAGAAGCTGATTGCACCACCGATGAGTCATATACTTAAACTTTAACTGTCTTGATGGCGTAATGGTTAGAGTGTTTAGGATCTGTATGTGGTAACTCTGGTTCAAATCCCGGGAGGACATGCTTTCATTAATTTCATTGGGAGGTGCTTGGTGTTGGGAGTTAAATTAATCTATCTATTGCCGGATGCCATGATTCCCGAAGGGGTGGCCATGAACCAATCGCCCCCATGCACCTCTGTCCCCAGTCAGTCGACGCCCCTCCTCCCATTCAGCACCGCCTTCACTCATAAACTTCTTAAATCCATCCTTCCACCTCTCACTCAGTCTACCTCCCTCTCTGTCCTTCCACTTCACTCATGTACACTCTCTTAGTCATTCTCTCGCTTCCCATACATTCCACATGGCTGAACCATCTCAAGGTGTTCCTTTTCACACTTTCCAGCACATCTATATCCACACCATGTGGTAGTACGTCGTAGCATGTATATCATGTTCGCACCCAGTCGGGGGACACCTTGACAACGTATACAGACTATTAACACACATACCAAAGCCATTACAACAACTTCTTCTATCTACAACACCCCTTCTCTGCTATCTACACTCTCCCAGCCGTATGGTCCTAGTGTACTGTCTGATGGCGTTAATGGGTTTCGAAATGTAAGACCACACCTCTCTCATACTTCCTTATTCGTCTGTCTATCCCTCCATGTAACTCCGCAAGCACTTCTCAAGTAGCTGATTTCAACCCCTCTCACTCTTGGTTTGTGTCTCTCTATCAACGTCCATGCTTCGCTCCCATAAGTCAATGTCAGGATTACCACACTGTCATGCAAGGACTTCTTTACTTCCATGCTGACCACCCTATACACTGCCCAAATATTTAAATGAGCTGACATTCTCTCCATAGTCTGACCGTTCAACCTCACCTCACACTCTGTGGCTGCACCCCTTTCAAAGACCATAACCTTGCTCTTCCCCACATTTACAGTACGGTACCTTCCGATTCCATTTTTCACACACTGTTCCAAAAATATTTACTTGATCCTGCAACTCCCATTCACTATCGCTCATCAGAACTATCGTCGGCAAACAACAGTGCAGGTCTCCCTCGCTATCTGATGCCTCAATTTACTATAATATTATAGGTATTTAGGTGTTTGTGTTTTGGCTGGTCCGAGAACGCATCCCCATTTACCCTATTAATTTTAGGGTTAGCTATGCAATTTTTCTATTTAAGATCGTGTTTTCAGGAGCGTAACCCAATTGTAAATCGAGGGAGACCTGTACAGGCAACTTCCACTTGTTTCCTTCCCTTATCATAAAGATAGGATATGCCCTAAGGAAAAAGTGATTCAATTCAATGAAGGATGCGATGGATAGAGTGCATACCTCCGCCAGCATAGGCGTAGGTATGCGCTCTTCCTATAGTCTATTTCTTTTCAACTGATGGATAATTGCAAAGTTCCCATCAAGATTTACCAGATATTTTGAAGATTGTGCGGTGAAATAGGATGCTAATTATATAAACTTGGTCTTAATATGATGCAGAGACATACATAGTTTCATATTTTGTAGTGAAATCTGGTGCTAATTATATAAACTTGGTCTTAATATGATGCAGAGACATACATAGTAGTTTACTATTTTTCCATTATGTATCGAGAAATTAGCTGTTAAAGGATTCAATTTATCACAGTGCCCCTCTATAGTCCGTTCATTCTAGGTTGGGCAGAAATCGTAAACTCTAACCTTTGTAACTCAAAAAGGGCTAGAGCAAATGAGCTGTCAATATATACACATATTCCCTGGCCAAGTCTTCCTATCTGGTAGAAATATTAGCTCAATTACTCTAGTCCTTTTTGAGTTATGAGAGGTTAGGGGTTACCATTTCCGCCCAACCTAGAATGAACAGACTATATAGCTTTTTTTGTTTTGTTTCAGTGATGATGAAAAAGACACCAGAGAAGAAGACACCAGAGAAGAAGACACCAGAGAAGAAGAAGAAGAAGAAGAAGAAGAAGAAGAAGAAGAAGAAGAAGAAGAAACCCACGAGAAAAAACTGGCCAAAAAACGCGCCTACTATAAACGACGAAGAAGGAGATTGGGGTGAGAGTCTGAGAGACCTTTTGTTTATTGTTGACATGTTTCTTTTAAGGGGGGTGACCTGCTTTTTGTTCTCTCTCTGGGTTGTATCCATTCAGCCTACTGTTTTAGGATGTTTATCCCCATCTAGGTGTCGATTTATACCTGGCAAGCGATAGCAAGCCACCATATTTTGGATAATGAGTTAGACAACTGGCTAAATTTTTAAATTTTTCGATAGAAAAATTTCTCCGGCGAAGCCGGATTTCTCCATAAAATGCTGGCTCGCTATTGCTCGCCAAGAAAAAATTGACACCTGTATGGGGATAAATGTCTTAATATACAGTATATATTATTAATTTCATCACAACGCCAAACACCTCCTATTAAATTAATGAAAGCATATATTATGTGATCCACCGGGATTCGAACTTGGGTTATCACACACAGATTTTTAAACACTAACCATTACACCACCAAGACGGTTAAAAGGCTTATGCATGGGGCCGACTGGATACAACCAAGAAAGACACCAGAGTCAAGGAAGAAGAAATCCACGAGAGAAAACCGGCCAAGAAACGCGCCTACCACAAACAGTTAAAAATTAAATTGGGTTGAGAGACCTTGTGTTCGTTGTTGCCATGTTTCTTTTAACGGGGGATGGGCTATATATTTGCTACCGGGTAATATATTTATATTTTTATTATTTTTTAGTTTCGTCCCCAGACCTCCATCAAGCTTAAAAGAACATCCCCTAAACCCCTCTTCGAGATAAATTTGTACATTTTTTGGTAGAAAAATATTCCGGCCGAAGGCCGGTTCCCATATAATTACAGACCCGCAATCGCTCGCCAGGAAAGAATTGACACCTAAATGGCACAAAATGTCGTAATATTGACAAAGAAATTAAGTGAAAGGTCATAAAATTACCAAACTAATGGGTCGAACTTTATAAAATCTGAAAACTAATGGGACTAAACATGAGGGAGAAGGGGGCCAGAAAAGTGGCCCATCTCCCTTTAATTTGGCTATTATTAGATATTTATACCTTAGCTGGCCGTGGTATGGTTGGTAGCGCGTCTAACTGCTGATCAAAGGGTCTGCAGTTCGATCCTACCCTGTGCCCTTGGTAGACGTCAAGAGTTTGGATTCATGACAATTGTTCAGTAAAGTCCCTGTAACAAGTGCACAGGGGTGGATGGGACTCGTTAGCCTTGGTCGGCAACCCATCTAAGGGAGACCACCTTATAAAAATCTGGGTGGATGGGACTCGTCAGCCTTGGTCGGCAACCTGTCTAGGGGAGTAAACCTTATACAAATCCGGGTCAAATAAGGGTCAAGCAGGTTAGTGGATGGACTAGCCGCACACCACTGTAGAAAAATTGTGCTAATAAGATACATAGAAGGCCTCGGAGTCGGACGGACCCTAAATTGAGTGGTCAATCCTGTAAGTCCTTCAGTAAACTGGCAAGGGTTGTCCCTCTTACAAGGGATAGGTCCGCTTGGTGGCATTTTGTGTATGGCCACCCTCATAGATAGATAGATAGATAGATAGAACAAGTGCACACCCTAGCCCTGTCAATCAAGGGAGTGTACAGTCGGCCAAATAAGTGATGTCTCGGCTACAGGGGGGCAATGCCTAGTGAGTTAATTGTTCAATAGGTGGCGTTCTGAGAGTGAGGGTCCGAGCCTGGGGAGTGAGACTGTGAAGCGCAGAGGCGAAGCAGCTTCAGAGATGAAGTTGGGTTCGAGCCGTGAATAGGTGCTTCGCATGTCTCACTCCCTAGGCTGGAACAAGACCTCACGGGCCTCACTGTGTTCAGCGGTAGAGTGTAAGGCTATCAGCCTATGCCTGAGAGGGAGTAGTTGGAATAGTGTATATAAAAATAAAAAAAAATAAAAAAATAAATATGTTTTGATCAATAATTGGTATCAGCAATATTTACACATGATTTCTTCTTTTTGAGTGAAATATGCCAACATGTTGTTGTTGTTGTTTTTCCCCAAGCTGCCTGGCCGAACAGCCCCAAGGCCCCGAGCAAGGCCAAGGCCATAACCGAGCGCCCCCACAGAACCCTCCCTGCCGACCACAATAAAGCCTGGGTGACCGAAGCCACTCTATGGCGGGGAGCTGAGGAGGGCACGGAAACGCCTGGGAAACCAAAGCCCCACCCAGGGCCCTGTGCCCCTCAGCAATTATGAAGAGAAAGTTGAAGGGCAAAGGAAAGATGTGACGCTTTGGCTTCCAATCTTGGTAGATTAGGAGGTCATTCCACGCAAGAGACGCCGTCACTGGAGATCTAGAAAATATATAAGTAAAAGGAACAGTCAGAGTAAGCTATGGGTATGGCAGAGATCGCTCAGTTCTCACTTTGATAGACCAGCCCATCACCACTGCCAACATGTTCCTACGCTTACCCTTCCTATTCAACATCTGACAGACATTATTACAGCACAAAGCGAGCCATACGTAATGACAGCTGAGACATGACTTATTAGCGCCACCGTACAGCGTTAAAAACTGCATCGTCATTGGGTTATTTATTTTTATTTTTTTTCTATATTCCAACTACTCCCTCTCGGGCATAGGCTGAGAGCCTTTTGTGACGTTAACCACTCCGTTAGAACCGCATGGCTTGTCCTACAGTGACTCGCTAGGATCGCCAGGACAGTGGATGTGGCTACAGTTTGTGTATTGTTGTGTGCTTTATTTCATATGAAAGCTCGTGTCATGGGCAGTCCAGAAAGGCTCTTTGTTTTCACCCATGTCAAGGCTTTATATATTTAATTGTAAAGTATATGTTTTATCCTTAACTAGTAATGATAGGATCAGAGAGAGAGAGAGAGTAGAACAGAGTGAGAGGGGGCGCGTAGTGTTTTGCTATACTCGATGACGTCATAGCTGGCTGGCCTCGTGGGGATTGGTTGAGGGAGTTCTTTACCATGCTTGGTGACGTAATGTTTTGCTAGCTACTTTGGTAGTGGTTAGAGGACTTGTTACCGCTTTTTTCCCACGCGGCTCGACCTAGTGCTAGTATATATACAGGTCCCTCGCCACTCTCTCCCTCAGATCTGGTTTCTAGAACGCATCTCTCTTATCCCTTGACACCTGTCCCCCGCTCTGCACCTGAGAATCTTTTCCTCTGCCTATCCCTCTCATTTTTCATATCTTTCACCACCTTTTATTAATATTATACCCCCTCTGGTTAACTCTGCAAAATCAGCTTCATGCTGGCCAGTTGTATTTTGCGTTAAGGTCTGATATAACCCATGTATGTTAGTTGTTAAGACAAGTTGATCACGAAGCATTGGTTGGCATTCATATTGTTTAGTACCGCTTCCTATAATTATTAGTGTTCTGCTGGATTAGATAATGCTAGACTAGGAGTCTGATATTATAAGGTATTGTTTCCTATGAGTGCTGGCTTTAGTTAAAAGCTGCACGACATACCTGAGAACTGGAGTTGATTGAGTAAATTCTAGTCTCTGTGCCATTGAGAGTAGAGCATGCATGAATGAGGGATTTTTGCCTATACCATTCTGCACTGTTCTAAGCTCGTTGTTTGTCTTTGAGGTACGCCAGGAGAACGCTTAATACTTCGGTATTAAGGTTTCTCAAGAGAGCTACCCTTCCCTATAACGTAATATTTGACGCACAGACTTGAGATTTGCACTAGGCTATGCGGCATGCCATGCGCACCAGTATCTCGTATCATTGATTCTAGCTAGACTTTATCAGTCATAGTAGACATTAAGTATATTAACCCAATTACTCTTTTTATGCATACCCATTTATGATTACACAAGCATTTCGCAGCCTAGTTTGATGTATTGAGACACAAACGACTTAGGCTCTTTTTGTTGAGAGGTATACTGCATTGTTGTGGCGATCATTATTATTGTTGTAGTGTTTAGGATATTCTTGGCTCCGACGGCATTATATATTCTGCCTTTTTGTGTGCATAGCCTGCACGAGCATTGTTCCGCTGCCTGCCTTTTTGGGTTCCATTTCTGATACGAGCATCTTTATAGCATCTAGCATTTAAAGAAGATTCCTTGTTGGTGTTGAAGGACTTTAGTGCACTTTCTTTCATGCAGGAGTGCCTGACATTTATTGATTAAAGTAATGTAAGCTGTAACTTCTCCTACCACCTTACTTTGCATACCATAACCAAGCACCTTCGGTTATAGGTAGTAATAGGCTGTTTTCACATAACATTAAGCCTAGAGTAGACGCACATTTATTGAGAGTTCGATAGCCTATTATTGCAATTAGAACTCGGAGAGTATTTGTGTTCTTTGTTCACTGGGAATATACATCAGAGGTTGGATCTAGCGCTTTCCGTTGTAGCATTTATGCCATTACTAGTCCAATGAATAAGAGCCCTGATATATTTAAACCTCAGTCGTAACACTTTACACTACACCGCTGAACACGATGAGGCCCGTGAGGTCTTATTCCAGTCTAGGGAGTGAGACATGCGAAGCACCCCGGCTCGAAGCAACTCCATCTCTGAAGCTGCTTCGCCTCTGCGCTTCACAGTCTCATCCCCCACACTCGGATCCTCACTCTCAGAACGCCACCTATTGAGCAATTAACTCACTAGGCATTGCCCCCCTGTAACATATTTTTAATATGGGAATATTCATACAATGCTATTTAATCAGGGAACAATGAGGGTATTTTTTTTGGCATTTCGGTGTGCTGTGGTAATGCACTGAAACTAGGTACAGCACAAATTCCATCCCAATAATATCTTCCCATTGACATATTGGGATTTGAACCCGGGTCCATTGGATTACCAGTCCAGTGGCAAGACCACTCTGCCACACCTCCCATTTACAAATTATTCAATGGATGGTCAGTATCTAGTGAGTAAGACAATCATTAGGTAGCGTGAGAGTGTGTAGTCCAAGATGAGACCGCGAGACAGCAGATTGGAGAAGTCAAACTGCACCGAGCTACGGAGCGTGTCTGGGAAGCCAAGACAAAGTGTCAAACAAGAGTATCAGTGATGAGATGCGTACTAGTCTATTCGCTGTTAGTAGGCGAGAAATCATGACCTCTATCCTATGTAACTCAGAAAGTGCTAGAGCAAATTGGCTTTAAATCTTCACATCTATTCCTTGACTGACTCTTTCCAAATGGTATAAATATTAGCTCAATTATTCTAGTCATTTTTTATTTACAGAGGTTAGTTTTCATGATTTCTCGCCTACTTACAGCGAATAGACTATAGCAGGCTTGGATGTTTTGGACATGTGGAGAGGATGGATGAACTAAGCTGGGTGAAAATATGCAAGTCCATGAATGTGGAGGGAGCTGCACCAAGGGGCAGACCAAGAAAGACGTGGGATCAGACCTTACGGTCTGATCTTAAATCTAAGAATCTGACAAGTGGGGCAGCTCTTAAAAGGATTGCCTGGAACGCCGCCATTAGGATGTGAGACCAGAACCGCACTTTGTGTGGAGCAATCCGTCTTTAAATTTATGTATGTATGTATGTATGTATGTATTTAAGTAAATATCTCTTCTGCAGATATGAAGATAGCATCGATTGTACCACGTCCTGGCAAGAAACCGAACTGCATATCGCCGATAGAAAAGCTTTCCCTGATCATGCCTTCAAAGACTCTCTTATAGACATGACTTGAACAAGCATTTTCAGGCCCCTATAATCTGGGACCTGGGAATCTTGCTGGAGACCCCAAATGGGCCTTGGTCTCTGGGTATTTCTCCTGGATGACCTAGATGTGTGTGATTTTTTTTTTTCTACTTGTTCAGGCTCTGTCTCGAGTTGGCTACCCCAATAATAATAATAATTAAAAAAAAAAAAAAAAAAAAAGGTATGTGCCAGAGTATTATGTATGTACAGTACAGTACTGTATGTATTAATTATGTATGTACAGTACAGTACTGTATGTATTAATTATTTCCCCTAGCTAACGAATCTCCTTTGCCGTTATACAGTGGACCCTCGGGTAACATGGATTTTCACAAAGCGGTTTTGCTCTAATACGGGTACCTCAAATGTGATGAATCACCTGTAACACAGTATTTTCCTTGCTCTAACACGGTTTGCCTTGGCTCGGGGAACGCCACTGACTTAAATTCCCTTCCCACCCAAACAAAACTGAGCAGTCCAAGTGTATTTTATGTGCCAGCCCACCCCTCTAGACCACCCTTAGCTACCTTTTTGTTGCCCTTTTGCTATCATGTTTTATGCGTATGGCATGTGAAGTATGGTTGAGTGTTGCTTGGTCGGTATTTTGAGTGATATGTGGTAGGTTTTAGAGCGGAGAATGCTCAAAAAGGGGACTTTGGGCAAGTTGCTAGAACGAAATGGCTTAATTCCTATATAACCTATGCTTTACGTAACACGGTGTCATGGCAGGACAAATTACCAGTGTTACCTGAGGGCCAACAATATATATTTACTATTCATCAGGGATTCTCTCCTCTACTGATGCAGTACAGTATATTAGTTCAGTGACCGGTCTCACTCCTATGCCTCACTCCTATTATTTTTATTATTATTATTATTATTATTATTATTATTATTATTATTATTGTTACCTGTGCCTTATTATTTCAGAATACCAGAGGGTCGCAAACAACCAGGCCTGGCTAAGCTCAAGTAAGATATAGCCCTGTATTCTGTATTTATAGACAAACCCCATCATTATTTATATACTGTACAGGTCTCCCTCAATATACGATTGGGTTACGTTCCTGAAAACTCTATCTTAACCCCTCCATCCCGGAAGGGCTCTTGAACGCCCATAACAAACTCGGCCCGCGCAACCCGGAAGGGCTCTTGAACGCCCATTGCTTGCGTGAGTGCTTTCGAATGCCGCGCGTAAATTTTTGGTATCGTGGGAGGGTAGGTGGCGCCACCAGGCATGAACTACGCCACAACAACAGTATCTACCCCGACGCCATCATGGACAGTACGCCAAATAGTGATTCCGCTGTGTCCGATACCGTGCTTCCTACGACGCCCTTGCTAGTTCGTCGCGCCTTACCCCGACGCCATCGCCTAAATGTGTTATCTCCCGGAGGTATTGAGACGACATTGAGACTATATGAGCGTGCTGATGCCAAGTATATTGTTGATGATATAGTCAGTGACGACTCCAGTAATTATAAGTCGAGTGATTATGGCCAT
Source organism: Paralithodes platypus (assembly GCA_032716605.1). Classification (NCBI taxonomy): domain Eukaryota; kingdom Metazoa; phylum Arthropoda; class Malacostraca; order Decapoda; family Lithodidae; genus Paralithodes; species Paralithodes platypus. The sequence goes on from CM064481.1 coordinate 27,500,813, forward strand.
GAGAGTGAGAAAGAAGAGCAATTCCTGGGATTTGCGAGAGAACATGACAGTGATGAGAGTGATGAAGGTGATGTACCAGTTGTTGAGGAAGTTGGTTTACCTAAAGACAGTGAACTTGAGAGAGTGAGTGAGTGGGAGAGTTCAAGGTCACTCACCAAATTTTGCATAAGTGACACGACGCCAAGCCCTTCCCCAGGTAAATCGCCTTTCAAGCTACACTTATATAAGCAGAAAATACTTGAGAAGGCGGCCGCGGTAGCTAGGGAACAAGCCAAAATAATTGGTGAGGATGAGGCTGTGAGTGAGGGTGAGCGTGGTGACCCTTCTCGCCCGCCATTGTCTCCCTTATCTACCCACGCCACCCAAGATGCCCCGGATGCCCCGCATTCTTCCCCACCACCCCCACCACTGCCAAGGGTTGAGGACCCCCCACTTTTGGCCTATTTGCCTCCTAGGTCCCCCGACAGGAGACATACTGCTGCCGAAAAGGGGAAAGGCAGGAAATATACCAAAAAAATTAAGAAAAGTAAGAGAGTTTTGTTCGAGGCTCCCGCGGCGTCCACCCCTGCCGGCCCCAGCCATACGCCCCCGCAACTTTCCCCACGGTCCTCCCCACCTCTCCCGCCTTCAACATATGTTCCTGACGAAGTCTTTGAGCTCGCATCACCAATACCTGGGCCTAGTGACAGTGAAGCATTACTTTCTGTCACTCGTCGCAGGCCAAGGAGCCCAGGACCTCGGGGGGACACAGCCTCACCTGCCACTCCTTCCGCACCTCGCCCACCCGCACGCCGCCCACGCATCACTGGTTCCCCGCCAGATTATGTGGGGGCCACTGATGATGAAGGGCACCTCTCTGAAGACTCTGGCCATGATTACATAGGTCCACCGTCAGGGCAAGATGACCACTCTGACGATGACTATATGGACATCGACGACCCTCGACCCATCCGCTTGGCCCGGCGTCGTGCTGCCCGTCGTGCTGGCCGCCGCCCTCGCCGCCCTAGGGCGCGCGCCTCCCGAGTTGGCCGTGGGCGTGCTGGGGCACCAGCTGGAGCTCCTCGTCAGCGTAGACAAGACCCATTCTACGTTTTTCAGTGGCAAGACGTAGTTGATGGGGATGGATACAACCCTGATGTGCCAGCTTTTGATGAGGTACTGGAGGGTTCAATCATTACCCCCAATTTTCCTGCAGGCCCCAATGCTCCACCACACGAACTATTTGAGGCCTTCTTTGATGAGGAGGTGGTAGGCTATGTTGTCAAAGAGACAAATAAGCAGCACCAATTCTAGGTCCACTTTTTGGGCAAGGTGACCAAGGGCCACATGAGGCAGTGGACCCCAGTGACTCATAAAGAGTTCATGGTGTTCCTGGCACTCACCATGCTAATGCCTCATGTCAAGAAGCATAGGTTGCCTGACTATTGGATCACCAATGATCTGATATCCACCCCTGCCTTCGGGAAATATATGTCTCGCGACCGGTACCTTGATATCCTCGCAGCGCTCCATCTTGTCACCAACACCGACATCCACCTCGGTGACAAGCTGTGGAAGATTAGGACGTTGTACGAGATGATGCGAGAACGCTTCACCTCCTACTTCAAGCCCTTCCGCAAGGTCGTCATTGACGAGTCTCTTCTGCTGTTCCGGGGAAAACTCAGCTTCCGGCAGTACATCCCCTCAAAAAGACATCGCTTTGGCATAAAATTCTTTGTGCTGTGGGACTGCCAAACTGGCTATGTCCTGGACTTCCTGGTCTACAGCGGGAAGGAAGGGGACTTGCTTGTGGACCCCCTCATTGGCTTTGTGGAGCAGTGGTGCAAGCCATGATGGACCGCTACTTTCATAAGAATCACGTCCTCTACACGGACAATTATTACACGTCCCCCACTCTCTCACAGTACCTGCATGAGCGCAAGACGGGGACTGTAGGCACAGTACGAGGGAAAAGGAAGGGCATGCCACCTTTCCCTCCAAAGACCAAAAAAGGTGATGTGTTCAAGAAGAAGTCGGGGCCCATTCTGGCTATCCACTGGCACGACCAGCGGAAGGTCAACCTCCTGACCACCATCCACAAGGGGGAAATGGTGGAGACTGGCAAGGTGGATCGCCGTACCCAGGCCAGGGTGATCAAGCCCGATGCTGTCCTGGACTACAACATCAACATGAGGCTGGTGGACAAGTCCGACATGCAGATAGGCTTCATTGACTGCCTGCGTACCTCGTGCAGATGGTACAAAAAGTTCTTTCTGCATATGGTGGACATGTCAGTTCTGAATGCCTACAATATATACAAGCTTCGGAATGTGAACACACCCATGAAGTTCAATAGCCTGTGGAGGTTCCAAAAGCAGGTGTTGACGGAGCTCCTGGAGAAGTATGCTACGCCACAGAGGGCAGTGGCACATCCTGGGCCCGCCGTTATTGACCGCTTGCAGTGTGCTCAATACTTGATTAGGCACAGGCTTGGTTCCCTGCCTCAGAATGAATCAGGAAGAACGCAGCAGAAGCGGTGCCATGTCTGCTACAACAGCAGGGTGAGGCCGAGGTCAGGTAAAAAATCAACCATGGAGTGTGTGGAGTGCAAGGTGGCACTCTGTGCTTTTAGAGTGCTTCTTTGATTACCACTCCAAGCTGGAGTTCTAATAATCATACTGAAATTGCCAAATAAAATGACAATATGTACACTATAATTATATATAGGCAAAAAGTGGAAGAAAACCAATTTATTGTAATACTGTACAAAAGTCATGTATTATGAGAAAATTGATACAAATACAATTACACCATAATAATATGTGAAAGTGACACATGTATATACCAAGTGACATTCATATGATTAGAACCTATAGAAATATATAAATCAGTGAAAAAACACAATAAATTGTATATAAAACGTTTACAAATCATATAACTAAGTGAAAGTGACACAAGACCTAATATTTGATGGCCAAAGTACAATAAACACCTGTGATAACGAATAATCAGTGCCTAATACAACAATAACCTACCTCAATTACTAATAAAATGTACGGTATCGAGTGAAAATGAGCATTATCAGTGACAGTGACACTCTCTAAAGCATATTTGTCAAAGTGAAAGTGACACAAGACCTAATATTTGATGGCCAAAGTACAATAAACACCTGTGATAACGAATAATCAGTGCCTAATACAACAATAACCTACCTCAATTACTAATAAAATGTACGGTATCGAGTGAAAATGAGCATTATCAGTGACAGTGACACACTCTAAAGCATATTTATCAAAGTGAAAGTGACACAAGACCTAATATTTGATGGCCAAAGTACAATAAACACCTGTGATAACTAATAATTAGTGCCTAATACAACAATAACCTACCTCAATTACTAATAAAATGTACGGTATCGAGTGAAAATTAGCAATATCAGTGACAGTGATACCCTAATAAACATACTTTATATAATTGGCCTCAAAATAACTATAAAAATATCAAATAAACATCACATTCTCAATATCAAACACTAAAATCGTCTAAGGGAGATAAATACTTTGGCGCAACGAGCGGCTAGGTGCGTCGTAGCCATGGCCGGGGCGACGCGTCCGAACGCGGAAAGAATTTTCCGCAGAAAAGCACTTGTCTTCCCGCGCTCATCATTATGCAACCAGAGGGGCTAGAGACCTCTACTCAACGCCATTCGACAGAGGAAGGTTTGTGGAACATTATTTTTTTTTATTCACAACATTACATGCCATATTCATTGACTTACAGAGGAGTTAACATAGCCCAAAGATCGTCAAAACACCCGGTACCGCAGCACAGTCGCGAGCTATAGCCCCCGGGGCTGGAGGGTTAAATAGAAAAATCGTATAGCGAACCCATAAAATTCGGAGCACTATTCGATAGCACTATCGTTAGTGAGTGCTGTTTGTATTTTGTACGATTTTTAATATCTAGTCAAATTGCAATTTCAGTTTAATACAAAATTTAAATATTAATTGTAGTTTCTTTATTCATACATAATTTAGTAAAATTTACCAGAACATCCCGTACTTCCCAAATTGATCAATTCCTTCAATGTGACGATAGTGCGTTGTTATGTGTGCGATTAGTTTGCTTGGGAAACAGATTAACTTGCTCATGTAGTAATGTACACCCTATGTGGGGGCGGGTGCCCAACCCCGAAAGGAGTTGAAATAGGGGAGCTATCCCCCCGCCAAAGGCGGCTTTCTAGGGCCTTTCCTAGCTGATGCAGAGAGGATTGGGTTCTAGTCATGTGGTGATGGGCTGGTCTATCCGAGTGAGAACTGAGCGATCTCTGCCATACCCATAGCTTACTCTGACTGTTCCTTTTACTTATATATCTTCTAGATCTCAAGTGGCGGCGTCTTTTCCGTGGATTGACCTCCCTACTGCCAACCTAGAAGTTGGCAGATTGGGAGCCAAAGCGTCACATTTTTCCCTTACCCCTCAACTTTCCCTTCATAATTGCTGAGGGGCACAGGGTCTTGGGTGGGGCTTTGGTTTCCCGGGCGTTTCCACACCTTCCTCAGCTCCCTGCCTTGGAGTGGCTTCGGTCACCCGGGCTTTGTTAGTGGTAAGCAGGGAGGATTTTGTGGGGGCGCTCGTTTATGGCCTTGGCCTTGCTCGAGACCTTGGGGCTGTTCGGCCAGACAGCCTGGGGAACAACAACAACAACAACCCTATGTGGTGGATTGTGCTGTTTTATTTATAGTATTATTTTGCTAAAGCGTTGTTTCCACATAGCGATTTTGATAAGTTCTTTTGTCTCTTTACTGTGTTCGTCTACTGTAAGTTTTGGTTTATTTATTTTTCAAATTTTTAATTAAAATTAATGGGGTAAATGGGGATGCGTCTGGGACCAGCCAAAACCCAAACACATACACCTAAAAACCTATAATAATATCGTAAATCAGGGGCATCGGATAGTGAGGGAGACCTGCATTGGCCGGCCGTACAGTCTTCGTATAATTGTACACTGTGACCTAGATGTGTGTGGATTTGTGTTTTATTTTTGTGTGTTCATTGTTTTCTGTTGTGTTGTGTTGTCCCTGTTTGGGCTCTGTCTCGAGTCGGCCACCCCCAGAAATAAAAGGGAAAATGGGGGATGGGCCTGAGTACATAAATACATGCAATACAAGACAATAGGTACAACAAGGATATATACAACCTTTTGAGTACAGGTCTCCCTCACTATCCAATGCCCCAATTTACAATATTATTATAGGTTTTTTGGTGTTTGGGTTTGGATTTTGGCTGGTCTAAGAACGCAACCCCATTTACCCCATAAATTTTAGGGTTCACTATACGATTTTTTTATTTAAGATCGGGTTTTTAGGAACGTAACCCAATCGTAAATCGAGGGAGATCTGTACAGTCTTCGTATAACTGTACACTCTTAAGAAAATGGTTTCATTGATTTCATTAATTAGGTACAGGTATAGGTATATTGACGAGCTGTGACATAGTCAGTAAAGCGTCAGCTGCTGATCAAAGGGTCGGGAGGTCAAACACGCTCTGTTAAAATGTAATTGGTAGATGTCAAGCCCAGGCAACTTGACCTAGCAATTCGTGACAAACGCCTAATGTTCATGGCCAACCCTTCTCGGGAATTACGTCTTCTAGCATAAAAAAAAAGGAAAAAAGAACAGGTATTAGTTCATTGGTGGGTTGATGAATGAATATGAATTTATTCAGGTTCAGGAGTAATTCCTAGCGAGGCCTTCATCATTGTGGTTAAGTGCCCCATCAATTAATAATAATAATCGTCTGGTTACTTAATTTGTTAGTAGTCTTGGCAAATCCAACGTCAAGGCTATTAACCTAATTGCAATGACGACTTGTCTATTTTGACTGCTATGTCGTCATTCCAACCGCGGTTAAAAAGAAAACGTCTAGAGTCTACTCCTTATCTTGCTCTAGGAGACGTTGTACATTAACCAAAACTACCACCGAAGGTGAAAAAAGCATAGAAGAGAAGAAAAGGGGGTTTACCTTAGTTACCGCTTAAGGCCCATCCCGTGTTCCGTCATGTGCAGATCCCTGTCGAACGTGCGCATGTGCGACCCTCTCTTGTCATTTTTTCACGCGCTCCATTGAATGCAGTCGCTTTTGTTGTGCTCCTTTAATTCACCCTGATTAGGTTCGTTTCGGCTTATCTGGCCTTCTTTTTTGTTAGACAGATGTTACGTGATCTAGGGCACACGTAAATGGGCTCCTCAGTGTGTTTAATGGAGACGCGTGTGGAAATAGCTACCGAAGGTACGGGGGCGCCTGGCGTTCCTCGTGTGTGTTTTTCATTCCTTTCTCTTTTCATATTATTCCCATCAAACAGGCACCGGCACTAGAACTAGTAGAGTTTTCCCATGCTAGAATAAGAAGGGCTATAGAAAAAATGAACAGAAGTAAGTCACCGGGACCGGATGGGATACACCCAAGAATCATAAAGGAAGGAGGGGAGATGTTAGTAGAGCCATTGAAAATGTTATTTGAGGTATCGTTTAATACAGGACAAATCCCGATGGACTGGAGAGAGGCGAACATAACAGCTATATTTAAGAAGGGAAAGAGAAATGACCCAGGGAATTATAGACCAGTCAGTTTGACAAGTGTTGTATGTAAACTAATCTATCTATCTATCTATCTATTGCCTGACGCCGTGATCCCCGAAGGGGTGGCCACGAACGAACCGCCCCCATGCACCTCTGTCCCCAGTCAGTCGACGTCCCTCCCCCCAACCAGCACCGCCTTCGTTCATGTAGTTCCTCACTCCATCCTTCCACCTCATATTCGGTCTACCTCTCCCCCTGTCCCTCCACCTCGCTCTCGTACACCCTCTTAGTCATTCTCTCGCTTTCCATACGTTCCATATGAAACAAGAATGTCAAGTTGTTCCTTTTCACACTTTCCAGCACATCTACCTCCACACCACCTCCTTACTTCCTCATTAGTCTGTCTATCCCTCCATGTAACTCCGCACGCACTCCTTAAGTAATTCATTTCCACTGCTTCACTCTTGGTCTGAGTCTCTCAACCAACGTCCATGCTTCGCTTCCGTAAGTCAGTGTCGGGATTACCACACTGTCATGCAAGGACTTCTTCACTTCCATACTGACCACCCTATTTCTTGTTACTGCTTTTAGCGTTCCTACAACCCTCTTCCCCTGTTGTACCCTCTCCCGCACCTCTTCATCCATAGTCCCATCTTTACTCAACACACTGCCCAGATACTTAAAAGAGTTGACGATCTCCATAGCCTGACCGTTCAGCTTCACCTCACACTCTGTGACTTCACCCCTTTCGAAGACCATAACCTTGCTCTTCCCCGTATTTACCTTCAAATTCCGTTTTTCGCACACTGTTCCAAACTCATTTACCAGACCCTGCAACTCCCATTCATTATCACTCATCAGAACTGTATCATCCGCAAACAGCAGTATAGGTAGCTTCCACTCAATTCCCTCCCTTTTCAGCGATACACCAACATCCACTGCTCTTGATAGTATTTCTTTCATAACTCCATCCATATATACAGTAAACAACCACGGGGACATCACACACCCCTGTTTCAACCATTGTAGACTAATGGAAACGGTAATTAGAGAAGGAATAATGGATCATATGAAGTCAAACCAACTTTTCAGTGGGAGACAGTTCGGATTCTTGCCGGGGAGGTCGACGGTACTACAGCTAATTAAGGTGGTAGATGATTGGATGCAAATTCTAGAAGATGGTGATGTAATAGACGTGGTATATTGCGATTTTATGAAGGCCTTCGATAAGGTCCCACATAAAAGGTTAATAGAGAAAGTTAGAAGCTATAATATAGGGGAGAAATGTGTGAAATGGATAGAAGCCTTCCTGAAAGATCGGAGACAGAGGGTATTGGTGAATGGAATAGGCTCGGGGTGGAGGGAAATTACAAGTGGGGTACCTCAGGGATCTGTGTTGGGACCACTGCTGTTCGTTATATTTATCAACGACTTGCCTGAAGTTATAACTAATGGAAGTGAGGTATACCTGTATGCGGATGACACTAAACTGTATAGAAGAGTGAGGAGTAAGGAAGATATGGGTTTGCTTCAAGGAGATGTGGAGGGCATGAAGGGATGGTCTGAGCATTGGTTAATGCCTTTTCATCCAAAAAATGCAAGTACATGCGGATTGGGACCAGCAAGATAGACAAGGTAGGATACAGTATGTATGAAGCGATGGAGGAAGTGAGTGCAGAAAAGGATATAGGAGTAGTGATAGATAATAAGTTAAATTTCTCAGAACATTTAGCGGAAAAGATAAACAAAGCCAATAGAATTGTAGGGCTGATAAGGAGGACATTTGTGTCACTTGACGAAGAAATCTTCAGGAATCTATATACAGCGCTGGTTAGGCCACACCTGGAATATGCAAACCAGGTGTGGGCTCCATATATGGTAAAGGATATAGAAGCAGTGGAGAAAGTGCAGAGAAGAGCTAGCAAGCTGGTACCAACGTTGAAGAACGCGGGCTATGAGCAGAGGTTGAGGACACTGGGACTTCCGACACTGGCATATAGGAGAAAGAGAGGGGGATATGATAGAGACTTTTAAGATAGTGTCAGGAAAGTACGATGAGGATGTGTGTGAAGGTATCTTCTTGATGCGGGAGGGAACAAGAACGAGAGGACACTCTAAGAAAATTTACAAAGAAAGAAATAGGCTTGAGAAGGCGAAGAACTCATTTTGTGATAGAGTGGTAAATGAGTGGAACGCACTGCCCCAGTATGTAGTCGATTCCGAATCAATAAGGGAGTTTGAAAGTAATCTTGATAAAGCATGGGGAAGACAAGATTTGAAGTTTGATTATAAAACAAAAATACAGAATAGTAAAAATGTTGCGTCTGCTACCGCCGCCGCCAACACCGTGAACGACCGCAGCAGTGCAAGTACTGGTACTGAGCTGGATACACAGGCATAGTTTGCCTTTTTCCAGAGGATGTACTGTAAGAAACTGTAAGAATATTGTTTTTTCCTGTTAGTCTGGGCATAGTTTAGCTTTTAGCTTATTTTAACCTAGCTTGTTTCTCATTCAGGAATTGCTATCCCCTATGAGTTTTCATATTTTCATAGCCTAGGTGTACAGTTGGTTCACAATCTGAGATTTCGTGGTGGCGGTGTTGTTTGTCGGGTTTGTGTCGGCCGCATTATTAGCGTTATTCCCGAGTCCCCCCTTTCGAGCCTTCACTGTGTCTCAAGGGCCTGGGCGCTTGGTGGTTCGTGATATCCAGGGGTACCCCACGGGGGCCCCTCCCTCACACCACAGGGTTTTTCACCCCTGACACATTCTCTCCTCACGGCTAGGCCACCCTTTTTCTCGCCAGTTTCATTTACTGGTTTTTGTGTTCCCTTACTGTTTTCTCCTCCATCCTTTCATACCCTTTTGCCCAATCCTGGGGTACCCTACGGGGGCCACTGTTTGTGCCAAACCACCCTTCCTGCCACTTCTCCTCATGGGCTTTGCTCTATCTCTGTGGGTTGGGTGGTTCCTGGGGGATGTGCCTCCTCTCCCCTGGTGTGTCTTCCTTGCCTCTCCCTTGACCGGTTGAGTCAGGATATTATCAAGGAAGACACTGCTCAGCTTGATGGCCATCGTCGCTTGGAGTTCATAAGGAGATGACGCTTTTTTCTGGGCCTCTTTTGGTATTCCCTAGACGCTCCTCTCGCTTTTTCGGCGCCGGACCATCTCGGCCGGTCCCGCAAATTTGCGGGGGCTTGATTCGGTCCTCTGGGACATTTCGGCTCCCCGCAAATTTGCGGAGATCGTTGGGGGGTCCCGCAAAATTGCGGGAGGGTGGTGTCGGTACGGTTATGCCTCCATTGGCCCGCAAATTTGCGGTAATAGTTGGCTTTCACTATTGACTTTTTTTATGTCATCTTGTTGCCTGATACTATATTGGTGTATGCACTTTACTGGTGTTATAGGCCCTGCATGTAAGATGTTGAGTGGTGGTTAACACTTTTTCTATCTTTGCAGGTTCTGCTAGTGCTCTTCCGCCTCGGCCGCCCTCCTCACCTACCTCTGTGCTCCCAGTTTAGGGTGAGTACGGATACCTGTTTGCATGTGTGTTCCTGTTTCCCCATGCTCCTTCCCTGGTTCTTCTTGGACATTCTCTCCACTTACTCCTTCGACGTGCTGATTATGGTGTGTGTTCTTCTAGTGCAGGTAGGCTGCCTTGCTTTCGCCTTGGTTGTCGCTCCCCGTGCTTGGAGAGGCACAAGTCCTGCTTGCGCCACTCGCTCTGTGTGTCCTCTACGGCCTACCTCCCTGCTCTGTGTGGCACGTGTCTGGCCCTGGTGGTTGTGCTGCTCCATGGCCCTGGTTCCTCGGCGGCGGCTGTGGCCTCTGCTTCCCTTCCGTCGGTGTGGACGATGGTCTCCCGCCACATTAGGACTGTGGGCCACCGTTCCCCGGCCTTTGTTGCCGACCGGATCCGCGTCGCCCTGGGTATCCCTGACCCGACTGAAGGCCGTTCACCTGGCCCTCTCCCTGCTCGGGCCCTCTCCCCTGGGTCCCGCAGCCGGTCGTCCCATCGTCGGGGGGTTCCCCGCCTCCGTCCACGCTCTCGCTCGCCTCGTCGTCCTCCTGATCGCCTTGACGACGCCCATCGCCCTCGTCATGGTTCTCGCCCTGAGGCCAGGGTTAGCGGCTCTGCCCCTGTGCGCCCTCCCCTGGCCTCTACGGATAGGGGCTCTACTCCCTTCCGCCCGCTTCCCCAGCCCAGACGACTTCCTCTTACGTTGTCCTCTTCGCGCGCGGTTGTTCATGCTGTAGCTGGCCCTCTGCTCCCTCCTCCTACACTGTCCAGGAGGGTCCGCCTGGATGTCGTTGCTTCTCCTACTTCACCTGCTTCAGTGCCTATTCTTCCTTCACGGTCTCGTCCCACGGTGGTGGTCCCTCCCTCCTCCGCCTCGGTGTCGGGCCGCCCTGTTATCTCAGCCCCGGGGATCCTTGCTCTGTTTCCCCCCGCGGCTCCTGGCCTCCTTTCACCCGGCCAGCCTTCCCACTCCCGTCGTCCTGCTCCTCCTCATTCTTCTCTTCCTGACCTTCACTTACCGTCTTGCCAGGGGGGTACCCCTCCTCTTGCCTCGGTGGGGTTTCGCGAGGTTTTGGGGTCCCCTTTCTCAGGAGCTGATGTGTCGCTGGAAGAGGGGAATGGTGCTGTTTCCCCCTCGGCCGTTCGTGATCGGGGACGAGTCCCTCAACGGCGACACAACCGTCGTCGCTCGCCTTCCTTGGGCCGCGACGCTGCTGGTTCGTGTCGTGGGTCTCGCTCACGCTCACGCTCGCCCCTGCGGGCCGCCCAATCTGGGGGGGGGGGTAGCCTCTCTCGGATCGATTGTCGGCTATGCAGGGCTGGGTTGTGTCACGCTTCGACGGGCGCTTGGTGTCGATGGAAGACTCCCTCTTCTCGCCCTTCTTGGCGGTGACTCACCCTCCGCGCCTCACCCTACCTACCCCTGCTACGGTCCCCCTCCCTTCTGCAGGCCTACGCTCTGGTCAGACTTCAGCCGCCCTGACATCCTTCCGGCTGTTCAGTCCCTGGCTGTGTTGACGGGTCTGTCCTCCTATGGGACAGGTTTGTGCGACGCCGGTACGCCTGGCTTAGCCATCATGCTCGGTCACCCTCTCCCATTGGAGGCCTGGTTTGCTGAGGCCTTCGACTTCACACACCGATCCGTCGACGGCTCTCCTTCCGTCCCTCCCCCGGAGTCGTCCCTGATTTTGCCTCCTCTTGTGTCTGTCGGCGGGTTGGACGGCGCGTTCTGGTCCTGGATGAGCGCGCCCGTTCTTGAACTTTGTTCTATTGCTACCCCGTTCTTCTCTCCCCGGATCAGCCCTCTGTCGCCAAGGTTTTTCCCTTGCGACAGAGGGTGACGGACTTATTGTCTTGTCTTTAGGTTCCCTCCAGACGTCTGTTCACCACCTGCGGCTTTTCGAGGCGTCTGCGCCAGGCGATCTTCGCGAGGGTTTGGACCGCGTTCAGCGGGTCCACCTTCGGCTCGCGGTGTCTTTGGTTCCCGAGCTGAAGGCGGTTTTGTGCGCGGCAACTCGGCACCGCACGACGGTACGGTCTTCGTTCTGCCGGCCGGCCCCCTTGGTTATTCGTCAGGGTTTGTTGTACTCTGCGCTATATACGTCGGGGTGTTTACGCAGGATGCTTGGGAATGCTACGCTTCTCTGGCGGCGGCCCCTGCTCCCGGCACGCGACCCCGCGCTGTGTCGTTACGGACCCTGCTTACGTCACGCACCGACGCGCTGTGCCGCGCGCGGGGTCTTCTCAGTCCCGTCCTTCTGCCGGTCCTCTTCGGGGTGCTGCTGCAAGTGCTGCCGCCTTGCACGGGCGCAGGACTGGGACGTTGCTGGCCAGTGCATCGGTTCCGCCTCGCACTTCTGTTCATGCCCCTTTCATCCCCTCTGTGTCGGGGCTGGCCGGCCTTCCACTTCCGGCCGCCCTTCGAAGGGGTCAGCCCCGCGCCGGCCTGGGGTTGGGGTGGCCCGCCCTTTTCGACGAGGTTGGGGGGGGGCGGGGGTAGAGGAGGTCAACGTGGCGCTCATGCCCGCACGGCCCGTACCGGGGGTACCTCCACGTCAACACAATGTGTAGTTCTCTGGGTCGGCCTCCTTGTTCTCCTTCTCGCCTGGGCGTACCGGGTCGCTCCCCTTCTCTCGGGTGCTCCCTTGGGTTGTTTTTGCCCTTGCGCCCCTCGGTAGCCACGAGGGACGAGGGGCGGCGGGTTGCGCGGAGGGGTCTCACCTGGAGGTGGACGTCCAGACCCCCACTCCGCTCTTGTCACCGACAACGGCCCATCTCTTCAGAGGTGGCCCACGTGTTCACTTCCATGCCCGAGCTGGGTAGCGTCGAGGGAGTTGACCGCCGGTCACCCGGTTTTCCTCTCCCGTGTCTTTCTGGTTCCGTCGCCGACCTGCGACGCGATGCGACCGGTGGTGGATCTGTCGGCCCTCAACGGGCACATCGTGCACACACGGTTTCGGATGCTGCCGGTACCCCTGGTACGCCTGGCCCTGTGCCCTCTGTCGTGGGTAGTGTCGCTGGCCCTCCAGGATGTGTCTTGGCTCGTTCCTCTCCATATTCTTGGCCGTTCGGACTTCCGATCGTGTGTTCCTGTTCGACGGTCTTCCCTTCGGTCTTCACATCGCGCCGCAGATCTTCTCCGCACTGGTGGGGCAGGCTCTGGGTCCTCTCCTCAGGAGCGGGCTCCGGCTCCTGTTTTCCTTGGCCGTTTGGTTGGTAGTTTCCGACGCCCTAGGCCTGTGCATTGGCGACGCCCTCACAGTCGTTCGCAACATCGCACGGTTAGGGTTCCCCTTCGATGTTCCCAAGTCACGCTTGACCCCGTCGCGTGTCGTGCCATGGGTCGGTCTCGCATGGGTTTTGTCCGGCGCTACGGTGACCCGGGGTCTGCCGGCCGCGGTGCACCTTCGGTGGACGGTCCTCGCCGTGTTGCACTCGGTCTCCCTCCCGGGGTGGCTCTGGGACTCGTTCGTGGGTTCGCTGCATTGGGCCGCTCTGCCCCTTCCCTTAGGGAGCCTCTGGCTACGCCGCCTCCTCCTCATGGGCACCGCGGTGTTTCCGTTGCCCCTATGGATCGGCTCCTGCCGCTCCCGCGTACCGTTCGCCGACGCTTCGGTCGCTGGGTTGCTCGGGGCTCGCTCTCTGCGGCTGTGCCCTGGACCGCCCCCCCCCGCCGACGGTCTGGGTAACCACAGATACGTCGAGCGAGGTTGGGTGAGGTTCCCAATCGAACCTGGGACGTCCACTTCCCGGCAGATGGGTGGGTCTCCCTCCTCTTACCCGTCTATGCCCTCGGATTGTTGGTTCCTTTGTTCTTCCTGCGGGACCACGCGCTGGCCCTTCGGGGTAAGTCGGTGGCCTTCGGGTTGGACAAGACAAGCTGTCCCCTGTTTCCTTATGCGGGGGTCCTCCAGGTCGTTGACTCTATTGGGGGTCTCGGTGGAGTTGTTCTTCCTCGCGGACCGACACCCCTTCTCCTTGCATGCCTCCTCCCTGCCCGGGCCTGCCACCCTTTGGGCGGCCGCCCTGTCGAGAGGGCAGGGCGTTCTTGTAGAATGGGCGATGAAACGGACTGTGTTCGCCGACCTCGCGGCTTCCTGAGGTGTTCCGCAGGTCGCCTTGTTCGCATCGGGGGTGCCGCGCCAGGTCCTCTGGACCTCTCCCTCCGGCCTCGCGCTCCGGGGGGGGTCCGGACGCTTTCATGGTCGCCTGGTACAGGTGGCGGTCGATATCCATCTTTCCGCCACCAGACGCGCTGTTGATGTGCCCAGTCCTCGCGAAGCTGCGGCTGTACCACGGCTGCGTCTGGCTCCTCGCGCCTCTGTGGCCGGCACGGACTTGGTCCGCCCGGTTGCCGCGGTGGTGCCCGAGTCCGGTCCCTCTACCTGTCTCCGGCTTCCACTTGGGCTAGGTTGGGGTCCTGCGGACCTCTTTGGCCTTCGCATCGTGCTTGTTCATGAGGCACGGTGGCTCCCGGTCCCCGGCCGGGCCCTGACTGACTTCCTGCAGCGTTCCTGGCCGTCTTCTCCTTGGGGGACTTACGGGTCCCGCTGGAGGTCTTTTACTAGGTGGCTACAGGCCACTCGCCTGCCAGTTGGCTCTCCTTCCCTCGTCCTACGCTCCTTGTTTCACCTCTTCCGTACACGTCGCTTTCCAGTCGACGCTATACGTACCCACTTGTCTGCCGTCCGGGGGGTTCTTTGGGTCCGTCGCTGGGCTGGTCGTTCCGCCACAGGTGCTGGATTCCTTCCTGACGGCTGCCTTCCGGGATCGACCGCCTCCGCGCCAGGTCCCTCCGCTATGGGATCTGGGGCGGGCTCTGGTCCTTCTGGCTTCCCCCACGTATACAAGGGCCGCTACGCCGGTTCCGTTGCTCGGGCGTCCACTCTTCCTTGTCGCTCTGGCCACTGGGGATCGGGTGTCTGCACTAGCGGCATTGTCACGGCCCCGGGACTGCGTGCGATTCTCCCAGTCCTTGCATGGCGTCTCGTTCGCCTCCTCCCCACCTTTTGTTACCACGCATGGGAGGGAGGCCCCCGTTTTCCAGCCTTTCGCCGTCCAGGCTTTACGACGTGGGCATCCTCGCCATGTGTTGTGCCCGGTGTCAGCCTTGCACTCCTCTGTTGCGTCTGTGGCGCCGCCTTCGGGTACTGCTGTGTGGGTGTCTCCTCGGACAGGTGGGAGGCTCTAGCAGGTGCAGCTGGGCCGCCACGTTTGTCGGACCGTTCGTGCCCGTCAACCTGTTTGTAGGGGTTCTGCTCGCGATGTCAGATCCTTTGCTGCCTCCTTCCGGTTCCTGCCACGTCGATCCTTCCCTGCCTTCGCCTCAGCGGTTTTGTGGTCTTCTATCAATTCCTTCATCTCCTCCTACCTCTCCGTGTCCAGTGTTCGACCCCCTCGGCCGGTGATTGCTCTCGGGGGTCGTGTTTCCTGGTGCTCTGGCGAAGATCCCTGGTCTTCCCCCCTTGTCCCTCGTTCTTTTCCTTTGTTTTTTTGACAAAGGGGGGGGGGGGGGTATGGGTTTGCAACACTGGATTGCAAGTTTGGGATTATGTATTGTTCCAGTACATAAGTGTTTTTGCCACATTGAAAATTCTGTTTTGTTCTTGTGTTCAGTGTTTTTGTTGGTTTTTGAAGAAAAGGGATTTTGGGTACAGTACCTTTTTGGTTTCAGACAAGTCTATGTTTTTGCATTACTATGAATGACGGGCATGTGTTAAAACTGTTCTTTTTAGCTACTCCTCAGTTTTTCACTCTTTATTAAACTCTCTTGTTTAAATTGTGTCTTTGTCATTCGTAATTTTGTTTTATGCATTGGTTTTTTGGTAGGTTGGGCTTGGATGTCCTCCTCCTATTTGTTATGCAGCCTTGACGTTGGATTTGCCAAGACTACTAACAAATTGGGAGGTTTGACGTACCTCCCAACCTACCAAATAGGAAAACCTACTATTTGGTAGTAGTCTTGGAAAATCCAACGTACATAATACCCTCCCTCACGCCGGACCCCTGCCCATCCGCGTTCTTCTGCTGACGTGAGATGTGATGACAAGAGAGGGTCGCTCATGCGCACGTTTGACAGGGATCTGCACATGACGGAACACGGGATGGGCCTTAAGCGGTAACTAAGGTAAACCCCTTTTTCTTCTCTTCTATGCTTTTTTCACCTTCGGTGGTAGTTTTGGTTAATGTACAACGTCTCCTAGAGCAAGATAAGGAGTAGACTCTAGACGTTTTCTTTTTAACCGCGGTTGGAATGACGACATAGCAGTCAAAATAGACAAGTCGTCATTGCAATTAGGTTAATAGCCTTGACGTTGGATTTTCCAAGACTACTACCAAATAGTAGGTTTTCCTATTTGGTAGGTTGGGAGGTACGTCAAACCTCCCATTCTTACAGTTTCTTACAGTAGATCCTCTGGAAAAAGGCAAACTAGGCCTGTGTATCCAGCTCAGTACTTGCACTGCTGCGGTCGTTCACGGTGTTGGCGGCGGCGGTAGCAAACGCAACATTTTTACTATTCTGTATTTTTGCTTTATAATCAAACTTCAAATCTTGTCTCCCCCATGCTTTATCAAGATTACTTTCAAACTCCCTTATTGATTCGGAATCGACTACATACTGGGGCAGTGCGTTCCACTCATTTACCACTCTATCAACAACAACCTCTGCTCAACCCCCACCAAAGGCGGCTTTCTAGGGCCTTTCCTAGCTGATGCTGAGAGGATTGGGTTCTAGTCATGTGGTGATGGGCTGGTCTATCAGAGTGAGAACTGAGCGATCTCTGCCATACCCATAGCTTACTCTGACTGTTCCTTTTACTTATATATTTTCTAGATCTCAAGTGACGGCGTCTCTTCCGTGGATTGACCTCCCAATTTACCAAGATTGGAAGCCAAAGCATCACATTTTTCCTTTGCCCCTCAACTTTCTCTTCATAATTGCTGAGGGGCACAGGGCCCTGGGTGGGGCTTTGGTTTCCCGGGCGTTTCCGCACCCTCCTCAGCTCCCCGCCATGGAGTGGCTTTGGTCACCCAGGCTTTATTGTGGTAAGCAGGGAGGGTTCTGTGGGGGCGCTCGATTATGGCCTTGGCTTTGCTCGGGGCCTTGGGGCTGTTCGGCCAGGCAGCTTGGGGAACAACAACAACAACAGGGCGGGTGCCCAACCCCGAAAAGGGTTGAAATAGGGGAGCTATCCCCCAGGGGGCCCTGGGGCCTTTCCTAGCTGATGCTGAGAGGATTGGGTTCTAGTCATGTGGTGATAGGCTGGTCTATCAGAGTGAGAACTGAGCGATCTCTGCCATACCCAACAACAACAACAACAACAACAGGGCGGGTGCCCAACCCCGAAAAGGGTTGAAATAGGGGAGCTATCCCCCAGGGGGCCCTGGGGCCTTTCCTAGCTGATGCTGAGAGGATTGGGTTCTAGTCATGTGGTGATAGGCTGGTCTATCAGAGTGAGAACTGAGCGATCTCTGCCATACCCATAGCTTACTCTGACTGTTCCTTTAACTTATATATTTTCTAGATCTCAAGTGACGGCGTCTTTTCCGTGGATTGACCTCCCAATCTACCAAGATTGGAATCCAAAGCGTCACATTTTTCCCTTGCCCCTCAACTTTCTCTACATAATTGCTGAGGGGCACAGGGCCCTGGGTGGGGCTTTGGTTTCCCGGGCGTTTCCGCACCCTCCTCAGCTCCCCGCCATGGAGTGGCTTCGGTCACCCAGGCTTTATTGTGGTCGGCGGGGAGGGTTCTGTGGGGGCGCTCGGTTATGGCCTTGGAATTGCTCGGGGCCTTGGGGCTGTTCGGCCAGGCAGCTTGGGGAACAACAACAACAACAACCTCTGCTCATAGCCCGCGTTCTTCAACTTTGGTACTAGCTTGCTAGCTCTCCTCTGCACTTTCTCCACTGCTTCTATATCCTTTACCATATATGGAGCCCACACCTGGTTCGCATATTCCAGGTGCGGCCTAACCATCGCTGTATAGAGATTCCTGAAGATTTCTTCGTCAAGTGACACAAATGTCCTCCTTATCAGCTCTACAATTCTATTGGCTTTGTTTATCTTTTCCGCTAAATGTTCTGAGAAATTTAACTATCATCCGCATACAGGTATACCTCACTTCCATTAGTTATAACTTCAGGTAAGTCTTTGATAAATATAACGAACAGTAGTGGTCCCAACACAGATCCCTGAGGAACCCCACTTGTAATTTCCCTCCACCCCGAGCCTATTCCATTCACCAGCACCCTCTGTCTCCGATCTTTCAGGAAGGCTTCTATCCATTTCACACATTTCTCCCCTATATTATAGCTTCTAACTTTCTCTATTAACCTTTTATATGGGACCTTATCGAAGGCCTTCATAAAATCACAATATACCACGTCTATTACATCACCATCCTCTAGAATTTGCATCCAATCATCTACCACCTTAATTAGCTGTAGTACCGTCGACCTCCCCGGCAAGAATCCGACCTGTCTCCCACTGAAAAGTTGGTTTGATTTCATATGCTCCATTATTCCTTCTCTAATTACCGTTTCCATTAGTTTACACACAACACTTGTCAAACTGACTGGTCTATAATTTCCTGGGTCATTTCTCTTTCCCTTCTTAAATATAGCTGTTATGTTCGCCTCTCTCCAGTCCATCGGGATTTGTCTTGTATTAAACGATACCTCAAATAATATTTTCAATGGCTCTACTAGCATCTCACCTCCTTCCTTTATGATTCTTGGATGTATCCCATCCGGTCCCGGGGACTTACTTCTGTTCATTTTTTCTATAGCCCTTCTTATTCTAGCACGGGAAAACTCTATTAGTTCTAGTGCAGGTGCCTGTTTGATGGAAATATTTGGCACTGCATCATCCGACTCTACTGTTAGTACCCCCCCCCCAAAGTATTTCCCCAGCACCTCTGCTTTCTCCTTATCCGTCTCCGCTCTACTCCCATCATCCAACCCCCCTACCAGCTCTGGGATCCCTACTCTTCTTGTTAACTTTTCCTGAATGTACTTCCAGAATATTTTTGGATTATCCTTCACGTTTCTTGCAATCTCTCTCTCCCTTTCCTTTACCCCTCCTCCTTGTCTCCCACCTTATTTTATTGTTTATCTGTCTACATTCCAAATCCACTACTTTAGCTTCTATACTAGACCCCCTGTTCTTTTTTAACACTTTTAATCTATCCCACAATCGTTTCTTTCTTCTTATCAAAGTCCACAGCTTTCTTTTCATTGGTAATTCTGGGTTCGTTCTTTTCCTCAATTTTGTTTTATCCTTATATTCCCTTACTGGTACACATTTGGATATAACATCCTCCAGTTTGACTCTAAACTTCCTCCACATTCCTTCAGCGTCTTGACCGTTCAAGTATTCCCCCAGTCAATGTCCAGACACCTTCTCAGCAGCTCATAATCTGCTCTGTCATACATGTATATTTTTTTATTGCTTCTATCATCCCTCTCTGTTTTAATATTGCAACTAAAACTTATACAGGCATGGTCACTACGACCTATAGGGCTATCCACATTGATGTTCCACTATATCCTCCTCATTGCTAAAAATTAAATCAAGTACACTCCCCTGCTTCCCATCTCTATATCTTGTCATCTCTGTAATATGTTGCGTTAAAAAACAATCTCTTACTTTCTCTATAAACTTGTTTTCCAGGCTACACTGTCCCTCTGGAGTAGTACAATTTGCCCAGTTGATCCTTGGCAAATTGAAATCTCCAACCAATATCTTATATTTGTTCTCTCTATTATCTATTTCCTCCATTGCTTTCAGTAGGTTATCATCCTCTTCCCTACTATTATTTGGGCTTCTATATATAGAGGCAATTAGAATTGACCCTCTTGTACATTTTACTTCAATACACAAATACTCACAATACTGCTGTCTCATATCCACCTCATTTACCTTGAGCTCTTTTCTTACATAAATAAACAGTTCTCTTCCAACCTCTGCTCTAATAGCATTCCTCTCATACAACTCAAAACCCTCCAAACTATACTCCACCAGTTCCCTTTCAATTCTAGCATTTTTTGGTCTTACTTCCTGTAAGGCTATGACATCAGGTTTTTCCTCTTCATCCTGCAACCTACATATCAGTTCTCTTTTCTTGTCCTGGGTAAACACATCAACATTACTAAACATAATCCTTAATCTTTCTACCATTCCTTCAGCAGCTACATCATCCCGCTCCTCCTGTCCGTGCCCTACTCCCCCCGTCACACTACTGGTACTGGGTCTGCAGCTTCTTCTCCTGTCTCTCCCCGAGACGCTTCCACCCTGCTCTCCACCTCTGCTTATGTAGCGCCCGTATCTCCTCCTTCGAGGATTCTCAAGTGCTTGACACTTCTTTAATCAACCATAGACCATTACCCATCTCCCTTGCTTATGGGGAGACGGTAACCGCCGGCTATATCTCAGAAAAACATTTCAACCTGAGCGGGGATTGAACGCGAGACCTGCAAGATGGGAAGCAGGCACGCTATCAACTGAACCAGCCGGACGGCTATCATAGAGCAGTTGGGTATATGTACAAGCTCAGTTTAATATTCAGTATTCGAGAATGAATAATATGTCGTAGGCTTGTGCATAAACCTTTAACTGTCTTGGTAGCGTAATGCTTAGTGCGCCGATTTCGGTGTGAGTATCCTACGTTGGAGTCCTTGGAGTACCACATATATTTTGGTGTGAGTATCCTACATTGGAGTCCTCGGAGTACCACATATATTTCGGTGTGAGTATCCTACGTTGGAGTCCTTGGAGTACCACATATATTCACTAGTTTCATTGATTTCATAAATTAGGTTTATATGTAAGTTAATTGGTGGGTTGGTAAATAAATATGAATAAAAAGGATATATACAACCTTTGAGTTATTTATTGATTGTGATTGATTATATTATCCTTTGATGGGTTTACTAATACTGGTCAGTAGCGTACCCGACTGCTGATCAAAGGGTCGGCAAATCGATCCCACCCCGTGCCATTTGAAGACGTCACAAGTTTGGACATTCAGGTCTAACGATTCATGAGAAATGTCCAGTAAAGTCCCTGTAACAGGGGCACGCCCTAGCCCTGTCAATCAAGGGAGTGTACGGCGTTAAAAACTGCATCTGCATCAACTACACCAATGAACTTAATAAGAGTAAATTATAATGGACACATTAATATGTGGCCCAGGGAGCCGGTAGATATGAAGGGTATGCCTGGATGCATTGTGGTGTGCTCCTTGCTGCATGTCTGCCTGCGGAAATCGGAGCCTCTCCGGGAGATCTGGGACCTGGGAATCTTAACTGGGGACCCCAAATGGGACTGGGTCTCTGGATTTTTCTCCTGGGTGACCTAGATGTGTGTGAATTTGTTTTTTGTTGTGTTATTATAATGTAAAACTTGCAAAATAAACAAACCAAAACTTGGACAAACACTGTAAAAAGACAAAACAACTAATCAAAATCGCTATAGGGAAACAACGCTTAAGCAAAATAATAATTTATAGATAAAAGAACACTATGTTAAAAAATGGTGTATGTGCCAGAGTATATAAATAGATATATAGACATTAATTACCCTTTTCATATATTTCAATCCACAATTATTTACTCATCTCTCTTGCCAACAGAACCCTCGTAGTAGAACGCAAACAGAAGGTCCAGGAAATCGAGGACCTGCCAGACTCGGAGTTCTTCAGTCTCCTCCATGTGACCAAGCAGACGTTTGCCTTCCTGTTATCCATCATCGACGGCCACATTAATGCAGCCTACCGCAGTACCTTACCCCAACTCGACAGCTCCAGCGTCCTGATAGCCACTCTACGCTATCTCAAAGGTGGTTATTCGTATGGTACCATTGCCAAGGACCTCCTCACCTCGCAGAGTAACGTACACCAGAACATACACGGAATGGTCGCTATACTTTGCCACCTGGCCTCGGATTTCATTTGCTGGCCCAAGGGGGAACGAGAGTTACAGGTGGAGAGTGGGTTCCGTATTATGACTGGACTGACTGGAGTGATAGGGGTGGTGGGAGACTGTCAGATAGTCATTAAGGCCCCAGCTCTCGAAGCAGCACAGTACATCAATAAAGAAAAACGTTCAGTTATCCATCTTTTAGCTGTGTGTGATAATAATTCCGCTTTCACGTACGTAAATGCTGGGCAACCCGGAGCGCTTGAGGACTATGAAGTGCTTGCATCAGCGTCGCTCTACCAAGTCATGGAGGAACAGCCGCTCTCGCTCTTCTCTTCATCCGACCACTACATAGTCGGCAACTCGAACTATCCAACATCTCCTTTCCTACGGGTCCCTTCTGGTAGTCAGTGGCTTCTCTCAAACATTGACCACAGTGTAAACCAGCAGTTAGTACAAGCACAAACGGCCATAATCAAAGCCTTCCAACAGCTCAAGACCCGCTTTGGTCGGCTGAACTTTGTTGAAGGTAAACTCGACTACGTACCAAACTTAATAAAGGCCTGTTGTGTCATCCATAACATTGCGCGGAGGTTCCCAGAAGAGGAAGCCGCTCTTGAGGCGACTCTTGCTTGTGATAATATGATAACGCTGAATTGGGATATGCTGCAGCAGAGTTTTATTGTTCAGTAACGTCAATATAGGGTAATATTAATGTGCTTTTCCCGGCATTGAATGTGGAGTGATTGAGTGGATAAATAGAAGTACTTTGAGGTGGTATGGTCATGTTCAGAGAATGGATGAAGACAGAATGCCAAGAAAGATATATGAGAGTCAGATGAGTGGAGCAGCTAGTAGTGGAAGACCACCTATGATATGGGAAAAGAAAATGGAAAAATATATTGAGGAAAAACTTCCACGTAGTGGAAAGGGCATTGTGGCACGGGCAAAGGAAGCATGTCTTGACAAAGTAGCCTGGAGACATTTCTGTCATGGCCATCCTTTAGCGGGGATTCCCAGGGGAAAGCAATGTGCCGGAGGTGATGATGATGATGTTGCAACTTTTCATCTGTGACTTTATTTTCGCAGTATCTTTCACTGGTACAGTTAATTGCTCAATAGGTGGCATTCTGAGAGTGAAGGTCCGAGTTTGGGGGATGAGACAGTGAAACGCGAAGGTGAAGCGGCTCCAGTGATGGGGCTGCTTTAAGCCGTGAGTGGAGCTCTAAGTGCTTCACATGTCTCACTGCCTAGACTGGAACAAGACCTCACAGGCTTCACCGTGATGAGCGGTTGGATGTACAGGCTCTCAGCCTATGCCCAAGAGGGAGTAGTTGGAATATAGACAAAAATAAAAAAAGGCAATTAGACTCTCCCCCTCAATCAATCTTTCCTTCATCCTATGACTTAAACTGCTTTAAACTTTGTGTGTCCAGGCATTTTGACCCCAACATCCCTTGAATTTGCAAGTTTTACATTATAATCTCTGTCACTGTTTTGGCTTTGGGGGAGACACTCGTACAGGCAGCCTGCCTTCTGTCTCCTTCATACACATAGGAATAAAACAAAATTAAAAGTAGATTATGCTTGGTGACAGATTGGTAATAATAATGTACCTTTACCTTTGCCATAATTCCTTATATACAGTACAGGATCCTCCCTCGATAAACGATTGGGTTACGTTCCTGAAAACCCGATATTAAATACAAAAATCATATAGCAAACCCTAAATTTAATGGGGTAAATGGGGATGCGTTCTGGGACCAGCCAAAACCAAAACCAAAACACCTAAAAATCTATAATAATATCGTAAATCGGGGCATCGTATAGTGAGGGAGACCTGTATCTATCTATCTATTGCCTGACGCCGTGATCCCCGAAGGGGTGGCCACGAACGAACCGCCCCCATGCACCTCTGTCCCCAGTCAGTCGACGCCCCTCCCCCCCACCAGCACCGCCTTCGTTCATGTAGTTCCTCACTCCATCCTTCCACCTCATATTCGGTCTACCTCTCCCCCTCTGTCCCTCCACCTCGCTCTCGTACACCCTCTTAGTCATTCTCTCGCTTTCCATACGTTCCATATGGCCGAACCATCTCAAGTTGTTCCTTTTCACACTTTCCAGCACATCTACCTCCACACCACACCTCCTTCTACTTCCTCATTAGTCTGTCTATCCCTCCATGTAACTCCGCACGCACTCCTTAAGTAATTCATTTCCACTGCTCTCACTCTTGGTCTGAGTCTCTCAACCAACGTCCATGCTTCGCTTCCGTAAGTCAGTGTCGGGATTACCACACTGTCATGCAAGGACTTCTTCACTTCCATACTGACCACCCTATTTCTTGTTACTGCTTTTAGCGTTCCTACAACCCTCTTCCCCTGTTGTACCCTCTCCCGCACCTCTTCATCCATAGTCCCATCTTTACTCAACACACTGCCCAGATACTTAAAAGAGTTGACGATCTCCATAGCCTGACCGTTCAGCTTCACCTCACACTCTGTGACTTCACCCCTTTCGAAGACCATAACCTTGCTCTTCCCCGTATTTACCTTCAAATTCCGTTTTTCGCACACTGTTCCAAACTCATTTACCAGACCCTGCAACTCCCATTCATTATCACTCATCAGAACTGTATCATCCGCAAACAGCAGTATAGGTAGCTTCCACTCAATTCCCTCCCTTTTCAGCGATACACCAACATCCACTGCTCTTGATAGTATTTCTTTCATAACTCCATCCATATATACAGTAAACAACCACGGGGACATCACACACCCCTGTTTCAAACCAACATTCAGGTCAAAGAACTCGCTCTGCTCACTCTCCACACGTACTGCCGCCTTTGCACCCTCATACATGCTCTTCACTACTTTCAGCAACTTGCCCTCTACTCCGTATACTCTAAGTACTTTCCACAAACCTTCTCTATCCACTCTGTCATAGGCCTTCTCCAAGTCCATAAAGGCAACATACACCTTTTGTTTCTTCTCCAGATACTTCTCCACAACACAATTCAGGGTAAAAATCTGATCTACACATCCTCTTCCCTTCCTAAAACCTCCCTGCTCGTCGCCTATCCATTTCTCCGTTTTCACTCTCACTCTCTCAATCACTACCCTACTGTATACCTTCCCTACTACGCTTAGAAGACATATTCCTCGGTGGTTACCACACACTCCTCTTTCCCCTTTGCCCTTATATAGGGGGACTATTATGCCAGTCTTCCAGTCATCGGGTGCACTCCCCTTCTCCCATGCTAGTTTGCACATTTTCCATACCCATTCTATCACTATCTCACCACCATACCTCAACATTTCCCCACACACTCCATCTGTTCCTGGTGCTTTCCCCAACTTCACTCTTTTCATGGCTTCCGACACTTCTGACCTCCTGATCCCCACCTCCTCCTCCACTACTTCTCTTCTTCTCCCTCCCATACCATATCCAGCTATGTTTGCTGGCTCTTCATTCCTTTCATTTAGCAACTCACTGAAGTACTCCCTCCATCTTTCGACTCTCTCTTGCTTCTCGGCTAGCATTCTCCCATTCTTATCTTTCACACCCTTACTGTTTCCCTTGCTACCTTCCCTAACTTTCTTGACTTCTTTCCAGAACAGTTTCTTACTCTCCCTCCATTTTACACTCAGATTCCTTCCAAATTCCTCATCTACTCTTCTCTTACTTTCCTTCACTACTCTCTTCACCACCCTCTTACTCTCCACGTACCTCGCTCGTTTCTGTAGGTACTGTATATTATTTTTAACATCGTTCTTAACACAAATAACCCCCCCAAATTAAATTGATGAAAGCATGTGATCCTCTCAGGATTTGAACCCAGGATACCTCATACAAAACTTACACGCTCTAATCATTACACCATCAAGACAGTTAAAACCTTCTGTACCAGTAACGTCTTTTTAAGTTTATTCCAGCTATATTTAAGCACGTGGTGGGCTGACCCTTTATCAGAGTGGGGGTTGGTGTCCTCTACTTCCCATAGCCCCTTCTATGTTTTTCTCCCTCTGCATCTCTAATTTTTTCAAATGGCGTGGGGATGCGGCGACCCCAACGCCCGCCACTTTCTGGTGC
This sequence comes from Paralithodes platypus, assembly GCA_032716605.1. Taxonomy (NCBI): domain Eukaryota; kingdom Metazoa; phylum Arthropoda; class Malacostraca; order Decapoda; family Lithodidae; genus Paralithodes; species Paralithodes platypus. The sequence goes on from CM064481.1 coordinate 27,526,904, forward strand.
AGATAACCTCCTCTGTGGTGGAGGGGTGAGAAATTTCCACCCCCTTTCTCTTGCAAGACGTAGAAGTCAGCTAAAGGGGATCGGGAGCGGGGGCCTGGTATCCTTTTCCCCATAAATAAATCTACCAAAAAAACCGAGACAGAGATAGGGGCGAGGGAACGCGTTCATGGTCCCGAACCCTAAGAATAGGAGCTTCCCTATTCTTGCTCTGTCTTGAGTCCCCCCCCCCCCCAAAAAAAAAAGGAAAAGTGGGGATTGGGCCTGAGTATATAGATAGACATTTGAGCAATTATGTGCAGTCTAAGAAGCGCCTGTGATGGTAAAAATAGTTAAGTGAGATAGTTTGAAGCCTCGTTTAATGCTGGAGGCCCTTTTTAAACTGAATATAATCGTCTTATAGTAGCCAGAGTAAATTTGAAAGGACGTCACCAGTACAGAAGGGGATAAGGGTACCGCACAGGACTCCTAATTTCAAAAGTTGCATAGATCAGAGGTGGCGAGAGAAAGCACCTGTGTAAATCCGCCATTAGAAACACGGAAATGAGTTACAGGTCTCCCTCGATTTACGATAGGGTTACGTTCCTGAAAACCCGATCTTAAATAGAAAAATCGTATAGCGAACCCTTACATTAATGAGGTAAATGGGGGTGTATTCGCGGACTAACCCAAACCCAAACACCTAAATACTTATAATAATATCGTAAATTGGGGCATCGGATAGTGAGGGAGACCTGTACTTGAGTAGTGTGTGTGGAGTTACATGGAGGGATAGAGTCAGTAGACAGACGAATGAGGAAGGTGTGGTGTGGTGAGATGGTTCGGCCATGTGGAAGATATGGGAAGCGAGAAAATTACTAAGAGAGTGTACGAGAGTGAGGTGGTGGGACAGAGTGGGAGAGGCAGCCCAAGAGAGAGGTGGAAGGATTGAGTTGAGAGGTATATGTGTGAAAGCGATGTTGGATGGGAGGAGGGGCGTAGGCTGATAGGGGATAGAGGTGCATGGGGGCGATTCATTAGTGGCCACCCCTTCAGGAATCACCTCGTCTGGCAATAGATGGAAACATGGAGACATTATTTTCTGCCAAGTGTTCTCGGGTCTGCTCCCACAAAACAAATTCAGGGATCATGTACGTTACTACTCTTTATTGGTTGCTTGGATGTTTGCTTTTTCTGGTCCCCCTTCTCCCTCATGCTTAGCCTCATTACTCATTAGTTTCCAGCTAGCCCAATCCCGACCCAGAAGAGTCTGCTCGGGAGTGTGAGCTCTCTTCTTTTTGGCCGGCGGCGAGGAAGCAGGAGAGCGCCACGGAGGGGTTGGAGAATGACTCCGGTGAGTAGCAGCTGTGAGACGACCAACTGGAGACCGCCTAGAGCGTTTGGAGTCTCGGCGGGAAGACCCCATTAACCTCATTCATTTTAGGGTTTGCTATGTGATTTTTCTATTTAAGATCGGATTTTCAGGAACCTAACCCAATCGTAAATCGAGGGAGACCTGTACTGTCTTGTGTGAGAGGTATCTGCCTTGTGGGGCCAGTCGGCTTTCTGCATACTCCCATTTTCTTATGTTCTTGTTGAAGCACTGTTGAGGCTGGTGTGGTTTGCAGATACTTCAGGTGAAGGTGCTGCACTTGGACTTAACCGAGTCTTGCTGCGGTACGGTTAGCACTATTTCATATTTTTTCACCAACAAACTTTACTTCTAAACTCTACTACTATTACTACAGTATATATTCAGGCCCAATCCCCACTTTTCCTATTTTATTTTTTATTTTTTTTTTATTTTTTTTTGGGTGGTGGGTGGCCGACTCAAGACAGAGCCAGAATAGGGACAACACAACAGAAAACAATGAACACACAAAAACAAAAACAAATTCACACATCTAGGTCATCCAGGAGAAGACCCAGAGACCTAAAGTCAATTTACTCAATATACAAAATCAGCCAAAGTTTGATGGGACTTCATTGCATTAGATTCCAACTGTGGAAAGGCAACCACGTCTGAGCCGTTACAATGTATGTAATGGAATGCGACGTTAAGGGGATGTAGGTTGTTTTTCTGGTCCCCCTTCTTCCTAATGTTTAGCCCCATTAGTTTTCCGATTATAAGACGTTTGGCCCATTAGCTTGGCGATTTTAAGACCTTTCGCCCCATTTCTTTGTCAATATTAAGACTATTCGTGTCATTTTGGTGTCAATTTTTTCCTGGCGAGCGATAGCGAGCCTGTAATTTAAGAGGAATCGGCCTTCGGCCGGACATTTTTCAACCGGAAAATTTACAAATTTATCCAGAAGGGGGATCTGATGGATGTTTATCCAGAAGGGGGATCTGATGGATGTTTATCCAGAAGGGGGATCTGATGGATGTTTATCCAGAAGGGGGATCTGATGGATGTTTTTTTAAGCTTGATGGAGGTCTAGGGAGGAAACTAAAAACAAATAATAAACCAATAAATAAACCCTTCCCACTTAACCCATTGAGTACCAGCGACGTGTGTTATTGTTGTTCCCTAAGCTGTCTGGCCGAACAGCCCCGATGCTGTGTTATATTATATTCTAGCTATATTTAGACGATAGTATGCGGCTTAGGAAGGATCTGTGGTAGTTAAAAAGAGTTGCTTGAGATAGTTTGAAGTCTTATTATTGTTAGAGGTCCTTCCTAAGCTGAATAAAATTGTCTAATAGTTGCCAGAATATGATAGAAAAGACGTCCCTGGTGCTGAACGGGTTAAGGATAATAAACGTCCCTGGTGCTGAACGGGTTAAGGATAATAAACGAACACACAAATAGTAGCCTAGGCTTTACTCCTTATTCCTATGGGTATTATTGAACATGGACTACTACTATCCACCAGGGGGTAAGGGGGCCTTCATCTATGGTAGAGGAAAACAAAATAAAAATATGCCCCACGCACCCTACTGTGTGTCATACAAGGCGACTAATAGGGGGGATGGTGTTGACTTGTGGACCAACAGCCATTACTGCTGAGGGGCACAGGGCCTTGGGTGGGGCTTTGGTTTCCTGTGCGTTTCCGCACCCTCCTCAGCTCCCCGCCTTGGAGTGGCTTCGGTCACCTGGGTTTTATTAGTGGTAAGCAGGGAGGGTTTTGTGGGGGTGCTCGGTTATGGCCTTGGCTATGCTTGGGGCTGCTCGGCCAGACAGCCTGGGGAACAGCAACAACAACAACAACTACAGTATATAATGAAGCTTTGCTATTGGCACTGTCTTGGTGCGACACTGCTGAGGCTGGTGTGGGGCGGATGGGTGCTACAGGGAACTACTAGTCCTACCTGGGTGCTGTTTTGGCGCCACACCTGAGTCGGCCATAGTGTTCACATGGTGGGCAGCGCTGTGACAGGACTTCTTTGTTCTAGTCCAAGGTAACATGCCTACTACGAGTGAGGGCTGGTCCTATCCAGAGTGAGGTTTGGCATCCTCAACCCAGGGTGTCAAACCAAAGCTGAATTGTTTCTTTCTAGTGTTCATTATTGTATATGCAAAGACAAGTTCGTGGTTTCTAGTTCGAATTATGTGTTTGGAAGTGGAAATTGGCCTAAACAATGCTATTTCATGTTAATTTTCTTGTATTCCTTTCCCTATTCATTTAAGTCTTAAAACAAAATTGCTCTGGTTTGACACCCTGCCTCTTCCTAACCCTAGCCGTTTCTGTCGGTCTCTTTTCCTGTACTACTTTTCTTACTTCGGGGGCGGGAGGCTAGGAATCCTCCTCCCCTTGTAATAATTCACTTACTAGACGAGACCGAGAAAGGAGCGAGGGAACGCGAAAGTGGTCCCGAACCCTAAGAATTGGAACTTTAAATGTTGTTTCTGTTCGGGTTCTTTCTTGAGTCGGCCCCAGCTATGGGGTATGTGCCTGAGTACATATATCTATCTATCTATTGCCAGACACTGATCTCCGAAGGGGTGGCCACAATTGAATCGCCCCCATGCACCTCTGTCCCCAGTCAGTCGATGCCCCTCCTCCCATCCAGCACTGCTTTCATGCATATACTTCTTAACTCCATCCTTCCACCTCTCTCTCAGTTTACCTCTCCCTCTTGTCCTTCCACCTCACGCTCTTAGTCATTCTCTTGCTTCCCACATGGCCGAACCATCTCAAGGTGTTCCTTTTCACACTTTCCAGCACATCTACATCCACACCACACCGCTCCGCTCTCGTACTTCCTCATAGACAGACGACTGTCTATCCCTCCATGTAACTCTGCACACACTACATACATAGGCCTACATGCATGTTAAAAATAATCACAGTCAGGTATTCTTGTAAGTATATTTGGAGGAATAATTATGATACAGTGAAGCCTTATCTGTAATTTGTAATTATAATAAAATCACAAAGGTTGAATCACAGGTATATCACAAATCACTTCCTCTTTCTATCATAAAGTGTTCAAATATTCATGGGCATGACTGTATAATGAGTATTATTTATTAAATTTTCCTGCTTTAACAACAATATTTATGGTCAACTGCATATAATCCAAAAATTAAAATATTCAGCTTGATTGACTTTAACCCTTACTGTACCAGCGACGTCGAATGGCCGTCCGTAATAAAGTCACTCGTCAGTACCAGCGACGGAAGATCGCCATCAGTACTATGCGGTAGTTGTAACTGCCTGTATCGAGCGGTACCAGATACCGTGACTTGTACCGTTGTACGCACTGTTTTGAGACCTTGGCAACACTTCTCGGCTTATATTCAAGGTCTCACAGCCTAGCTGGCTCAGTATTCCTCCAACTTTTGAGGTGGAAGGGTATTCTCTCTCGACTTTGAAGCTATTTTGGCCCCATTGCCTGGTACTGGAGGGTACATTTATGGTATGGTGATGGGCTGGTCTATCAGAGTGAGAACTGAGCGATCTCTGCCATACCCATAGCTTACTCTGGCTGTTCCTTTAACTTATATATTTTCTAGATCTCAAGTGACGGCGTCTTTTCCGTGGATTGACCTCCCAATCTACCAAGATTGGAAGCCAAAGCGTCACATTTTTCCCTTGCCCCTCAACTTTCTATTCATAATTGCTGAGGGGCACAGGGCCCTGAGTGGGGCTTTGGTTTCCCGGGCGTTTCTGCACCCTCCTCGGCTCCCCGCCATGGAGTGGCTTCGGTCACCCAGGCTTTATTGTGGTCGGCAGGGAGGGTTCTGTGGGGGCGCTCGGTTATGGCTTTGGAATTGCTCGGGGCCTTGGGGCTGTTCGGCCAGGCAGCTTGGGGAACAACAACAACATTTATGGTAATACCCTCTGGTACAGTAGGGGTTAAACAGTAATAATGCCAACATCTGGAGGTTATACTATACTGTGTGTAATACAGTATAATATATAGTTAGTTATGTAGAGCAGATTAACCAGACCACTGAGCTCCATACGGAACTCTCATAGGTATATATATATATATATATTTTCTTTAATACATACGAGGTTGAAAGAAATGGCAATTTCTGCGTTGGAAATTTTATTATTCAAAGTTTCCAGGTCTCTGATGAGTTTTCGCTGGGTGGCAGGAAGTAGATGAAGGAGATGAGCAAAATTCATGGTGGTACAGGGTTACATAAATGTACATGATGATACAGGATATACGACGCGTTTCACTGGACAACCAGCATTATCAAGTAAGGAAGGAATGATATAAAAGGTAAACAGGAAGGGTATATATAGAGGGTGGAGGATCAGAGGAGGCGGAAAACAGGGGGCAAAAGTCTGCTATTGGTGGAAGCGTAAACTAGGAGAGAGAAAGGGGTTAACCTCTTCACGCATGCGCACTGGATGCGGGATGGTGGTCAGTAGGTGGGGTCGAAGCTGATTGGCTGCGTGTCGAGGGGCGTGGCCTAAGTTGTGTGGCGCCTGCAGAAGACGAAGCTGAAGGAGGTAGCGCGGGGGGCTGCGTCAAGGGCACCGGGGGGCGAGGAGGGGTGTTAGGTCCTGTAGGGTAGTGCCTTTTGGCAGAAGGAAGGATCTGAAGGTCCAGAGTTTGGTTGTTGATGTTGGGATGTAAGGCTTGGATATATAAAGCTTCGAGTATAGGTAATCTCCTTGGGTCACTTTCTTTATCGAGTATGGTGGTGTGTTTCTCTAACTCGTTGCGTGTGAGGTGAGGGTGGTTAGGGGTGAGATAGTGGTCTTTGATGGCTCCAGCCTGAAGGTGAAGAGTTAACCGACGTGAAAGACGAGTCTGCGTCATACCAATATAGGAATGAGGTCCACAGTCCTCATAATTACAGGTATGTTGGTAAATGACGTGATCGTCGGTCATCGGGCTCTTTATCTTGGTGGAGGCTGGTTTGTTGCGGAGAACGAGGTTGGAGGTCTTGGGGGATTTGTAATAAATTATTAATTTGATTTTGTTTTCCGGGTTGGTTGGGTGGACATGCTTGGAGATTATTTCTTTTAAGACGGCCTCGTCATTTTTGTGTTCAGAGGACATGTAATTGCGGTAGAAGATCTTAATTTCATTGGGGGGGTCAATGTTGGGAGGGCTTTGGGTGTACCATTTTTCAAGATGGTGGTTGATGGTGCTGGAGATGTCGGAGTTGGAGTATCCGTTATTTACTAAAACTTGGGATAGTCTTTCTAGTTCCTGGTGGGTGTCGGCCCAGGTAGAGCAGTGCGTGAGGGCTCTCCTAACATAGGCGGAGATGGAGGATAGAAGATAACGGCGGGGGCATTCACTATCGCCGTTGAGGCATTGTCCTGTGTTAGTAGGTTTAATGTAGATGGTGGTTTTGAACCCATGGTCGTTCAGAGCTACGAGGATGTCGAGGAAGGGGAGTTGTCCATTGTTAGATTTTTCAAAGGTGAAGTTAAGTCCGGAGGAGGTCATGAAGCGACGCTGGAGTTCCTGTAGTTCGTGGAGGTCCTTGATTTGCACGAAGATGTCATTCACGTATCTACGGTAGACGGCTGGTCGTTGGGCAGCTAGGAGCTCTTCCTCGATGGTACCCATGAAAAAGTTCGCAAAAAGAACTCCTAGGGGGCTGCCCATCGCCACACCGTCTATCTGCTTGTACATGTTGCCCCGGGGGCAAAGGAAGGGGGCCTCCTTGGTACATAGCTCCAGTAGTGTTTTCAGGGCCTTCTCCGGGATGTCCAGTGTAGGTGTATCAGGGCAATGATAAATTCGACGTAGAATCATGTCAATGGTCCTATCCACTGGCACGTTGGTGAACAGGCTTTCTACGTCGAGAGAGGCGATAGTGTGGTTGTTGTTACGGGGGGCGTCTCGTAAAATTTCCAAGAAATCGTGGGCTGAGTTAAGGTTGAATTGGCTGGGCACGTAGGGGGTGAGGAGGTTGTTCAGGGCCTTGGCGATCTCCGTCTCCGCCTATGTTAGGAGAGCCCTCACGCACTGCTCTACCTGGGCCGACACCCACCAGGAACTAGGAAGACTATCCCAAGTTTTAGTAAATAACGGATACTCCAACTCCGACATCTCCAGCACCATCAACCACCATCTTGAAAAATGGTACACCCAAAGCCCTCCCAACATTGACCCCCCCAATGAAATTAAGATCTTCTACCGCAATTACATGTCCTCTGAACACAAAAATGACGAGGCCGTCTTAAAAGAAATAATCTCCAAGCATGTCCACCCAACCAACCCGGAAAACAAAATCAAATTAATAATTTATTACAAATCCCCCAAGACCTCCAACCTCGTTCTCCGCAACAAACCAGCCTCCACCAAGATAAAGAGCCCGATGACCGACGATCACGTCATTTACCAACATACCTGTAATTTTGAGGACTGTGGACCTCATTCCTATATTGGTATGACGCAGACTCGTCTTTCACGTCGGTTAACTCTTCACCTTCAGGCTGGAGCCATCAAAGACCACTATCTCACCCTAACCACCCTCACCTCACACGCAACGAGTTAGAGAAACACACCACCATACTCGATAAAGAAAGTGACCCAAGGAGATTACCTATACTCGAAGCTTTATATATCCAAGCCTTACATCCCAACATCAACAACCAAACTCTGGACCTTCAGATCCTTCCTTCTGCCAAAAGGCACTACCCTACAGGACCTAACACCCCTCCTCGCCCCCCGGTGCCCTTGACGCAGCCCCCCGCGCTACCTCCTTCAGCTTCGTCTTCTGCAGGCGCCACACAACTTAGGCCACGCCCCTCGACACGCAGCCAATCAGCTTCGACCCCACCTACTGACCACCATCCCGCATCCAGTGCGCATGCGTGAAGAGGTTAACCCCTTTCTCTCTCCTAGTTTACGCTTCCACCAATAGCAGACTTTTGCCCCCTGTTTTCCGCCTCCTCTGATCCTCCACCCTCTATATATACCCTTCCTGTTTACCTTTTATATCATTCCTTCCTTACTTGATAATGCTGGTTGTCCAGTGAAACGCGTCGTATATCCTGTATCATCATGTACATTTATGTAACCCTGTACCACCATGAATTTTGCTCATCTCCTTCATCTACTTCCTGCCACCCAGCGAAAACTCATCAGAGACCTGGAAACTTTGAATAATAAAATTTCCAACGCAGAAATTGCCATTTCTTTCAACCTCGTATGTATTAAAGAAAATTTATTACCTGGCTTTACTAACATATATATATATATATATATATATATGTATGTGTGTATACAGGTACAGTACAGTACAGTAAATCTATATAAAAAATGGACCCTTCATATTATACCAATACTTATCTAGTTTACTGTCTCTCGAACTGCTTGTCCGAGTCATCAGAATAAGTACCGGTATTAAGTTTATGAATATTTTTAATGTGTTTATTGAGGTTAGTCCGGAGCATGAAGCACTGAGCACATTGATCACACTTGAATCCTTTGACTCGCGAATGAACTACCGAGTGCGTGGCGAGCTTCGATTTAGTCCCAAACAATTTACCACATTCCTGGCACTGATAATCCTTGATGCCGGTGTGAGTGAGCGTGTGTCTATCCAGGGAAGACTTAACTTTAAACAACTTATGGCACAGATCGCACTCGAACCGCTTCTGGTCTGAATGAATGACCATAATGTGTCTGTTTAGGTATCTCTGCTGGGTGAATAATTTGCCACACACTTCACAGACATACTTGTCCTGCTGAGTGTGGAGGGTGATGTGATTGAGTAACGTGTCCTTGGTTTTGAATGTCTTGCGGCAATGATCGCACTCGAACTTCCTCATGTCGGAATGAACATATAGATAGTGTTTGGTGAGGCTGCTATTATTGGCATACAATTTACCGCACACTTCGCACGTAAATTCCTTAGCTTGCGAGTGGATGATGGCATGTTTGTTGAGAAGGCTTTTCAGAGAGAACAATTTGCCACACACCTCGCACTCGAAGGTTCCCACTCCCGAATGAGCTACAAAGTGTTGGGTCAGGGAGGTCTTCTGCGCAAATCTCTTCCCGCAGACCCGGCACTCAAAATTCTTCCACCCCGAGTGAACCAGGGAGTGATCGGTGAGGTGGCACTTCCTACCAAACAGCCTCCCGCACACCTGGCACTCAAACTCCTTTACCCCCGAATGGACGACTGCATGCTGGTTCAGGCTGGTCTTGAGGCCGAACCGATTACCACACACCTCGCACTCGAACCTCTTCACCCCGGAGTGCCCCATGGAGTGTCGGGTGAGGCTGCCTTTCCTCTCGAACAGTTTTCCGCACGCCTGACAGCGGTACTCCTTAGACATTAGAGTCGACTGTTGGGGTTTTTGGTCGTTTGGTGTTAACGATTGTGGTTTTTGGTCGTTTGGTTTTAAAAGTTGTGGTTTTTGGTCATTTGGTGTTGAAAGTTGTGGTTTTTGGTCGTTTGGTGTCCGTGGTTGTGGTATTTGGTAGTTTGGTGTTAGCGGTTGTGGTTCTTGGTTGTTTGGTGTCAGTGGATGTGGTTCTGGGTCGTTTGGTGTCGGAGGTTGTGGTATATGGTCGTTATGTAGGCTACCTCTTGCCATCTCTTTGTCGTCGTCCTTAAGCCCTAATCCTTCACGTTTTATCTTTTCATTAACCTCTGAAGTGCGCATGGGGGGTATGAGACACCACACTCCTGTGCTGACGTATTTGAGCTGTTCCCATCACTAAGATCGTTATTTTACCATAAATAGCATTAACCCTCTCCGACATATGACGCAATTTTGAGCCTATTAGGGATACTTTAAAGCCTTTATTACCATCAGGGTTTTTTACAAACCTTTATTTTAGTTACTTCAACCTCTGCAGTTGTCTTTGAGTTAGATGTGGGCAGAAAACTAATTTTGGAGAGGTAATTATAAGAGTGAGAGAACTCTATTTCTTATTGCTAATCTGGCAACCTCTGCATCATATATGTCTGAAGGGGTTAATACTTATCCATATGTGCCTATTATAGGTTGATTATAAAGGTATTAACCTGTTACAACAATAAAACAAGTGGAAACAGCGTTTGGATGGTCAAAATCGGCGATACAGGCCGGGAGTTACATAATGTATGGCTGAGGCAACCTCACTTCCCACCACTTTTCTCCACCTCTGGAGAGAGACTGTCGATCGATACTCTCTCTCTCTCTTGCACTCGCTTGCTAACAGTGATGACAATGCCCTGCTTGCAACTCGCTAATGTTAGCACGAAAATATACCACAGAATAAGGGAATAACAGGGAAAATAGGTGATAACTGAAGGAGGGGAGGAAAGTGGGGAAGGAGGGGAGGTGGAGGAGTGATATTTGGCATGGCCCAGGGGCAATACAAAATAAAAACAAATATATATATATATTATTTTTTTTTTTTTTTTTTGGGGGGGTGTTTTAAATGGATGTTTTTTTTCCCTGACTCTTAACCCAGTGAGACCCAGCATCGCACGTGATGCGTCGGCAGTGTTTGATCACCAACTCCCAGCGACGCATCACGTGCGTCCGACATATAAAAATCACTTACGTGGCTCGTAAGGTAGGAAATGGCGGGAGAATACGAGGGGGAGGTACCGTAGTGTGTGGGAGCCGGGCCGGTAGGTGTGAGCGGGCCAAGACAGCCGCGCGGCTGGTGGTGGTGGGCTTAGTGGGGATACTTTACACCCTTAGTTCACCGCCACTTTGAACCTTCATTACTCCGGTCGTATGGGAGCTAGAGGCTTGAGATTTATGTGAGACACTCCTTAGGATGTATGCCGTACAATGCCATACTCAGTTTTCACCCTAGTGCTCCCGGGCGGGTGGTCATGCGGGGGATACGAACTTTCGCCCCCCCCCCCCCCCACCCCCCGCCCCCCAAATGACCGAGGTGAGTTTTTTTTTGTTTTTTCATTTCTCACCATTCTCTTCCATTTTGGCTCAACAATTTTTTTTAGGCTCCCCCAACGGCCCCCCCCCCCCAAAAAAAAAATATCCGAGGTGTTTTTTTTTTGTTTTTTTTTTTTTTTTTTTCATTTCTCATCCTTGTCTTCCATTTTAGCAAACAAAAAAAAGAAGTGAAAATGGCTTGGGACTGGGGTGAACAAAATATTATAACTAGCCGGGGCTCAACGGGTTAAGAGTCTTCCCGCAGTCCGCCGGGGGAACTCTTAAGAGTCTTCCCGCAGTTCCCGGGTTAAGTATACATTCGAGCACCGTTTTTCCGTGCACCACACCATTGCACTCCACCTTCAGAACAGCATCCCCCTCCATCGTCTTTGGTCTTTTGCTTTTAAATTGTGTCGTCCCAGTTTTGGTTTGTTTATTTTGCAAGTTTTACATTTTAATTGCAACGCTGGATTGTTTTTATTGTATGAGGTGTACATTTGAGTGTAAGAAACAGTCTAAATACCTCCGCACAGGGAGGGGTGGCCACTACGCCACCTGCGCAGCTACGAGGTTAAGTATCGAGAAATTAGCTGCTAAGGGATTCAATTTACCATCAGTTCAAAAGAAACAGAGTATAGTGACATAAATTCTAGCAATGTTCTGAAGATTTTAGCCATTTTAGACCGATATTATAGATTGTGGCATTATTCTAGCGATAATCGGCATTCATTTACTATCTAGCGGACTTGATTGAACACTACAGAGGCCAGGTGAAGAAGAATACTGCAGATACTTCACAATGCTTCGCCTTCACTTTGGACCTGGAATACAAAGAGACATCAGATCTTAACCCATGGACTGCTAATAAATGGAAAAAATTATCAAGTTGAGGGAGGGAGAGGTGGTGGGGTATAGAGGGGGGAGTTAGTTAGTTATGTAGAGCAGATTAACCCACGAAATCCGGGGGGCCTCATATGATCCCAATCGCTGTGTCCGGGGCCCTTTATGTACAGGCAAACTTCATAATTCAGTAACTACTGATTGGGACTACCTAGAGCAGTCAATTTTTTTTCAAATTGTAGACCTTTTTGTTGTCTGTAGATTGTAGAATGCCATTGAGGTGACATCGATACTATGCGTGGTTGCCGTGTTATGCCGATTTTAGCGGCAATTTTTACCTGCGCATTTTGCCTCATATGAGGCCTCCCGGATTCCTGCCAATATTTTTGTTTGCCTACTATGAGGCCTCCCGGATTCTGAGGGTTAACCAGACCACTGAGCTCCATACGGAACTCTCATAGGTCTGGCCCGAAGGATTAGATCAGATTACTGAAAGGAACTTAAGGTGACGCAAAAAACAGATGATGGGGGGGGGGAAGGAAAAGGACGGAGAATCCGATAAAAGGGGGGGGGGGAGGATGTTGTATAGGGAGATACTACTTTCTATGTGTCGTCAAATTCTGAGACATTTCCCAGCACTGGCATAGTATTATAAGGGTTCTTTTTACACGTTTAAAAACTGTGTCTTCCGTGAGGCCCATCGCACTTCTTGGGTTAATTCTCCTCTTGCGAGTTTCGGGCTATAAGTAAGTTGGAGCTGTAGACATCGATATTTAGCAGAATTACCAACTAAAATACAGTTCAACAGTTGTAGTACATTGTTGTAAATAGTTGCTGAAATCACTGTTGGTCCTAAAAGTAACCTTTACCCTAATTTTTGTATAGTGATTTCCAGCACTGTTGTTGTTGTTGTTGTTGTTCCCTAAGCTGCCTGGCCGAACAGCCCTGAGTCCCTGAGAAAGGCCATGGCCACGATCGGGCTTTCCCACAGAGCTCTCATTGATTGTAGATTGTGTTGTTGGCGTAAGTGGTTGTGTGAAATGCAGTCTTCTATGATGTGTTTAATGGTATGGGGTGCTGTGTTACATCCCGGGCAGGCGTCGACAACGGAGTCATCCAGTCTTCTGATAGCTCAGGAGAGCTGGATGGTGTCCGCATCTCAGCCTGGCCAGGTGGACTCTGTCCTCGCGAGGAAGGGAGGATTCGGAAGGATGGATTTCGGGAGGTCGTGCATGCAGCTGCGTGTTGTCTGTGAGTGAGTGGATGGATCGGTGAGAGATATGAGTATGGATGTGCTTTGGAAGTTGGTTCGGGGTGGGCAGGGAGGGAGAGAGGACAATAACTGTGTGTGATACCGTGTGCTGGGTGTTGTTTTGATATTTCTTGGTGTCTGTGGGTGTGTTGCCATGTAGTTTAGTGGGTGGTCTTCGTTCGTGGAGGCTGCTGCCAGGAATTGAGTGCCTCTCATGTCCAGATGGTCTTTGACTTTGAGGATTTTGGTTTCTTGATGTAGGTGATCTGTGGGTGCAGTAGCTGTGCAGCCTGTAATGATCTTCAGGGCTTTGTTTTGAATAGTCTGTAAGGTCTTATGATGTGTTTCAGCTAGGTTAGAAGCCCAGGCTGGGCTTGCGTATTCCATCACTGATCTTATGTATTGTTTATATACTGTGGTGGTAGTTTCTTTGTTGTGTCCAAATTTTGTGTGAGCAAGTGACCTGAGGGCGTTAAGTCTGGGTGTCAGTTTCTTTTTAATGTTTGTGGTGTGCTGTTGGAATGTCATATGAGTATCATACATTACTCCAAGGATTTTGTGTGTGTGTGTATGTGTTAGGGGTGTGTTGTTTATGGTGAGTTGAGGGATGTATTCGTGTTCTGTCCAACTTGTGAGCAGGGTTGCGGTGGATTTGGCTGGGGCTAGATTAAGTCTGTTTGTAGTGCACCAGCCATGTAGTGTGTTGATATAAGGGTTGAAGGAGATCTGTTGCTCTTTTTGGGTCATGGTGTGTGCATGTGAGTGTTATGTCATCTGCATAGGAGGCTAAGTTTATTTGGGGCGTATTGGGTGTAGTTATATCGTGCATGTACAGATTGAAGAGTGCGGGCAATAGGACGGATCCTTGTGGGACTCCGTTTGGAAAGTTTCTGATTTTAGATGACTGACTGGCAAAAGATACGTGTGCACATCTGCCTGCTAGGAAGTTGGCCAGCCACCTTTTTGTGTTGTGCATGTTTGTGTTGTAGATTTTGTTTGTTAGGTTGTGGCGGGGGATGGCATCGAAGGCTTTACTAATGTAAATCCAGCACTGTTACGGAAATGACTAGGCCTATTGATTGAATCATAAACTAGGCTATCAGAAAAGCCTAGTTTAGGCTAGGCTATAGCCTAGCCCAATAAATTATGAGATACTGTACTTGTAAAATATTACCATTTTATAATGACTGCATTACATATTACTTATTTCACTCACCAATGTGTTTATGGAATAGTTTATGAATACGGTGGTGAGTGGGAGGGCAATAGGCCTACCAAGATAAAAAATTGATTACTGTAATTTGACAACCATTCAAGTTGTTGGTGACACTGTTGCCACCTCACAAAGTTACCTTCAAACCAATGAACCCAGGCCCTTTTATTCCTTATGTTATAGCTATCATTCGTCCATTTTTTTATGTTCAAGTTTTTGAAAGTAATGAATCCTTAACTAGGCAAATATGTCATAATCTAACCTAATCTAACTTAATGCCTGCTAACCGGGAACTGGGGAGACTCTTAGAGTTCCCCGGCGGACTGCGGGAAGACTGGGCTGCGGGGAGACTCTTAAGAGTTCCCCCGGCGGACTGCGGGAAGACTCTTAAGAGTCAGAGAAAATAAAATCACTTTGACATCGAAAAAAAAAAAATTTTTTTTTTTTTTTTTTTTTATTTTTTTATTTTTTTTTGGCCCCTGGGCCATGCAAAATCTCAGTCCTCTACCTCCCCTCCTTCCCCACTTTCCTCCTCTCCTTCAGTTATCACCTATTTTCCCTGTTATTCCCTTATTCTGAGGTATATTTTCGTGCTAACATTAGAAATCCGATTGGAGGGTGTGGTCATCACTGATAGCAAGCGAGTGCAAGAGAGAGAGAGAGAGTATCGATCGACTGCGTCTCAGTGGCCTTGGGGGAAATTGGCGGGAAAGCAGATTGCCTCACCCATACATTATACAACTCGCGGGCTATATCTCCGATTTTGACCATCCAAACGCTGTTTTCACTCGTTTTATTGTTGTTTCAGGTTAATACCTTTATAATCAACCCATAATAGGCGCATATGGATAAATATTAATGCTATTAATGGCACAATGAATATTTTAGTGACGGAAACACCTCAAATACGTCAGCACAGGGGGACGTTTCCAATTACCCCCATGCGCACTTCAGAGGTTAAGAGTCAGAGAAAAAATAAATAAACTTTAAACATCGAAAAAAAAAAAATGTTTTTTGTTTTTTTATTTTTTTGTTTTTTTGCCCCTGGGCCATGCAAAATATCACTCCTCTACCTCCCCTCCTTCCCCACTTTCCTCCCCTCCTTCAGTTATCACCTATTTTCCCTGTTATTCCCTTATTCTGAGGTATATTTTCGTGCTAACATTAGCGAGTTGCAAGCAGGGCATTGTCATCTCTGTTAGCAAGCGAGTGCAAGAGAGAGAGAGAGTATCGATCGACTGTGTCTCAGTGGCCTTGGGGGAAATTGGCGGGAAAGCAGGTTGCCTCACCCATACATTATATAACTCGCGGCCTGTATCTCCGATTTTGACCATCCAAACGCTGTTTTCACTCGTTTTATTGTTGTTTCAGGTTAATACCTTTATAATCAACCCATAATAGGCACGTATGGATAAGTATTAATGCTATTTATGGTAAAATGAATATTTTAGTGATGGAAACAGCTCAAATACGTCAGCACAGGCGGACGTTTCTAATTACCCCCATGCGCACTTCTTAGGCTAATCAAGCTAACCTAGTCTCCTTAACCCAATGGCCGCGACACTCCTTCCGGAAGGCTTTACTGGGCGGATGCGACGCTCCTTCTGGTAGATGTACATGTATGTATGAGTATGTATGTATGCATATACTCAGGCGCATATCCCATAGCTGGGGATGGCCAACTCGAGACAGAGCCCGAACAGGGACATTAACACAATACAAAAAACAAAAAATACAAATTCTCACACATCTGGGTCGCCCAGAAGACCCAGAGACCAGTAGTAGGGCACTCCAGCACTCCCCCGACCTCCCGGAGAAGTTCTGGTAGATAGCACATTAAAATAAAAAACAAATAAAAATAAAAAAATAAACTCCCCAGTGCTAGTGAAATGAAAGCAATATGTGATTAATTGGTATGTCTCCTTACCACCACCTCGTGTTCCCCCTCCTTAAAATCCTCCTCCTTTCTCCCTCCAGCTCCCCTTCCTCATTTATCCCTCATCCACTCCCTATAAATCCTTCTTCTCGCCTCAAATACGCTTATAGTCACCCTCTACCTCCCTCCATCATCCTACATGCACAAGAGACGTCTCTGTCTCGCCAGTATCTCAAGAGATGTTCGAAAGGGTGAACCTATGTCGCGCTCCCTCCCACCACTCCCGTCACAAATATACAGTTTTTCACTGGATATTTTCTCTACCCCTACTCTCTGGTTCTTCAATGTTCTTATGTTCATTATGCAAGTAAAATACAGTATGTGCATATGGAACAGTAATATGGCATTATATGGAAACTGTAACACATTTTGTCAGAATTGAAGGTAAATCTTTTGCTCTGGCGAACATTTAAAAACAAATTCTGTTGCAGCTGCAGAGTTAGTCTTTACTGTGGGCTACCGACCCCAGAACCCCCGCTATGTAACCTAACATAACTATATCACCAACCTAACCTAATACAAGCCTAACAGACCTCCTTTTAAGTTGTGTTCCGGACTGGTCATGGTGACTGAGTGAGCCTCATCAGAGAAATTGTAGGCGGCACTGGAAGTAGCGCTGCACTCAAATTAGTTGACAACACACAGGTGTTTTGGGAAAGCTGTTCTCTGGTCCACTGGTTGTTGTACTATTATCGTCCAGGCAATTCACCTCCCTGCAAAGTTTCATTACGGAGGAGCTTCTGGTTAATGAAGTATTGAGAGTTAAAGTTGCCAGTGCAATGTTTGGGTGTTAGGTGCACGGCAGCAGATTGGGTGGGCGCTTCACACTGCCTGGACGTAGCCGACCAATCAGCGCACTGCACATGGGCGCTAACAGAACTAGAACTCCTACTACATCTCTTCACATAGAACTGCACTGGCTGCCAGTAAGAGCAAGAATAGAATTTAAGTTGTGTTTGGTGACTTTTAAGGTTCTCAAATTTGGTGAGCCTAGGTACCTTGCGGAGCTGCTCAGGCGCCCACTGGCACACCATGGTGTAGTTGTGCGTCATGACAATGACCCTTTTCGTCTTGATGAACCAAGGGCTTTCCAGCAGTCTTCTTTCTTTGAGAGGTCATTCTCCTACATGGCTCCGAGGTTGTATAACAGGTTGCCGCTGTCCATGAGACAACTGAGTTCTGTTGAATGCTTCAAGAGACAACTTAAGAATTTTCTCTTTGAGAGAAGCTATGATCTTGAGAGAGGTGTCATGACAGATGGCTATAGAGTTTAGGCTATTTTGCCACTGCTAGTGATTGTTAAATGTGTTGTATATAAGCCTTCTTTTGATGCATTGATTTTTGTTCTTTTTTCTTTCTCTTTTCGAGCGCTAGTGAATTCTTCGGAAAAATTGGCGCTTATGAGAAATAAGTAACATGCTTATTATTATTATTATTATTATTAACATTCTCACTCACATTGTGCTTTGCAACACCAAATGCAGCCTCCTGATTGGTTGCACCCTGGAATACTCCTTTTATCTGTCTTTCCTCTCTTTTTTTTTTTTACTCCCATAGTAGCTATCACAAAACTAATAAATTTGGCTAGGTTCATCATAGTGAGCACACACATTTTTTCCATTATGTGCATTGTAATTCCATATTTTAACCCACTCCCTGAGAAGTCGCCTACACATTGATATACAATTGAATATGTGACATACAGTAATATATATATATTTTTTTTTTTTGTAATATTAGTTTAACCAGACCACTGAGCTCTACAATAGAACTCTCATAGGGCTGGCCCGAAGGATTCGATCAAGATATATAACTAAACTAGTCAAGATAGATCGGGAAGGGCAGTAAGGGAACAAATCGAGGATGGTGACGACACGCAGACATTTCTTGCCATTTCACCAGTTCAGCCGGACCACATGAGCTCCACATCAGAGCTCTCATAGGGCAGGGCCGAAGGATGAGGCAAGAACTGCTACACTACAACACCAACCAAGAAGTGATCAGGGCGAAGAATGAAAGATCAGGTCGAAGGTAGAAAAATCACATCGAGAAGCAAAAAATGCATTACCGAAGGGAATCAAGTCAGTCCCCGCCCATGTAGGCATTGCGGGAAATGAACGTGCTGACGCCCTTGCTAAACAGGCCTGTCTAGGTGCTCCGGCATCCACTGTCCTCAGATCGGATGACCTAATTCCTGTAGTTCGACGGCATATTCATGAAAAGTGGCGCTCAGAATGGAGGGATCGACCTTTGGGAGGTCACCTTCGTTCCATCAAAGACGACACTCACATGTGGCCCTCTTCGCTCAGCCCCTGTCGCGCTGACCAAACCCTCTTAACTCGATTACGCATAGGACACACGAGACTCACTCATGGATATCTAATGACCACTCCCCGTAGTCCTCCGCCGGAATGTCACCATTGTCGCACAGTTCTTACTATCCCTCACATTTTATGCGTTTGTCCCATGTACGGCCCTAAAAGACGTCGCTTCTTGCGACACACCTCTTTAAAAGACATCCTTTCTGACTCAGATTCATTCTCGTTCATAGCCATCCGCCATTTCTTAGCAGCTCTTAATCTCTACGATGAAATCTGACCAGTGACCTATATGACTTGACTTACTATCCCCCCGCCGACCACTAGCCTTATGAGGGCCTCGGCCCAGAGGGCTAGTTTAAATTAAACACGTCTTCAACAACAACAACAGTCCGGCCACATCAGCAACCGAAGAGACAAATCAGGCCAGGAGTCTGCTACCTAGCCAGGCCAGGGAGACATGAGATATAGGCTGCCCGAGGACAGCCAAATGGGACAGAAAAAGAATAGAAGGGGAAAATCATAGAATGAGGAATGAAAAACTACTCAAAATTAGTCAAGCTGAGGACGAAAGCTCGAGGGGAGATAGGAAGGGTAAGTACCACAACCATCCCCCATCAAGCTCCAGTCGCCGGCCCCGAAGCCCCCCAACCACGTCAAGGAGAGTAGTATCAGGGGGGACAGTAATATGTTTAAGTGTATATGTACCTGTATATGTAGTTTTCCTCTACCACGCTTTCCTTTCCCAACATTAGTGCAATCACAGGAGCCTCAACACCTCTAATTTTTGTGTAAACATTTGAACACAGCCAGTGTATATCGTGACGTCATTGATACACGCACCAGTGACAATATCATCAACAATATAAGGGCTTGTATCCAATAAAATCTCTATAGTATATATATGCATATTTAAGTTACTACTGTATTATTGTTGTAAAAACTGTATGTTCGTGTTTGGAAAAAGCGTATGATCGTGTAGATAGAGAAGCAATGTGGAAAGTGCTAGAGATTTATGAAATTGGAGGACATTTGTTAAGAGCAGTCAAAAGTTTTTATGAAGAGAGCAGAACGTGTGTTAGAGTAGGAAATAAGTTGAGTGAATGGTTTGAGGTAATGTAGGTCTGCGACAGGGTTGTGTGATGTCACCGTAGTTGCCTAATGTATACAGTATATGGATAGGAAGGTTAAAATGAGAACTATGGGTAGAGGATTTTGTTTAGTAGGAAAGAATGGTAGAGATTGGGAGTTGAACCAGTTGCTGTTTGCTGATGACACAGCGTTGGTGGCGGATTCTGAGAAGAAACTGCAGCGAGTAGTCAAAGAGTTAGATATGTGGGAGGAGGAACCCGAGGGTGAATGTCAATAAAAGTAAAGTGATGGTGTGTAATAGAGGTGCTCGTAGGGTGAATCTAGACGTGCAGCTGGATGTGGATGGAGAAATACTGGAACAAATACGAGTGTTTTAAGTATCTGGGAGGAGTGATAAACAAGGACACAGGTGTGGAAATGGAGATAAAACAGAGAGTAGGCCATGTGAAGGAAAACAAGTTTTCGGAGCAATGGGAAGTACTGTATGTGGAAGGTGATAAATCTCTGAATGAAAGCTAAAAGTAAAATATATCAAGGGATAGTTGTACCAACAGTGCAGGCTGGGAAATTAGGTATAGCCCGGCAGCCCGGACTAGCCCGGACATGTAGCCGGGCTAGTGATTTTCAATGTTAATCTGCCCGGCAGTTGCCCGGGGGACAAGTGAATGTTTGTAATACTTCCTTACATAACGCTGCAATAAAATATATACATACATATATAATATCAAATACCGTTATATAATTAATGTAGGAAAACATCGCTGCGGTAACCCTTTAATAGACGGAGTCTGAGACCGACGACACTTGGTGTGCGGTGACCCTTAAGTAAACAGTAAACAGCTAATCGGTTGTCGAATACTATACAGTACTGTCAATATTGATTTATATCAGATGCAATAACAACACAAGAATCAATAAATAGATAAAGAAAACAAAAACAGGAAAATTGAAACAAGTTAGGCTAAAATAATGTAGCCGTGTAAATCCTATGATAACATTGCCTAAGAATTGTTGCTATTGCTTTGCCGTGAATCTCGTAATGTTACGAACTTGAATTGCAAGGGATACTAAAGCTTGTTAAGGGGGGATGGTTCACTTTTTGGGCGTTTTTTGCATGTATTCATTCTTTTTCTAGTTTCCTCCCTAGACCTCCATCAAATTTAAAAAAAAACATCCTTTAGATCCCCCTTCTAGATTAATTTGTAGCCTACATTTTTCGGTAGAAAAAATTCCCGGCCGAAGGCCGGTTCCTCCAACATTACAGGCTCACTATTATTCGCCAGGGAAAAAATCGACATCTAAATAGCACGAAAGGTCTAAATATTGACGACGAAATGGAGCGAAAGGTTTTAAGATCGACTAACTAATGGGGCAAACATCTTAACATCTGTAAACTAATGGGGCTAAACATGAGGGAGAAAGTGGTTCAGAAAACAGACCCATGTCCCCTTAAGCTTGTAGATGGTGTTGGTGGCATAGTTGTTGGTCAGTGGTCAGTGTTATACTATAAGCCATAGATGCTGGTTGTAGGGTAGCAGATTGGCATCGTCTGCACCTACACTTGTCTCCACTGTAGATGGTGTTGGTGGCATAGTTGTTGGTCAGTGGTCAGTGTTATACTATAAGCCATAGATGCTGGTTGTAGGGTAGCAGATTGGCAGTCTGCACCTACGCTTGTCTCCATTTACCCGATATCGGTGTGCAGTTTTATTATTTGTTCTATTTCTCCCCATTTTAATGTTAATAATTCCGATCTTCAAAAAATCGGGCTATTTGGGAATTTTGGATTATTCGTGTTCGAATTATTAGAATTTTGCTGTAACAGACTATTTGACAGACAGACACATCTTCCTTAACCCCTTCTGTACCGGCGACGTGTTTATAATTTCTTTCTAGCTAGATTTATACTATTTTGTGCAGTTTAAGAAGGATGTGTGCTGTTATAAAAAAGGTCAAGTGAGATAATTCGAAGCCTGTTAATTGCTGGAGGCCCCTTTTAAACTGAATTATATAATTTAATAGTAGCCAGAATATATTGAAATGGACGTCACCGGTAATGAAGGGGTTAAGTCAGTGTTGTGATTTAATATTCAGTATAGCCGTAAACACTCTCTCTCTCTCCCCGGTATACGTCAATAATGAACTATGAATTTGTAATGTGATGCCATAGACCAAGGCTGCCTGTTCCTAGAAATGTTATTCAACTTATTAGGTCTGCGCGTGAAGCGAAGGAGGCTGTTGGTGTTCTGGAATTGAAGATTATTTTGGATCGACGTCCACATCGACACCCTATTTGGGGGAAGCGAAGGATCTCAAGGGCTTACACAGTCCTTCTTCTTCTTCTTCTTCTTGTTAGGGCAACGCTTATTGAAAATTGCAATTTTTCGGTTATTACTGAACGAAATTTAATTATTGTTCTCGTGCATATACCCTGATTTATCCTCTAGGCTTTAACGGAGCCCTTTTTGTTTTATTTGGTCCTGTGCATCGCGCTACGTGCCTTGGAGTAAACACGACCACACGGACCTATACTGTAGTCTGCTTGGACTAGTAAAATTGAATATTGCTAGTCGTGAAGTTTTTTATTGGGGAGATTGTAGGCACCAGTTGAGCAGGACAGTACCCAAGGGGAGGACACATAGCCATATGATAACGAGTTACTGGAACTCCTGCTTCATTTGCCAGGCTTCCCCCACTTTTTCTATAGGTGCCTCACCTACACAGAGAGTAATCCAGCTAACTCTCATAGACACTTACTATTCATTGAATCATTTCACTACACTTAAAAATCACACCACACTTCTTTCCAACACACCTAAATTTCCTCTAACGTACTGTACCGTGATTTTAGGTGATATGTTTGTGAATGTATGTGGTACTTAGCGAGCGAAATGTCTTACAGTGTATCAGGGCAAGTACAAGATATGTCAGGGCAAGTAAATTTCAGAAGTCACTAGCCCGGGGCAAGTAGATCCGCAACACTAATTTCCCAGCCTGCAACAGTGATGTATGGGACTGAGACATGGGCTCTGAAGGCAAAAAGAGAGAAAAAAGCTGGATGTGATGGAGATGAGCTGCTTGAGGAGTATATGTGGATTAACTCATAGAGACAGATTAAAGAAAGTGGGAGTGGGAGAGTAGAAGAGTGGGACAGCAGGAACCTTTGTCGGCCAGAGTGGACAGAAGGGTGCTGTGCTGGTATGGACATGACCGAATGGGAGATGAAAAGCTTACAAAGAGAGTATGTGAATCAGATACAAGGAGAGGTAGAGGGGTAGGAAGACCTCCGTTAAGATGGAGAGATTGTGTTGTACAAGCGTTGTAGGATAGAGAAATGACTAGAACAGGCAAGAGAAGTGGTAATAAATAGGAATGAATGGAGAATGCTTGTGAATAGACGAGTGATAACATGGTCATTGGGGGAGGGTGTCGGGAACCAGTTGGACTAGATAATAGTCCGTTAGGCGCTTGGCCCGGGGAACCGATGTATATGAAGGGTCGCCTAGATGTGAGGTGGGCGGGCATTGTGGTGGTAAAGCTACGCTGCGTGTCTGCCTGCTGAGACCGGAACCTCTCCGGGAGGTCTGGGACCTGGAAATCTTTTGCTGGAGACCCCAAATGGGCCTGGGTCTCTTGAGTCTTCTGGGCAACCTAGATGTGTGTGTATTTTTGTATTTATTTATTTTTTTATTTTTTTATTTTTTTATTTTTTGTGTTGTCCCTGTTCGGGCTCTGTCTCGAGTCGGCCACCCCCAGCTATGGGGTATGTGCCTGTGTATGTATATACATACATTTTTTTTTTTTTTTTTTTTTTTTTTTTTTTCTATATTCCAACTACTCCCTCTCGGGCATAGGCTGAGAGCCTGTACATTCCACCGCTCAACACGGTGAAGCCCGTGAGGTCTTGTTCCAGTCTGGGGAGTGAGACATGCGAAGCATCCATCATGGCTCGAAGCAGCTCCATCTCTGAAGCGGCCGGTTGCTTCGCTCAAGTGCTTCACCGTCTCACCCTCCAGACTCAGACCCTCACTCTCAGAACGCCACCTATTGAGCAGTGAACTCACTAGGCATTGTCCCCCTGTAACATATTTTGAATATGGGAATATTCATACAGTGTTATTAATCAGGGAACAATGAGGGTATTTTTTGGCATTTCGGTGGGCTTTGTGGTAATGCACTGATACTAGGTACAGCACAAATTCAATCCCAATAATATCTTCCCATTGACATATCGGGATTTGAACCCGGGTCCATTGGATTACCAATCCAGTGGCATGACCACTCCACCACACCTCCCCTGTATATATAACATTACTTATTCACAAGTTTAACATTTACATACAAAATAAATATTCATATACTGTATACTGTATATTGTAAACTAATATTCATATACTGTATACTGTATATTGTAAACTAATATTCATATACTGTATACTGTATATTGTAAACTAATATTCATATACTGTATACTGTATATTGTAAACTAATATTCATATACTGTATACTGTATATTGTAAACTAATATTCATATACTGTATACTGTATATTGTAAACTAATTTTACAAATAATACAGGAATAATAATACTAAGATTGTTATGAATTATATCTATATTCTTGAGTATATCACCAAATATTTTTACATAAAATCATGCCCACATCTGTGGTCTAAAAAGGACTAAATATTGTATTATAAATTCGCAAATCAATAAATAGCAAAGTAAATCAAATTTAAATACAGTACATTAGTATTAATAATGATGTGACATTAAAAATTACTTTTGCATATACAGTACAGTACAGTACAGTACAGTACAGTACAGTACTATACAGTACAGTACAGTACAGTACAGTACTGTAGTTGAACAATTAAAGGGCACATAAAATTGTCGCGAGCCGTGGCATACCCGGTAGTCAGTATATATATAGGGAGTCGGCTGGTGATCAAAGGGTCAGCGGTGTCAAAATATTATTGGTAGATGTCAAGCCCAGGCAACTTGACCTAGCGATTCCTGACAAACGCCTAATGTTCATGGCCACCCCTTCTCTGGATTCCTGACAAACGCCTAATGTTCATGGCCACCCCTTCTCTGGATTATGGCGTCTGGCAAAAACAAAATATATCAAACATAATAATAAATAATAATAAATATCTATCTATCTATTGCCGGATGCCTTACTCCCCTTAATGAGGGTGGCCATACACAGAAGGCCCCCAAGCGAACCTATTCCCTGTGAGGGACAGCCCAAGCCAGTTTACTGAAGGACTTACAGTATTGACCACTCAATTTAGGATCCGTCCGACTTCGAGGCCCTCTATGTATCTTGTTAGCACTATTTTTCTACAGTGGTATTCGGGTAGTCCATCCACTAACCTGCCTTACATTTAGATAAGCAGTACGGATTTGTATCAGGTTTACCCCCCTAGACAGATTGCTGACCAAGGCTGACGAGTCCCATCCACAGAGAATTTTATAATAAAATCCAATAAGTAAAAATAACACAATCTGGATCACAAGATACAGAATCACTGGTGGCCCCAAATTGTTTAGTTTTCTGTTGTGAGTCCCGGCTACAATTTTAGACAGCTTTTCTGATCTTTAAATATTGAAAACATTTATTTAATTAAATAAGAACAATTTTCCAATCTTTTAAATAAAGTGCATAATTTTAAAGGGTAAAGTTTAACTTACAAATAATTCCAGAACATTGGTGGCATTTGTGTATACAGTATATGAATAATTCCAGAACATTGGTGGCATTTGTGTATACAGTATATCAATAATTCCAGAACATTGGTGGCATTTGTGTATACAGTATATCAATAATTCCAGAACATTGGTGGCATTTGTGTATACAGTATATGAATAATTCCAGAACATTGGTGGCATTTGTGTATACAGTATATGAATAATTCCAGAACATTGGTGGCATTTGTGTATACAGTATATCAATAATTCCAGAACATTGGTGGCATTTGTGTATACAGTATATCAATAATTCCAGAACATTGGTGGCATTTGTGTATACAGTATATGAATAATTCCAGAACATTGGTGGCATTTGTGTATACAGTATATCAATAATTCCAGAACATTGGTGGCATTTGTGTATACAGTATATCAATAATTCCAGAACATTGGTGGCATTTGTGTATACAGTATATGAATAATTCCAGAACATTGGTGGCATTTGTGTATACAGTATATGAATAATTCCAGAACATTGGTGGCATTTGTGTATACAGTATATGAATAATTCCAGAACATTGGTGGCATTTGTGTATACAGTATATCAATAATTCCAGAACATTGGTGGCATTTGTGTATACAGTATATCAATTTTGTTACCACCCTGCCCCATTTCTTCCTAGTTGTCCGTACAGTGTTCTCCTAACTAACCAACACACACTGTATTACTGCACTGTAGAGACCCTATAGTAACAGAGATCGGCCAACCTACGCCATCTTGGTGCCACTGATGATGATATTTGTCTCTCTCTACACTTAAGGGGAGGCAGACCGTTTGTTTGGTCATTCATTCCTTTATTTCTTAGTTTCCTCACTAGACCTCCACCCCCTAGACCACCCTTCAAGATAAATTTGTAAATTTTTCGGTAGAAAAATGTCCCGGCCGAAGGCCGCTTCCTCTTAAAATTGCAGGCTCGCTTTCGCTCGCCAGGAAATAATCGACACCTAAATGGCACGAAAGGTCTTAAAATTGACAACGAAATGGGGTGAAAGGTGTTAAAATCACCAAACTAATAGGCCGAACGTCTTATAATTTCAAAACTAGTGGGGCTAAACATTACGGAGAAGGGGGTCCAGAAAAACGGTCTGCCTCCCCTTAATAATTTTCATGCCCATAATTAACGTTTGGGATTACCAGTACAGTAAAGGGTATAGAGTTTGGTCTTTGTATTACCAGTACAGTAAAGGGTATAGAGTTTGGTCTTTGTATTACCAGTACAGTAAAGGGTATAGAGTTTGGTCTTTGTATTACCAGTACAGTAAAGGGTATAGAGTTTGGTCTTTGTATTACCAGTACAGTAAAGGGTATAGAGTTTGGGCTTTGTATTACCAGTACAGTAAAGGGTATAGAGTTTGGTCTTTGTATTACCAGTACAGTAAAGGTATAGAGTTTGGTCTTTGTATTACCAGTACAGTAAGGGTATAGAGTTTGGTCTTTGTATTACCAGTACAGTAAAGGGTATAGAGTTTGGTCTTTGTATTACCGTACAGTAAAGGGTATAGAGTTTGGTCTTTGTATACCAGTACAGTAAAGGGTATAGAGTTTGGTCTTTGTATTACCAGTACAGTAAAGGGTATAGAGTTTGGTCTTTGTATTACCAGTACAGTAAAGGGTATAGAGTTTGGTCTTTGTATTACCAGTATACCGTACAGTAAAGGGTATAGAGTTTGGTCTTTGTATTACCAGTACAGTAAAGGGTATAGAGTTTGGTCTTTGTATTACCAGTACAGTAAAGGGTATAGAGTTTGGTCTTTGTATTTACGCAATGGATAAATGCACTGAATTTGGGTGTGAGCATCCTAGGTTGGAATCCCTGGAGTGCCAAATGTATTTGTTGATTTCATTAATTGAGTTTAGGAGTAAAGTCGGTTGGTGGAGGTAACATAATAATACATGATAACAAATGAAGTAATACTTTGTTTGCTAATTGGTGCACTAAAATTTGAATTTGTATATAGTACTGTACAATCTACCTTAACCCTTTCACACTTATGACGCGATTTTGAGCCTATTGGGGATACTTTAAAGCCTTTGTTACCGGTACCATCAGGAGTATTTACAAACCATTAGTTTAGTTACTTCAACCTCTGCAGTTGTCTTTGAGTTAGCTGTGGGCAGAAAACTAATTTTGGAGAGGTAATTATAAGAGTGAGAGAACTCTATTTCTTATTGCTAATCTGGCAACCTCTACATCATAAATGCGTGAAAGGGTTAACTATTACCTACAGTATACTTAAATATGAACCTCAGTATGATCTCCTCTGTACTGTTAAGAGTCTGGAATAAAGTAATATTATTACTAGCATTGCTGTTATTATCAAGCATGCAAGCAACACTACTTATACATAAAATTTACATAAAATTTTAAGACCGAGTGCTCCACACATACGTGCAATTTCAGTCTCTTGTCCTACTTGTTAGAAACACTAGGATGGGAATCTTTGTGGTGATCATACGCCAGAGGCTTAAACAGGTATCTCGTGCTTGACATTTTTAACATACATAAGACATTTTTATTATTATCATTATTATTATCAATATACAAGTAAGGAACACTACTTGTCCAGAACACTACTATCCATTTCAGACCCCATGAGGCATCGTTTTTTGCAAATATCTTTTAAACAAACAGTTGGATCAATATGACATTTTGGCACAGCTTGTTCTACACCGTCCCCTAATTTATGGCACTACAGTGGATTGTCAAGTGTATTTCATTAAGGAGTTTACTCTTGGTTTTCAAGGCAAAGCTGGCAAGAGCTGATTAAGCATTCGGACAGGTGGAGTTTCCCCCACTCCCGTCATCCCCTCCCTCCCTACTTGCTTACCTCCAACCCCATATCCCCGCCTTCCCCCTCCCTTCTTCTATCCTTTCTTCTCTCCCTCTCTCTCTCTCTCTCTCTCTCTCTCTCTCTCTCTCTCTTGCGTTGTACATAAGATATGAAGCCATGCACATGATACTTGTCTATAATGGCAGATAACCAAACATTATACTGTACGCCGAGTATGGTTGGATCGTTTATACAAACGATCGTGGTCGCTGTTCTACCTTGTTTGACCGTTATACAGTGTTTGGTAGGTGAAAATGTTAACGTGGTAACTCACGGGCATGCGGCCGTAGAAGGTGTATAGCCACATGCTGTGGAGGAAGGTGTGCTTCATCGCTGACGGTCATGGCCAACATGCTACGATGTGCGCGTGGGTGCAAAGGAGTAATTGCGCTTCGACTTTTCCATGTCTTTAACCAGGAGAAAAGCGCTAACAAAATGAAGATTAGTCTGAATAGGTAAGTCATTAATCAGTGTTATGCCGATCTATAGCTGGTGTGTTATGACTTTGTTCCTTATTAAATTTTGATCTCATTCTTCATATTTATTATCCATTCCATGCCGCTTGGCTGGCTCAGTGGTTATCATCTCCGTCTCCCACGCACGGGGTAGGGGGTTCAAATCTCGCTCAGATTTGAAAGGTTTTTCTGAGATACAAGCTGGGCGGTACTGTCTCTCCTTGAGCAAGGGAGATGGGGTAATGGTGTCTGGTTGTTACTAAGCGTTCCAAGCGCTTGAGAATCCCCGAAGGAGGAGATTCGGGCGCTATATAAGTAACCACACGATTATTATTATTATTATTATTATTCTCTTCCTCTCCAAATTGTTCTACTGTCTCAGCCAAAGGTTAGATTCAGTGTAATGGGGTCGGCACTTTTCCTGCGCTTGAGAGGGACGGTATGTAATTGTTGTCATGTTACTCGATGATTTAAAGCTGGGGCTGGTTATTACTCTCTTACATATTCCTTGTTCATTTCTCTGGACATTAAGAGTTATCGAGGGTTATTACTTGTGAGTTTTCGAGGGTTATTACTTGTGAGTTTTCAAGGGTTATTACTTGTTATGAATTCAGCCTTCACCAACTGAAATGCAATCCCGTTAAATCGTGTTCTTGAGTTCTTGACTTCCCTTCTCAGAGTTCGTATTTCGCTTGATGGTACTGTAGTTGATTTATTATTGCTGACTTCCATAATAGTTGTTAATTGAGCATTGCTATTACTTGTATAATTATTCATGGGTCAATTATTCGTTTTCTTACACATGGTCATGTGAAGAAAACGTAGTGTCCAGATAAAACGCTAAGTATGTTTCACTGCTATCTATGACATTAAAAGTGAAATTATTTTGATCATGATACCGTTACCAATATCCGTTATATATTATATTTTGAAGCATGTTATCTAATCTACAGCTTTTCCTTCCCCACATAGGCCATATGATGGTGTTGCAGAGGCCATGGGAATGACCGTAAAAGCAGTGCGATTGATGGTGACGCGCAGCATGGGTTCTCGGACAGATACACCACCTGGGACAGCCACTCCCCCCGTAGCACCGCCAAACTCACCGACACCCCCTGCCACACCACCTGTCTTTGAGAATTTCACCATTGGTACCATTCGCCGCCATATACATGCCAAGTTTGCAGCCAAGGAAACCTTTACTATTTGCACCCTGACAGAAAGTATGAAGATGGCAGGTATTATTCCGAGGGAAATCTCAGAGACGGCGATGTGGCGAGTGCTGCACAACATGGGGTTCCGGTACAGGACATCACAGAGGAAAATGTATGTGCAAAAGGAGTCGTTGGATGTTGTGTGCCGCCGTGTTGAGGCTCTCCGAGCACTCCAGCGACATCGGAAGGAGGGAAGACAGGTGGTGTATGTGGACGAAACGTGGTTCACCACCCGAATGCAGCACAACATGGAGTGGGTAGATACATCCCAGCCTGCCACTAGTGCCACCTACAGCCGTCAGGTGCCACCTGGAGAAGGGGAGCGATTTGTGGTAGTAGCAGGTGGTACAGTTGACGGTTTCGTTAATGATTCCTTTTTGTGCTTCGCTGCAAAAAACAAAACTGGCGACTACCACGGGGAAATGAATAGCAACCTGTTCCTCCGCTGGCTCACGTTGCAGCTCCTACCGGCTCTGGCTGAGCCATCAGTGTTGGTGTTAGATAATGCACCCTACCACAGCCAAATGACGGAGGAGAGTCGCTGCCCCACGACTGCCACCAACAAAGCGGAGCTGGTGAAATGGCTGGAGCACCGCAAGTTCCCCTTCCCACAACATGCCACACGTGCCGAGCTTTTGCAACTCTGCAAGAAGAATCGGCCAGAACCATGGTACATGGTTGACAAAATCATCCGAGAATGGGGTCATGAAGTCGTCCGACTGCCACCTGCGCATCCAGAGCTTAATGCCATCGAACAGGTGTGGGGCTGCATGAAGCGGTATGTGCGCTCCACGTTGCACCGGTTCACGCAGGCAGGTCTACAGGTCAGGCTAGAAGCCAAACGTTGTGCAACAAAGGAGGTGTGGGCAGGTGCGGTACGACGAGCCAGAGCCTTCGAAAACGAGTATTGGTCATCTGACAATATACATGCAGGTGTGGAACCTGTCTGCATCACCATCGACAGCGATGACGAGGATGAGCTGTTTCTCGATAGTGATGAAGATTAAAATATAAAATATGCTCGATTGTTTGCATTATTAACCCATCAGACCCGGAAGAGCTCTTAGGCACCCATAAAAAACACCCCGAGCTACCCGGAAGGGCTCTGAGGCACTCATGAGCTTAAAGCCTGTAAGCTTGATGTGCGAGGCGTATGTCCGACGTATGTAAACAACAGCCGGCTGGACTAACGCCCCGCATCTCCGACCACAAGAAGGAGTACGTCGCTTGTTCGTGTGTGCCTGTATGTTGTTGTTAAGTATCGAAAAGTAGTGTAAAGTGGCTGTTTTTGCCATAAAGTTATCTCCAATGAAATCATCA
This sequence comes from Paralithodes platypus, assembly GCA_032716605.1. Classification (NCBI taxonomy): domain Eukaryota; kingdom Metazoa; phylum Arthropoda; class Malacostraca; order Decapoda; family Lithodidae; genus Paralithodes; species Paralithodes platypus. Next base: position 27,558,373 of record CM064481.1, read on the forward strand.
TCACAACTGAACCAGTTGACTTAGAGAGCTCTACTTAACGCCATTCTACAGGTACGAAACACATCTACGCTTGGGGATGCGCGGGAATGCGGAAGCAAGCAAAATAACAAAGATGCGGTAGCCTAGGCGTAGACGTTTTTCGGCCAAAACCCCCGGATTTCGGGGAATATATATGGAATACATAGCCGGGGCTGGAGGGTTAATCCACCCATCATAGGGTAGAGATACCAAAGGAGACGAATTGTCCAGTAGAGACGCAATTCATGCAAAAAAACTGCCATGCAAAAAACTAAAGTACCTGAAAAGAAAACAAATACTGTACATAAAAAAATACTTTATGCTATTAGTAATGTTCTCAAAGACTACCAGCCTAATAGGACACACATTTATCTTGAGAAAAAATAAACAAAAATAAAAATGAGATTTTCGGGGTATCTCTTAGCCCAAACCTAAGAAAGCGATTTTTTCACAGCTCATTTTTTTCCTACTTCTCTAACTCGGATCGTTTTTCTTTTGTTTCAAATGGAAAGAGCATGTCTTGAATTATACTCCTGCATGGTTTCATGACTCTTGCATGAACGAGTGCTCGTGAAAGTGGGTGCGTCCCCATTGGTTCATGATATGGTCCAAAACCAATGGAGACGCATTTTTTCAAACTGGGTTTAGAAGGGCATAAACCGCATGCATGGTAAACCCCAATCTCGCCCCACCTCCTCCTGTATTCATGGTCGAGTTTCCTTTGATGGTGGTGGAGCTACCTTCATTTGACTTCGAGGCCCAATGGAGACGCACACGTGCGGGCCATATAGAGACGCGTCTGGATGGGGTGGTGGTGTGCGTCTCCATTGGTTTAGTGTTATTTATCAAAGTTATCTGCCCTATTTATAATATTATATCTTATTTCAGTTGCAAGAATATTGAATTAATAGTGCATGAACTACAACTACAAACTAACAGAAATGGAAAATAGAAATAAATAGTGTATGAACTATCGAATAAAGACTAAATAATGACAGAAATAATCGTACAATTTGTTTTTGTCACGTATGTCTAAGTGTGAGCTTTCGATACCCAGCTTCACAACACACACACACCCACACACTCACACATGGGAAAAAGCGATCATGCTGTGATTGAATTTGAATTGACAGTGGAATTTCTGGAAGGCAGAGAGGAGGAACATAGGGAATATAGACTAAATTATAGTAAGGCGGATTATGAATCATTACGAGGATACTTTGCAAATATAGATTGGTCATTTATTGAGCAAGAACAGAATATTCAGGTAAAATACACCATGTTACTAGACATTTACAGGGAGGGGGTAGATAAATATGTACCAACATTTAAGGATAGAAAGCTGGTTAAGGAGAAAGAGTGGTTTAACATGCGATGTCACATTGCCCAGATAAAAAAGGACTGCATGGAATAAAGTGAGAAGGAGACACACTGAGGAAAAATGGAATGAGTATAAGAATGCTGGAAACAACTATGTCAAGACTATAAGAGAGGAGAAAAAGAACTTTGAAAAAGATATAGTAAACAAATGTAATAAAGAACCCAAACTGTTCTATAGTTATATCAACGGCAAAACAAAAATAAAGGACAAAATAACAAAGCTTAGGGTAGAGGGTCAATTATATGAAGACACAGTGGGTATGTGTGAAATTATGAATGATACATTAACATCCGTGTTTGTGGAGGTGGATGACTATGTAGAACCTGTGGTGGAATTGAACGAGATACAGGGACTAGAGTCGATAGAAGTCAACAAGGATGAACTAAAATAATTGTTGGAAGAATTGGATGTGAGAAAATCTATGGGCCCAGATAACATTGCTGGATGGGTATTAAGAGAATGTTCTGAACAACTAGTGAGACCTATTTTTAATATTGTTCAACACTCATTAAACAAGGGGGAACTTCCCTTAGAATGGAAACAAGCAAATATAACTCCAATATATAAAAGTGGAAATAAAGAAGACCCGCTAAATTATCGACCGGTATCCTTAACGAGTGTTATATGCAAGCTTTGTGAAAAGATTATTAGAAAAAGATGGGTGGGTATGTTGGAGGAGAGGGAAATAATTTCAAGCAAGCAGTTCGGGTTCAGAAAAGGTCATTCGTGTACCACAAATTTGTTGAGTTACTATGATAGGGTAATTGACATTGTACAAGGGAGGGAGGGGTGGGTAGATTGTATTTACTTAGATTTCAAGAAGGCATTTGATAAGGTGCCTCATAAGAGATTGTTGTGGAAGCTCAGGACTGTGGGGCGGGTTGAGGGAGTATTATTAAAGTGGATGGAAAACTATTTAATTGGGAGGGAAATGCGAACAGTAATAAAAGGAAAGTTCTCCTCGTGGAAAAGGGTAAAAAGCGGAGTGCCTCAAGGATCGGTGTTGGCCCCAATCATGTTTTTGGTTTTCATCAACGACCTTCAAATGGGAATAGGCTCATATATATCTATGTTTGCTGATGATGCAAAATTAATGAAGCATATTACAAGTAGGAGTAGTTGTGAAGAATTACAGAGAGACCTAGATAAGTTGTATGAGTGGAGTCAAACTTGGAAAATGGAATTCAACACGAGTAAGTGTCAGGTTCTTGAGATGGGAAAAAGTAAATATAGACCTACTTGGGGATATAAAATAGGAGATGAAATAATTAGTAAAGCTGTGAAAGTAAAAGACCTAGGGGTAGTTATGGCAGACAGCTTGTCACCTGAACAACATATAAATAAAATAACTGGTGAAACCTATGCAGTGTTGACTAACATGAGAATAGCTCTGAATTATTTAGATGAAGAGATGTTAGTAAAAATAATAGGGACAATAATACGACCAAGACTGGAGTATGCAGCAGTGGTGTGGTCTCCACACCTTATAAAACATAATAAAAAACTGGAAAGAGTTCAGAGAGTTGCCACTAAGATGATAGCTAGCCTTAGAGACCTGCCTTATGAGGAGAGATTGGAGAGGCTAAAGCTGCCAACGCTGAGGGAGAGGAGAGAGAGAGGTGACATGATCATGATGTTTAAGTGTGTGAAAGGTTTTGAGAAGATCGACAAGGGAGATTTTGTGGTGAGGGACGAGGGAAGAACCAGGGGTCATGATTGTAAGTTGAGGAAAGTTATATGTAAGTCTGATGTAAGAAAGTTCAGCTTCCCGTACAGAAGCATTGAGTGTTGGAATAAGTTGGATGGGGAGGTGGTGGGAGCAAGAAATATCCAAACTTTTAAAGCAAAATTGGATAAATGTAGAGAGAGAGAGACAGGACAACACGAGCTTAGGCTCAAATCCTGTATACTACAATTAGGTGAAAAAATTAGGTGAGTACACACTCAGGGGTCTAAATGTGGCCAAATCGCACTTTTTCATTGACCGTGACTGAACATCAACGAGACATAGGTCTACTTGTTTGGACATCCCTCTGACTCCCTCACTGGAGTGACTCGTGCTGCCGTGCGGTGGGGCCAGTGGCACAACCCTTTAGTAGAGGGTTGTGCGCCCAACTTGTGCCAGTGGGGGGCGAAGGAGAGAGGGAAATCGACACTCCTTTATTTCTCTCTCCTCCCCCACTTCGCGAATCGGTAATTTGTGGGTTATTTCGCATATTTCTTTGTTACTATGCATCTTATATGCATTCATGTGCTTTGTGGTGATATAATATTGATATATATGAGAGATATAAGCGCTATTGCGTATTTGTTGCCAAAAATGGCTTAGGATTCGGGCAAAGTCTTTCACAATTTATTTTCTCTATAGATGTACAATGTTAGGCCCACTATCAGCATGCAACTACTTTAGTTTAAGCTAGAAGTATAAGTGGTATAAATATTATCTACTAAATAATCAAATTACTCACATATTAATAAAAAAAAACAGACGTTCGTCTGCACTGGACTGGGGTGCGTCTACTTAGGGTTTGGTGGTCATAAGGAGACGCACTTGATATTGGACCTCTTATCTCGGAAAATACTTGAAATATATCAAACATTGACACATCCATTAAAAGAATAACCATTTGGTAATATATCAAGTGAGTTTCAAGTTAAAAGAATGAATGAGCTTGACACACAGATTTTTTTCTTGAAAACTTTCACACTTTTTGCGTCTCCTTTGGTGCCTCTACCCTATATCCGCTTCCTATCTTTGTATGCAATGACTTTTTAGCACATGTATACAAGAACGCTAATCGTATGACACTGTCTTCCTAACGTCAGAAGTAATATATATATGTACCTTTCATTTGAGTTTCGTTTTACGTATTTACTCTGCTCTTGAATCCCCGCTCCATTACCACCCGTATTCCTTTCCGACTCCTACCCATTTTCCTATAAATGATCAAGCCTCAGCTACCTCATCCCATCATACGCACAATGTAGCCTGTGGGAAAGAGGGATATATACAACCTTCAATGGTTATTGGGAGGTTTGACGTACCTCCCAACCTACCAAATAGGAAAACCTACTATTTGGTAGTAGTCTTGGAAAATCCAACGTCAAGGCTATTAACCTAATTGCAATGACGACTTGTCTATTTTGACTGCTATGTCGTCATTCCAACCGCGGTTAAAAAGAAAACGTCTAGAGTCTACTCCTTATCTTGCTCTAGGAGACGTTGTACATTAACCAAAACTACCACCGAAGGTGAAAAAAGTATAGAAGAGAAGAAAAAGGGGTTTACCTTAGTTACCGCTCAAGGCCCATCCCGTGTTCCGTCATGCGCCGATCCCTGTCGAACGTGCGCATGAGCGACCCTCTCTTGTTATCACATCTCACGTCAGCAGAAGAACGCGGATGGGCAGGGGTCCGGCGTGAGGGAGGGTATTATGTACGTTGGATTTTCCAAGACTACTACCAAATAGTAGGTTTTCCTATTTGGTAGGTTGGGAGGTACGTCAAACCTCCCAATTTGTTAGTAGTCTTGGCAAATCCAACGTCAAGGCTGCATAACAAATAGGAGGAGGACATCCAAGCCCAACCTACCAAAAAACCAATGCATAAGACAAAATTATGAATGACAAAGAAACACAATTTAAACAAGAGAGTTTAATAAAAGAGTGAAAAACTGAGGAGTAGCTAAAAAGAGCAGTTTTAACACGTGCCCGTCATTCATAGTAATGCAAAACCATAGACTTGTCTTAAACCAAAAAGTACTGTACACAAAATCCCTTTTCTTCCAAAATGAACAAAAACACTGATCACAAAAACAAAACACAATTATCAATGAGGCAAAAACACTTATGTACTGTATACATATAACATAACCCCAAACTTGTAATCCAGTGTTGCAAACCCGTACTTCCCTCCCCCCCTTTTCGAAAGAAAACAAAGGAAAAGAAAAAGTGACGAGGGGGGAAGACCAGGCAACTTCGCGAGAGCCCTAGGAAACACGACTCCCGAGAGCTATCACAGGCCGAGGGGGTCTAACAATGGACATGGAGAGGTAGGAGGAGACGAAGGTATGGACAGAAGACCACAAACCCGCCGAGGCGACGTCAGGCAACGAACGAGTTTGCAGGAACCGTAAGGAGGCAGCAAAGGATCGCACATCGTGCGCAGAACCCCGACAAGCAGGGTTACTGGCACGAATGACCCGACAAATGTGGCGTCCTATCTGTACCTTCGAGAGCCTCCTACCAGTCCGAGGAGACACCCACACAGCAGTACCCGAAGTCGGAGCCACAGACTCAACATAGGAGTGCAAGGCCTGCACCGGGCACAACACATGGTGAGTATGCCCACGCTTTAAAGCCTGGATGGTAAAAGGCTTGAAAACGTGGGTCTCTCTCTCATTCTTGGCAACAAAATGAGGGGAGGGGGCTAACGTGACGACATTCAAGGACGGGGAGAATCGCATGCATTCCTGGGACCGCGACATGGCAGCTAGTTCAGACACCCTATCCCCAGTGGCCAGAGCGACAAGGAAGAGTGTACGCTCGAGCAACTGAACCGGTGTAGTGTCCCGTGTATATGTGCGTGAAGCCAGAAGGTCCAGAGCACGCCCCAGATCCCACTGAGGAGGGATCTGGCGCGGAGGCGGTCGCTCCCTGAAGGCAGCCTTCATGAAGGAATCCAGCTCCTTCGGTGGAACGACCAGCCCAGTGACGGACTCAAAGACCTCCCGGATGGCAGACAAGTGGTTACGTATAGTGTTGACTTGAGAGCGACGTGTACGGAAGAGGTGAAACAAGTAGTGTAGGACGAGGGAAGGAGAGCTAACAGTCTGGTGAGTGTCCTGTATCCACCTAGTAAAAGACCTCCAGTGGGACTCGTAAGTCCCCCAAGTCGAAGACGTCCATGAACGCTTCAGGAAGTCAGTCAGGTCCCGTCCGTGGACTGGGAGCCACCGTGCCTCACGAACATCCACGATGCGAAGGCCAACGAGGTCCGCAGGTCGCCAACCTGGCTCAAGTGGAAGTGTGAGAGAGGGAGAGGGACCGGACTCGGGCACCACCGCTTCAACTGGGAGTACCAAGCCTGGGCTGGCCACAGAGGCGCTATTAGCCAGACTCTGCCGCGGTACAGCCGCAGCCGCGCGAGGACTTTGCACATCAACAGTGCGTCTGGTGGCGGAAATATGTATATCGACTGCCACCTGTTCCAGTCTTCCATGAAAGCGTCCGGACCCCCCTCCGGAGTGCGAGTCCGGAGGGACAGGTACCGAGGCAACTTGCGCGTCTCCTTCGATGCGAACAAGTCGACCTCCGGAACACCCCAGGAAGCTGCGAGGTCGTCGAATACAGTCTGTTTCATTGCCCATTCTACAAGAACGCCCCGTCCTCGCGACAGGGCGTCCGCCCACAGGTTGGCAGTCCCGGGCAGGTAGGAGGCGTGCAGGGAGATGTTGTGTCGGTTCGCGAGGAAGAACAACCTCTCTGAGATCCCCAACAGAGTCAAAGACCTGGAGGACCCCTGCTTTTGGATACAGTGGACAGCTGTCTGATTGTCCATCCTGAAGGCCACCGACTTTCCCCGAAGGGCCAGCGCGTGGTCCCTCAGGAAGAACAAGGGAACCAACAGTTCGAGGGCATTGATGTGTAGGTGTGTGTGTCCCACCCATCTGCCGTGATGTTGATGTCCCAGGTTGGATTGGTAACCCCACCCTACCTCGCTCGACGCATCTGTATCTACCCAGATCGTCGGCGGGGGGGCGGTCCAGGGCACAGCCGCAGAGAGCGTGCCCCGAGCAACCCAGTGTCCTAAGTGTCTGTGAATGGTACGCGGGATCGGCATGAGCCGATCCATAGGGGCCAACGGAAACACCTTGTTGCCCATGAGTATCAGGCGGCGCAGCCTGAGCCTCCCTAAGGGAATGGTCAGAGCGGCCCAATTCAGCGAACCCACTAACGAGTCCCAGATCCTCCTCGTGAGGGAGACCGAGTGCAACACGGCGAAGACCTTCCTGCGAAGTTTCACCGCGTTTGGCTGACTCTGGGTCACTGTAGCGTTGGTCAGATCCCATTCGAGACCTACCCACGTCACGACACGCGACGGGGTCAGGCGCGACTTGGGAATATTGATTTTGAACCCTAACTGTGTGATGTGTTGAACTACTGTGAGGGTGTCGTGGACGCACTGTTCTAGGGTGTCTGAAACTATCAACCAGTCGTCCAAGTAAAACAGGATCTGGAGGCCGCCCCTGAGGAGAGGATCCAGAGCCTGCTTTACCAGTTTCGAGAAGATCCGCGGCGCGATGTTGAGACCGAAGGGAAGTCTGTCGAACATGAACACACGATCGGAAGTCTGAACGGCCAAGAATCGCTGGAAACGAGGATGGATCGGAACGTGCCAATACGCATCCTTGAGGTCCAGCGACACTACCCACGACAGAGGTCGCAGGGCCAGTCGTACCTGGTGCACCGTCAGCATCCGAAACCGTGTGTTCACGATGTGCCCGTTGAGGGCCGACAGATCCACCACCGGTCGCATCGCGTCGCAGTCCTTCTTTGGTACCAGAAAAAACACGGGAGAGGAAAACCGGTAGACCGGCTTTCACCTCCTTGACGATTCCCTGCTCGTGCATGGATGTAATCACGTCGGCCACCTCCGAAGAGACAGGCCGGCTTCGTTGACAAGAGCTGAGTGGGGGTCTGGACTTCCATCTCCAGGTTAGACCCCTCCGTGCAATCTTCCGCCCCCACGTCCCTCGTGGCCACCGAAGGGCGCAAGGGCGAAAATAACCTGTGGGAGCCCCCGAGATGAGGTGAGCGACCCTTTCTGCGAGGCGAGAAGGAGAACAAGGAGGAGACCGACCTGGAGAACCTACACATTTTTTGACGTGGAGGGTCCCCCGGTACGGTCCCTGCGGTCATAAGAGCCACGTTGACCACCCCTACCCCCCCCACCTCGCCGAAAAGGGCGGGTCACCCCATCCCCTGTCCGTCGTGTGTCAGACCCCGTCGAAGTGCGGCCGGAAGTGGAAGGCTGGCCAGCCCCTTCTCGGCGGGGATGAAAGGGAGCAGGAGCAGAAGTGCGAGGCGGAACCGACGCTCTGGCCGGCAACTTCCCTTTCCTGCGCCCTTTCTTGGCGGCAGCAGTGGCGGCAGCACCCCGAAGGGGACCGGCAGAAGGACGGGACTGCGAAGACCCCGGTCGCGACACAGCGCGTCTTTGCGTGTCGTAAGCAGGGTCCGCTGACAGAGAAGCGTAGCGTTCCCAAGCATCCTGCGCAAAAAGCCCCGATGTATATAGCTCAGAGTATAATAGACCCTGACGAATATCCAAAGGGGCCTTCCGGCAGAACGAGGACCTTACCGTCTGGCGTTGTCGAGTTGCCTCGCACAAAACCGCCTTCAGCTCGGGAACCAAAGACACCGCGAGCTGAAGGTGGATCCGCCGAACGTGGTCCAAGCCCTCGCGAAGATCGCCAGGTGCAGTCGCCTCGATAAGTCGCAGGTGGTGAACAGACGTCTGGAGGGAACCTAGAAGACAAGACAATAAGTTCGCCACCCTCTGCCGCAAGGTAAAATCCCTGTCGACAGAGGACTTATCTGGGTGGGAGAAGAACGGGTTAGCAATAGCACAAATTTCAAGTTTGGGAGTGCTAATCCAGGACCAGAACTTGCCATCCAATCCGCCGACAGATACCAGAGGAGGCAAAAGCAGTGACGACTCTGGGGGAGGGACTGAAATAGATCTGTCGACGGAACGGTTGGCAAAGTCTAAGGCCTCAGCAAACCAGGCCTCCAATGGGAGAGGGTTATCGAGCACGACGGCCAAGCCAGGCTTACCGTCGTCGCACAAACCCGTCCCACAGGAGGACAGTCCCGTTAACACAGCCAGGGACTGAACATCCTGAAGGATGTCCTGGCGGCTGAAGTCTGACCAGAGCTTAGTCCGAGGAGCAGACGGGGGCTTGGGCTTCACCGAGAAGTACTGAAGGTCAGTCCTTGTCGGGTACGCCCGCACCTCCACGTCGGCCACCTGACCATCCACCCTGATCGCCCTGAACTGCATTTTATCATTTATTTGGACCGACCAGTCCAAAGGTAGGGCCCTCTCACCTGACGGGAAGTCGGTAGCACGCTCCGGGTGGGAGGCCTGCACCCCCTTCCAAACAGCCAAGGAGCCATAGAGGAGCGGCATAGTCCGCGACGGGACCTTGGCCTTTGGATGGGGGGCAAGCGCGGACCCTGCCCTAGCAGACGGAGGACCCCCGCATGGGAGACAGTAGGGGCAACCACCTGAGCCAGGGCAGGAGCAGTACTAGCCGACGACCGGGCAGGCGGAGAAGCAGGGCGAGAAGGAATGTGGTCCACCGCAGAGGGGAGGGGGACCAAAGCAGGGGCAGGTTGGGTGAGGCGCTGAGGTTGTGTCACCGCCAAGAAGCGCGATAAGAGGGATTCTTGCATCGCCTCCAAGCGCGCGTCGAAGTGTGACACAACCCACCCCTGCATAGCCGAAAATCGATCCGAGAGAGGCGACCCCCCCGAAGATAGTTCGGCCCGCAGGGGCGAGCGTGAGCGAGAGCGAGACCCATGACACGAAACAGCAGCGTCGCGGCCCAAAGAAGGCGAGCGACGACGGCCGGGACGGTCCTGAGGGTCTCGTTCCCGATCACTAACGCCCGAGGGGGAAACATCACCATCCCCCTCTTCCAGCGACACGTCAGCCCCCGAGAAAGGGGACCCCGAAACCTCGCTATACTCCACCGAGTCAAGCGGCGGGGTACCCTCACGGGGAGCCGGCAAGCGAAGATCAGGAATAGAAGAAGGAAGAGGAGCAGGATGACGGGAGGGGGAAGGCTGGCCGGGTGAAAGGAGGTCAGAAGGAGCCGCGGGGGGAAACAGAGCAAGGATCCCCGGGGCTGAGAGAACAGGGCGGCCCGACACCGAGGCGGAGGAGGGAGGAACCTCCACCTTGGGACGAGACCTAGAAGGAAGAAGAGGCACCGAAGCAGGAGAAGTAGGAGGAGAAGCAACTACATCCTGGCGGACCCTCCTGGACAGAGTAGAAGGAGGGAGCAGAGGGCCAGCTACAGCATGAACATCCGCGCGAGTAGAGGACAAATGAAGAGGACGTCTTTTGTGCAGGGGAAGCGGGCGGAAGGTAGTAGAGCCCCTATCCGGAGAGGCCAGGGGAGGGCGGACAGGGGCAGAGACGCTAAACCCGGCCTCAGGGCGAGAACCATGACGAGGGCGAACGGCGGAGTCAAGGTGAGCAGGAGGACGAGGAGGGGCAGTAGAGGACGAGCGACGAGGAGAGCGAGAGCGTGGACGGAGCTGGGGATCCACCCGACGATGCGACGACCGACCACGGGACCCAGGGAGGAGGGCCCGAGCAGGGAGAGGGCCAGGTAAACGGCCCCCAGACGGGTCAGGGATGCCCAGGGCGACGCGGATCCGGTCGTCAACAAAGGCCGGGGAACGGTGGCCCACAGTCCTGATGTGGTGGGAGACCACCGCCCACACAGACTGAAGGGATGCAGAGGCCACCGCCGCGTCAGAGGAACCAGGGTGATGGTCCACCACATCCACCAGGTCCATACACGGGCCACACAAAGCCGGGAGGTAGGCCGTAGAGGACACACATTGCGAATGCCGCAAGCAGGACCTGTGGCAGTCCAAGCACGGGGAGCCACAGCCCTGGCGAAAGCAAGGCATCGCACCTGCAATGGAAGAACACACACCATAAGCAGCACGTTGACGGAGTAAGTGAAGATAATGTCCAATAAAAACCAGGGAATGAGCATGGGTAAACAGGAACACACACGCAAACTGGAAGTCGTACTCACTCTAAACCGGGAGCACCGATGGAGGTGAGGAGGGCGGGTGAGGCGGAAGAGCACAAGCAGAAACCTGCAAAGATGGAGAAAGTGTTAACCACCACTCAACACCTCACATGCAGGGTCCATAACACCAGGCAAGTGCATACACCAATATAGTACCAGGCAACAAGATGACACAAAAAAAGGGTCACCGGGAAAGCCAACTATAACCGCAAATTTGCGGGCCAATGGAGGCATAACCGTACCGACACAACCCTCCCGCCTCACCGCGAGACCCCCCAGCGATCTCCGCAAATTTGCGGGGAGCCGAATCGTCCGTGGACCGAATCGAGCACTCCGCAAATTTGCGGGACCGGCCGAGATGGTCCGGCGCCGAAAAAGCGAGAGGAGCGTCTAGGTAATACCAACACAGGCCCAGAAAAAAGCGTCAACTCCTTATGACTCCAAGCGACGATGGCCATCAAGCTGAGCAGTGTCTTCCTTGAATATCCTGACTCAACCGGTCAAGGGAGAGGCAAGGAAGACACACCAGGGGAGAGGAGGCACATCCCCCAGGAACCACCCCACCCACAGAGATAGAGCAAAGCCCATGAGGAGAAGTGGCAGGAAGGGTGGTTCGGCACAAACAGGGGCCCCCGTAGGGTACCCCAGGATTGGGCAAAAGGGAATGAAAGGATGGAGGTGAAAACAGTAAGGGAACACAAAAACCAGTAAATGAAACTGGCGAGAAAAAGGGTGGCCTAGCCGTGAGGAGAGAACGTGTCAGGGGCGAAAAACCCTGTGGTGTGAGGGAGAGGCCCCCGTAGGGTACCCCTGGATATCACGAACCACCAAGCGCCCAGGCCCTTGAGACACAGTGAAGGCTCGTAAGGGGGGACTCGGGAATAACGCTAATAATGCGGCCGACACAAACCCTACAAACAGCACCGCCACCACGAAATCTCAGATTGTGAACCAACTGTACACCTAGGCTATGAAAATATGAAAACTCATAGGGCATAGCAATTCCTGAATGAGAAACAAGCTAGGCTAAAATAAGCTAAACTATGCCCAGACTAACAGGAAAAAAGAATATGAAAAGAGAAAGGAATGAAAAACACATACGAGGAACGCCAGGCGCCCCCGTACCTTCGGTAGCTATTTCCACACGCGTCTCCATTAAACACACTGAGGAGCCCATTTACGTGTGTCCTAGATCACGTAACATCTGTCTAACAAAAAGAAGGCCAGAAAAGCCGAAACGAACCTAAAACAGGGTGAATTGAAGGAGCACAACAAAAGCGGACTCAACAATGGCGACGCGTGTGAAAAAATGATAACAAGAGAGGGTCGCTCATGCGCACGTTCGACAGGGATCGGCGCATGACGGAACACGGGATGGGCCTTGAGCGGTAACTAAGGTAAACCCCTTTTTCTTCTCTTCTATACTTTTTTCACCTTCGGTGGTAGTTTTGGTTAATGTACAACGTCTCCTAGAGCAAGATAAGGAGTAGACTCTAGACGTTTTCTTTTTAACCGCGGTTGGAATGACGACATAGCAGTCAAAATAGACAAGTCGTCATTGCAATTAGGTTAATAGCCTTGACGTTGGATTTGCCAAGACTACTAACAAATATAATAACCAAACAAACCTCATACAGCACTTATGCAACAGGCAATTACGCTGGAACAACAATCACTATTGTTCGCAGAAAAAAAAACCTACCTTACGTAGCATATACTTTGGAGTTATCTGTCAATATAGACAAGTAACACGTGCATGGCTTCATATATCATGTACAGTCACAAGCAAATATGCTGCAACACCAGCTATATACCAACAACCATTTAATTACAAAAGATTTATGCTAAACATTATAAAACTTCACAACTATTTGTTTAATCTATAAACATTATAAAACTTCACAACTATTTGTTTAATCTATAAACATTATAAAACTTCACAACTATTTGTTTAATCTATAAACATTATAAAACTTCACAACTATTTGTTTAATCTATAAACTTCACAACTATTTGTTTAATCTATAAACTTCACAACTATTTGTTTAATCTATAAACAAATACATGTAGTTGCAAAATGTTAGAATGTTTAGCACAAATCTTTCGTAATGAAATGGTTGTTGGCATTTGGTTGGTGTTCCAGCATTTATGCTTGTGACTGTACAGTCGCACTATCAAGTGATGACTCAATTCCCAGTACCCTTCTTTTAGAAAAATAAGCTCGCTATCGCTCGCTATCTTCAGGCTAGCGAGCCTATTTTTCGATAGAGAAAAGAAGTCCGGCTTCGTCGTAGACAGTTTTGTACCGAAAAATCAGCTCGCTACCGCTCGCTAGCCTGAAAGGGGAAGGGGACAATATATTAAATGGAACTTTGTCAGAAACTTTAAATAAGCGAGACATCACTTATTTGGCCGATTGTACAACGAAAGTGGAAGAGAGAGAGAGAGAGAGAGAGAGAGAAGAAAGGATAGAAGAAGGGTGGGAGTGCGAGGGGGAAGGCGGGGATATGGTGTTGGAGGTAAGCAGGTAGGGAGGGAGGGGATGACGGGAGTGGGGGAAACTCCACCTGTCCGAATGCTTAATCAGCTCTTGCCAGCTTTGCCTTGAAAACCAAGAGTAAACTCCTTAATGAAATACAGTGGGGCCCCCATTTTCGCTACACCGGTCTTCGTTTATTCAATTCTCGCACCACACACCAAATATTCCCAATTTCAATTCTCATGCCAAAAGCCTCAATTCTCGCATCAAAATCCCAGCCGAAACCCGAAAAAATAGCAAAAATAACTAAAAACTCAACATAAAACTAGAAAACAAACAAAAACAATAATTTTGTTTTAACATAACGAAAAAATCTGCCAGGTGCTTGCCGTTTAGAGACGAAATCCGAGTGAATCCGAGATCCGATCGTCAAATGCACAAGATGCCGCCATCTTTGTATGACGTCATCACTAAGCAGACGCTTGCAGATTAGCTAGTATCTGTGTTGACAAAACAACCGTTTGCAAGCTTTTTTGTGCCTGAACCCCTTATCTCTCGCGTTTATTATAACCTCTAGTACATCTAGTGATAGGGATGGTTGGCCTGGTGGTAGCAATGAAGGAATTTCATGCTCAAAACACAGAGCAAAGACCAGTCCATGTCGGACGAAAGCGATTGAAATGCCTAGCCTAGACGATGTTTGCCTAGGCTAGGCTAAATATGACAATGATTTATAATAAAATCTGTGTGGTAAGTAATCTTCTCATAATACGTATTTATACGTATTTTCCTCATAATATGTATTTATTGGATGTATTTGGGGCGAAATGGGTACTTGAGGGGTGGCTGGACGAATTTAGAACCTAGACCTAGGCTAGGCCTAAAAAAAATTGCATGATAGAAACAATGCCCCAATCTACAGTATTTATGGTTAGGACTGTCATTTAGCCATGTCTACATTATTATTTACAATGCATAAGATTTAGGCCTAGGCTACTTGATGTAGCCTAGACAAAAAACATGTTTTCATAGCCTAACACTGGGAAAAAGTGCGGTAATTGTTTAGATATTGGGCCTTTTTGTTTCTAGTTATTAAAAACTTATTCTATGGTGTATTATATGATACAGTATAATGCATAAAATTTAATTTGTGTACAATAAAACATGTTTTCATAGGCAAAAAAAAGAAAAAGACGCAAATTTTGGCATGAGCACGGAACCGATTTAATTTTCCCCATAAGAACAGTGCCCCGATCTTGGCTGTTTCAATCCTAGCTCTATTTCTGCGGAACCGATTAGCAGCTAGGATGGGGGCTCCACTGTACACTTGACAATCCACTGTAGTGCCATAAATTAGGGGACGGTGTAGAACAAGCTGTGCCAAATTGTCATATTGATCCAACTGTTTGTTTAGAAGATATTTGCAAAAAATGATGCCTCATGGGGTCTGAAATGGATAGTAGGATGGGAATCTTTGTGAAAACCCACCCTACGTTTAAACCTGTACCGTAACTCTTGTTCTTGACACTTTTAACATATACATCACTATTTTATTATTACTATAGAAACATGCAACCAGTACTATTTGTCCTGAACACTAGGAGAGGAGTCTTTATGAACACTCAACATATGTTTAGACAAGTAACTCCTGTGTGTGAAACTTTTCTCGCACACACCACACGCGAACGACTTCTCCCCCGAATGGACCAAGACGTGCAACTTGAGGTACCCCTTATCGGAGAAACACTTGCCGCACTCGTTACACTTAAACTTCTTCTCCCCGGAATGCATGTACAAATGCTGGCTCAGGCCTCTCTTCCGGGCAAACCTCTTGAAACAAATATCGCACTCAAACTCTTTCACTCCTGTATGCACCAGTAAATGATTAGTGAGGGTGCTCTTTTGGGAGAACAGCTTCCCGCAGTGCTCGCATTTATGGCTCTTCTCGCCCGAATGGACCAGTAGGTGCATCTTAAGATTACTGTTTTTGGAGAAAGACTTATCACATTGTTGACACTTGTATTTCTTAACACCCGAATGAATAAACGAGTGTGAGTAGAGGACGCTTCTCTGGGCAAACTGTTTACCACATTCTTGGCATTCAAACATCTTGGATTCGTTGTGGATGAAGGAGTGGGTCAGCAATTGATTTTTGGTCTTAAATCGCTTGCCGCAATCACATTCAAAGTTTCTCTCCCCGGTGTGGACCAAATAGTGACTGGTAAGGCTAGTTTTCCGAGCGAACATCTTGGAACACACCGAACACTGAAATTCTTTGACTCCTGAATGAATGGCCGTGTGCCGAGAGAGATCCTGTTTCTGGGCAAACATTCTGCCACACTCCAGACACTCGTGCTTTTTTATTTTTAGCCTGGAGGTGCTTGGGTGATCACTTTCACTTTTATTGGAAACGGAAGTCTCACTAGCAGTATTTTCCGGCATTTCATCTTCACAATCAGGAAAGTCAAAGGCATTAGGGTGATCATTTTCTCTCGTATTGCAATCAGAAGTCTCACTATGAGTATTTTCCCGTATTTCATCTTCACAATCAGGAAAGTCAAAGGCTTCAGTGTTCACGTTTTCGTTCTTTATCCCTTTATCTTCCAAAATACACTCCACAATGCCTTCATGGACGTAAAGATTGTCTTCCCTTTCTATCTTTACAATCGTCTCTTGCTCCATTATAACTCTTTTGCTATATATCAAATAGATGTTTGTTTATAAAGTTGTTTATGCTGTATGACGATGTACAGTCGGCCTAATAAGTGATGGTCGGCACCAAGGATGTTTTGATCAATAATTAATGGGTATTAGCAATATCTAAAAATGTATTTATTCGTTCCGAGTGAGATATACAAACTTGCTCCTACACTTATCCATCCTATTCAACATCTGACAGACATTAATACATTACAGATGGAGCCAAACATAATGACAACTGAAACATGACTTATTAGCGCTACCGTACATGAACATTTACAGTACGAAATTCAGAATTATTGTTAACACTATTTGCTGCGATGTTTTGGGGACTATAATGATTTTGTTTAATTATTATTGTGGGTTTTGCCTGATATTGCCATGTATCTTTAGTTTGCCCTCTAGACTAACAATAAATGCCTCCCCCAGACGTGAAAAAAGTAGATCCTGGCCTGGTCGCTAGGAATATTTGTATGTATGTATGTATATACTCAGGCACATACCCCATTGCTGTGGGTGGCTGACTCGAGACAGAGCCCCAACAGAAACAACATTCAAGGCTTCTATTTCTCAGGGTCCGGGACCACTTTCGTGTTCCCTCGCCCCTTTCTCTGTCTCGATGAGTAGGAGAATTTTTACAAGGGGAGGAGGATTCCTCCTGCTGATCGTTGTATCCTGAATGACATCATAATTCTATCGCCATTCTTGCTCCAAAACAAGTCATCACTGGATGTCATGACTTACGACTATGTTTCCCTGGCATTTCCGCACCCTCCTCAGCTCCCCGTCATGGAGTGGCTTCGGTCACCCGGGCTTTATTGTGGTCAGCAGGGAGGGTTCTGTGGGGGCGCTCGGTTGTGGCCTTGGCGTTGCTCGGGGCCTTCGGGCTGTTCGGTCAGGCAGCTTGGGGAGCAACAACAACGACTGTATGAGGAAGTTATGTTGTGGGCTAAGAGTAAGCAGTTAAGGGGTTAGTGCTTGTTTCTTGGTCTATACCGTATATATATTTATATATATATATTTATTTTTTAGTTTTCTCGCTAAACCTCCATCAATTTTAAAATTAATACTGTATGCTAAACACGAGGGAGAAGAGTGTCCAGAAAAAGCGACTACTTCCCCCTTAATAAATAGGCCTATACAATGTTGAAATTATGCTTCTTAGTTCCTATAATTGTGTCTTTGGAAGTGATGATATTACTAAAACAATGCCATTTCGTGTAATTTTTTCTGTATTCTTCTTCATACTCATTCCACTTTTAAAATAAATTGTCCAGGTTTGACACTGATCCACTTCTTCCTGCTGACTGACTCTTCTTGTGAACCTGAAACAAGAGGTAACATTAGAACACAAGTTATGCCACTATATGTACAATCGGCTTGGCACCAATTGTTTGATCAATAATTGGAATCGGCAATATTTACACTATGATTTCTTCTTTTTGAGCGAGATATACCAACATGTTCCTACACTTATCCACCCTATTCAACATCTGACAGACATTAATACTGCCCAGAGCGAGACAAACGTAATAACAGCTGAGACATGACTTATTAGCGCCACTATACAGGTCTCCCTCAATTTATGATTGGGTTAAGTTCCTGAAAACCCGATCTTAACCCAGGAGCTGCGGGAAGATTCTTAAGAGTTTCCCCGGGCGACTGCGGGAAGACTCTTAAGATCCTGGGCCTAAAAAAATCCATTTAAAACACCCCAAGAAAACTTGAACCTTTTTTTTTTTTTTTTTTTTGCCCCTGGGCCATGCCAAATATCACTCCTCCACATCCCCTCCTTCCCCACTTCCCCCCTCCTCCTTCAATTATCACCTATTTTCCCTGTTATTCCCTTATTCTGTGGTCTATTTTCGTGCTAACATTAGCGAGTTGCTAGCAGGGCGTTGTCATCAGTGTTACCAAGCGTGGGAATTAGGGGAGAAGTCAGGAAGAGAATTGAGAGGTACCTCCAGTGTCTCTCAAAGTTTCGTGAGTGGAAGGTTGGCTCACACTCACTCTCGCTTTCATTTCGCGATTTTGACCAGCCAAACACTGTTTCCACTTGTTTTATTGTTGTAACTGGTTAATATCTTCATATTAATGGTAAAATAGGCGCATATGAATAAGTATTAACGATATTTATGATAAAATAACGATGTTAGTGATGGGAACAGCTCAAATACGTGCGCACAGGCGTGTGGTGTCTCATACCCCCCATGCGCAGCCGAGAAGTTAAATAGAAAAATTGTACAGTATAGCTAACCCGAATATTAATGGGGTAAATAGGGATGCATTCTTGGACCAGCCAAAAACCAAACACAAATTCCTAAAAACCTATAATAATATCGTTAATTGTGATATTGGATAGTGAGGGAGACCTGTATAGCGAACCCAAATATTAATGGGGTAAATGGGGATGTATTCTGGGACCAGCCAAAACCCTAACACAAACACCTAAAAACCTATAATAATATCGTAAATTGGGGCATCTGATAGTGAAAGAGATTTGTAATTAGTTAAATATTATTAAGAGGGGATGGTTCACTTGGGGCATCTGATAGTGAAAGAGACTTGTAATTAGTTAACTATTAAGAGGGGATGGTTCACTTGGGGCATCTGATAGTGAAAGAGACTTGTAATTAGTTAACTATTATTAAGGGGGGATGGTTCACTTGGGGCATCTGATAGTGAAAGAGACTTGTAATTAGTTAACTATTATTAAGAGGGGATGGTTCACTTGGGGCATCTGATAGTGAAAGAGACTTGTAATTAGTTAACTATTATTAAGGGGGGATGGTTCACTTGGGGCATCTGATAGTGAAAGAGACTTGTAATTAGTTATATTAAGAGGGGATGGTCCTCTTGGGGCATCTGATAGTGAAAGAGACTTGTAATTAGTTAACTATTATTAAGAGGGGATGGTTCACTTGGGGCATCTGATAGTGAAAGAGACTTGTAATTAGTTAACTATTATTAAGGGGGATGGTTCACTTGGGGCATCTGATAGTGAAAGAGACTTGTAATTAGTTAACTATTAAGGGGGGATGGTTCACTTGGGGCATCTGATAGTGAAAGAGACTTGTAATTAGTTAACTATTATTAAGAGGGGATGGTTCACTTGGGGCATCTGATAGTGAAAGAGACTTGTAATTAGTTAACTATTATTAAGGGGGGATGGTTCACTTGGGGCATCTGATAGTGAAAGAGACTTGTAATTAGTTAACTATTATTAAGAGGGGATGGTTCACTTGGGGCATCTGATAGTGAAAGAGACTTGTAATTAGTTAACTATTATTAAGAGGGGTTGGTTCACTTGGGGCATCTGATAGTGAAAGAGACTTGTAGTTAGTTAACTATTAAGAGGGGATGGTTCACTTGGGGCATCTGATAGTGAAAGAGACTTGTAATTAGTTAACTATTATTAAGAGGGGATGGTTCACTTGGGGCATCTGATAGTGAAAGAGACTTGTAATTAGTTAACTATTATTAAGGGGGGATGGTTCACTTGGGGCATCTGATAGTGAAAGAGACTTGTAATTAGTTAACTATTATTAAGGGGGGATGGTTCACTTGGGGCATCTGATAGTGAAAGAGACTTGTAATTAGTTAACTATTAAGGGGGGATGGTTCACTTGGGGCATCTGATAGTGAAAGAGACTTGTAATTAGTTAACTATTATTAAGAGGGGATGGTTCACTTGGGGCATCTGATAGTGAAAGAGACTTGTAATTAGTTAACTATTATTAAGGGGGGATGGTTCACTTGGGGCATCTGATAGTGAAAGAGACTTGTAATTAGTTAACTATTATTAAGGGGGGATGGTTCACTTGGGGCATCTGATAGTGAAAGAGACTTGTAATTAGTTAACTATTATTAAGAGGGGATGGTTCACTTGGGGCATCTGATAGTGAAAGAGACTTGTAATTAGTTAATTATTAAGGGGGATGGTTCACTTGGGGCATCTGATAGTGAAAGAGACTTGTAATTAGTTAACTATTATTAAGAGGGGATGGTTCACTTGGGGCATCTGATAGTGAAAGAGACTTGTAATTAGTTAACTATTATTAAGAGGGGATGGTTCACTTGGGGCATCTGATAGTGAAAGAGACTTGTAATTAGTTAACTATTATTAAGAGGGGATGGTTCACTTGGGGCATCTGATAGTGAAAGAGACTTGTAATTAGTTAACTATTATTAAGAGGGGATGGTTCACTTGGGGCATCTGATAGTGAAAGAGACTTGTAATTAGTTAACTATTATTAAGGGGGGATGGTTCACTTGGGGCATCTGATAGTGAAAGAGACTTGTAATTAGTTAACTATTATTAAGAGGGGATGGTTCTCTTGGGGCATCTGATAGTGAAAGAGACTTGTAATTAGTTAACTATTATTAAGAGGGGATGGTTCACTTGGGGCATCTGATAGTGAAAGAGACTTGTAATTAGTTAACTATTATTAACCTCTGAAGTGCGCATGGGGGTAATTGGAAACGTCCCCCTGTGCTGACGTATTTGAGGTGTTTCCGTCACTAAAATATTCATTGTGCCATTAATAGCATTAATATTTATCCATATGCGCCTATTATGGGTTGATTATAAAGGTATTAACCTGAAACAACAATAAAACGAGTGAAAACAGCGTTTGGATGGTCAAAATCGGAGATATAGCCCGCGAGTTGTATAATGTATGGGTGAGGCAATCTGCTTTCCCGCCAATTTCCCCCAAGGCCACTGAGACGCAGTCGATCGATACTCTCTCTCTCTCTCTTGCACTCGCTTGCTATCAGTGATGACCACACCCTCCAATCGGATTTCTAATGTTAGCACGAAAATATACCTCAGAATAAGGGAATAACAGGGAAAATAGGTGATAACTGAAGGAGAGGAGGAAAGTGGGGAAGGAGGGGAGGTAGAGGACTGAGATTTTGCATGGCCCAGGGGCCAAAAAAAAATAAAAAATAAAAAAAAAAAAATATAAATTTTTTTTTTTTTTTCGATGTCAAAAGTTGATTTTTATTTTCTCTGACTCTTAAGAGTCTTCCCGCAGTGCGCCGGGGGAACTCTTAAGAGTCTCCCCGCAGCTCCCGGGTTAAGGGGGGATGGTTCACTTGGGGCATCTGATAGTGAAAGAGACTTGTAATTAGTTAACTATTATTAAGGGGGGATGGTTCACTTGGGGCATCTGATAGTGAAAGAGACTTGTAATTAGTTAACTATTATTAAGAGGGGATGGTTCACTTGGGGCATCTGATAGTGAAAGAGACTTGTAATTAGTTAACTATTATTAAGGGGGGATGGTTCACTTGGGGCATCTGATAGTGAAAGAGACTTGTAATTAGTTAACTATTATTAAGAGGGGATGGTTCACTTGGGGCATCTGATAGTGAAAGAGACTTGTAATTAGTTAACTATTATTAAGAGGGGATGGTTCACTTGGGGCATCTGATAGTGAAAGAGACTTGTAATTAGTTAACTATTATTAAGAGGGGATGGTTCACTTGGGGCATCTGATAGTGAAAGAGACTTGTAATTAGTTAACTATTATTAAGAGGGGATGGTTCACTTGGGGCATCTGATAGTGAAAGAGACTTGTAATTAGTTAACTATTATTAAGAGGGGATGGTTCACTTGGGGCATCTGATAGTGAAAGAGACTTGTAATTAGTTAACTATTATTAAGAGGGGATGGTTCACTTGGGGCATCTGATAGTGAAAGAGACTTGTAATTAGTTAACTATTATTAAGAGGGGATGGTTCACTTGGGGCATCTGATAGTGAAAGAGACTTGTAATTAGTTAACTATTATTAAGAGGGGATGGTTCACTTGGGGCATCTGATAGTGAAAGAGACTTGTAATTAGTTAACTATATTAAGAGGGGATGGTTCACTTGGGGCATCTGATAGTGAAAGAGACTTGTAATTAGTTAACTATTATTAAGGGGGATGGTTCACTTGGGGCATCTGATAGTGAAAGAGACTTGTAATTAGTTAACTATATTAAGGGGGGATGGTTCACTTGGGGCATCTGATAGTGAAAGAGACTTGTAATTAGTTAACTATTATTAAGAGGGGATGGTTCACTTGGGGCATCTGATAGTGAAAGAGACTTGTAATTAGTAAACTATATTAAGAGGGGATGGTTCACTTGGGGCATCTGAAAGTGAAAGTAACTTGTAATTAGTTAACTATTATTAAGAGGGGATGGTTCACTTGGGGCATCTGATAGTGAAAGAGACTTGTAATTAGTTAACTATTATTAAGGGGGGATGGTTCACTTGGGGCATCTGATAGTGAAAGAGACTTGTAATTAGTTAACTATTATTAAGGGGGGATGGTTCTATTTTTTGTTGACTTTTTCATTTATTCAGTAATTTTCTAGTTTCCTCCCTAGACCTCCATCAAACTTAAAAAAATATCCATTAGATCCCCTTTGTATATTAATTTGTAAATTTTCTGGTAGAAAAATCTTCGGCCGGTTTTTCCAAAATTACAGGCTCACTATCGTTCACCAGGAAAACAAATTGACACCTAAATAGCACAAAAGGTCATAATTTTGGCAAAAAAATGGGCTGAAAGGTGTTAAAATCTACAAACTAATGGGGCAAAAGTCTTAAAACTAATGGGGCTAAGCATGAGATAGAAGTGTCTAGAAAAATGACCCAACTCTCCTTAACCTTCCAATGTTGAAGGCCATTTCCACAGATCCCGAACAAGTCAACCAGTAGACCATTTTCAACCAATTGATCTAAACTTGTGATAACTCGACCTGTATTCACTTATAGTCTTAACCAAGCCCTTTTTTTTCCGATGTGTTCACTTATTAGTCCTAACCAAGCCCTCTTTAGTCCTATGTATTCACTTATTTCTTAACCAAGCCCTTTTTTTTCTTATGTGTTCACTTATAGTCGTAACCAAGCCCTCTTTAGGCCTATGTATTCACTTATAGTCCTAACCAAGCCCTCTTTAGTCCTATGTATTCACTTATAGTCCTAACCAAGCCCTCTTTAGTCCTATGTATTCACTTATAGTCCTAACCAAGCCCGTATTTTCTTATGTATTCACTTATAGTCCTAACCAAGCCCTTTTTTCCTATGCATTCACTTATAGTCCTAACCAAGCCCGTTTTTTCTTATGTATTAACTTAGTCCTAACCAAGCCCTTTTTTCCTATGTATTGTATTCACTTATAGTCCTGCTAACCCCTTTTTTCCTATGTATTCACTTATAGTCCTACTAAGCCCTTTTTTCCTATGTATTGTATTCACTTATAACCCTGCTAACCCCTTTTTTCCTATGTATTCACTTATAGTCCTACTAAGCCCTTTTTTCCTATGTATTCACTTATAGTCCTACTAAGCCCCTTTTTCCTATGTACTGTATTCACTTATAACCCTGCTAACCCCTTTTTTCCTATGTATTCACTTATAGTCCTACTAAGCCTTTTTTTCCTATGTATTCACTTATAGTCCTACTAAGCCCTTTTTTCCTATGTATTCACTTATAACCCTGCTAACCCCTTTTTTTCCTGTGTTCACTTATAGTCCTAACCATGCCCTTTTTTTTTCCTATGTGTAAGAAGGAGACAAAAGGCAAAGCTGTCTGTAACAAGTGTCCCCCCCAAAGTTGAAAGAGTAGGCTACAGTATTGAGTTGATACTAGTTGAGGCCTGGTTGAGTTGTCTGGTCATTCATTTGGACAATTAACCCGGCAAGCGTGCATATGTCCTGTGACGTACGTAGTTCTATGCAAATTAATTACTCAATATTCTGACAGAATTTGTTACATATACCATATCTTGTCTTGTCTTGAGGGGTTAAGGGCAACCTCAGGCGAATACTCGCCCGCTCCGGCCCTACCGTAGTCGCGGAAGTCCTAGGGCACAAGGAAATTAGTTTATAGGTAAGGTTAAAATTCACTACCATATCACCGACACACCACATCACTCGTATATGACCATAAAAGCTAAAAAGTCAACAACCCAACATCAGGTCATCAGGTGGCGAGCCAGAGACCTATGAACCGCGGAACTAGGGCCAGAGCGATATCTTGTAGCGAAGTGCCCTTATCAATCAACCCCAGACAATCTAGCAGGAGTTGGCGGAGGGAGTCCATCTTGGAAGCCAGAAAGGGACTCCCATCCACCTGCTGAGGGACGGGACGAGGCGAGGCTTTGGAGGCGTACGTAGGACGACCAGACGAGGGACGGGGAGGGGAAGAGGGACGACGATCCAAGGGATGCGGAGACTGCGGAGGGAAGAGCTCGCCATAGTCATACGGTTCCTCCACAATAACCGGGGGACGGTCGGTGCGGGGCGGACGACGCGGGGACTGCGCAGCATGGAATAAGACAGCCGACGGGGACTGGGGCCTGGAAGTCACCCCCAACTCCAGGCCAACCCTCTCAGGCGGCTCCTCAGCACCATCCAGCTCATCTTCTAATGGGGCAAAACGGGACCCCTGAGCAGCAGGCGCCCCAACAAGCACCGACCAGTCAAGGAGGAGTCCTGGGGCTGAGAGGGACCACGTCGCGGGTTGAGGAGGCGCAGTTGGTCGTTCATTTCCCCCAGGGTGAGGGTCCCGTCACGGTATGCCTTGTGCAGTAACCATGCCTTCTGGAGGACAGCACACTCCCCGGACGTCACCCTGTGCGGGCCCCCACAAAATAAACATTTAACCTCGTTGGAGCACTTCAGTTGATCCTTAGGCACCTCCTCATGACAGCCACCGCACCTGGCACAGCGAGCCCTATTTCTGAAGGACACGACACCATGGGAAAACAAATGGCAGGAGTAGCACCGGAGGTCGGAGGAGAGGGAAGGTACAGTCAGTCCCCCCAATCCGCGTCTATATGGGCGGCATTACACGACAGGTATTGGGAATTCGCGCATTGGGGATAACATAACTTATGGAGAAAAATACATATGGGCGGCAGCCTGCATTTCCACCCACATTTGACGGTAATTTTTGATAAAAATCAATACTAATTGGACAACCAAGCATACACAATAATAGAAACATAAACAAGTCATTCCTTACATTAAAAATAAATACTATAAGTAGGTGAGAATAGTGGGGGCTCCGAGGCAGGCCCCCGCGACAGGCGAGTTCATATAGCCTAGTGTGACGCTCACCGCTTCTCCCAGAACCGCATGGCTTACTCGCTAGGACTCGCCAGGGCAGAGAATATAGCTACAGTCTACCTATCATTGTGTACTTTCCTTCTCGAGAAAGCTTGTGTTGCAGACAGTTCAGAACTGTTCTTTATTTTCATCTGTCACAATCCTTTCTATTTTATTTAGTCAATTGAAAGTATTGTGTTAAGTAGTTGAATGATGGGAAGGCGAGCGGGAGAGAGAGAGAGACCAGGTGGTGTGACTTGATGGTGAGTGTGGCGCGTGGCTGGCCCCCTTACATAGGCCTCGCGGGATTCGTTGCCTCCTGCCTAACACTGCCTACTAGGCGGCTGCTTACTGGGCGACTGTCGCGCGTCCTCGTGCCATTCCTGCGAACTGGGACTCCAGCCATGCGGTCCCTGGGAATATCCTTGTCAGATCCGTCTCAGACAGCATACTCTAAGCATCTCCCATGAACTGTTCCACACTCTTGTCTTAGAACCTTTCTCTCCTACTGCCTCTATCATTTCCACTACTTCCTCACCTTTTATTAATATCAATCCCCCTCTGGTTCCCTGCATCCACACCTTGAATTGGTGGCCAGACTGTATTATATGCTGGATCTCACATTTCTTATGTACTAGGCTAAGGTTGAAGAGAGTCGTTGTCTTTTTGGGAGATTGTATTGCTCGGACTGTCTCCATCACTAATGTTTCTACAGGGTTAAATAATGCTAGACTAGGGATCAGGTACCTTGCTGTTGGTGTTTTCACTGTGTGTAGGCTACTTTTGAGCTGCACGACACTACGGATTCTGTGGGTTACCTGGGTGGATCTTTTGTCTGTGTACCTTGGAGTTTAGACTGTGTAGTGAGTGAGGGCTGCTTGCCTAATCCACCCAACACTGTTCTAACTCTATTTGCTTTTACTTTTGAGGGTCGCCAGGAGGATACTCGATACTTGTGATCGAGAATCCTCAAGAGAGCACCCCTTCATATTAACGTAATCAGGCCGCACACACCCAAGGTCCACACTAGGCTAGGAGCTGCCTTGCCCCACCAGAATTCTGTACCTTTGCGCATCCCAGCTAGACTTTATTAACCCAGGTAGACATTAGCTGGATTAGATCATATACTCTTTTATGCATACCCATTATTTCTACACAAGCATTTTGAGGTCTAGGTTGCTGTAGAGAGACACAACCAGCATAGACCGGTTTTGTTAATAGGAGTACTACTTTTTCGTGGCGAGCATTATTACTGTTGCACCGCTTATAATATTCTTGTGTCCAATAACCTTATAGGTCCAGCCTTTTTGTGTATTTAGCCTACACGTGCATTGTCCTGCCTCCTGCTATTTTGTGGTTCCATTTCCGAGACGTTCTTCTTAGTAGCATCCGACATTATTCAGAAGATTCCTTGTTCGGTGCTTGAGGACTTTACAACACTTTCTTTCATAAAGGAGTGACAGATATTATTGATTAAAGTAACGTTAAGTAAACCTTCTTCTTGTTTGCATTAGATCACTCTTGTGATTTAATTAAGTTAACTATCTTTTCCTTGTGTACCATAACTAAGCAACCATATGTTATAGGTAATAGGCTGTTTCAGAGAACATCAGCCTATAGTAGTAGCACATAAATACTGAGAGTTAAGATACCCCGCTATCGCAGATATAACTCTGGAGGGTATATGTGTTCTTTGTTCGACGGGATTATATATCAGGGGTTGGATCTAGCGTTTCCGTTGTTGCATTTATGCCAGTCTAGTCCAATGTATAAGAGCCACTGATTTATACGAGACCCGATCGTAACAAATGGCGACCTAGCTCAGGATTTGGTGAACTGACATATAATTGCAGGTTATTGTGCAGATTTTTCTCACAGTTTAGGCAGTGAACATTACACTTAGTTACACTTAGTTGTATTCCGTCCGTTAGTGACACAGTTGAGCTGGGGCTCCACTGCGATTTTTGTTGATTTTTTGTCCACATTTGTTGATTTTGTGGAATATTTTTTGAGGACATGCAAGAATTATTTTTTTAGCAAAGTAATATAGCACTTAAGCGGTCTCCGAGAATTTGTTATTGTGAATATTGTGGTATAAGAGTTTGGGGTACTTCTTTTTTGTGTATCAAAGTGAAAAATCTTCAGTGAGCATCATGTCTTATAGCGGATCAGTGCAGGATGAAGACACAGTACGTGATGTAGAAGCTGAGGAGCAGCAGCATGGGCAGGTTGTTAACTTGGTGAACAGTGAGGAGGATGCAAGGAATTTTTTACAATGGCCTGTTACTTCCGACCGGTTGGTGGGTATGAATCGGTACGGTCTCCAGTGCTTAGCCGCAGCTATCGGTCATGTATGTACTAGTGGCATGACCAAGGATGACCTGATGACGTGTGTGCTGGGTGGGGTGACTGGCGTACGAGGTAGGGTGAGTGCTCAGAGCCCTTTGGCCGAGCCTCCCCTTCACTCGACTCCCAATCCTCCTATTGGAGTACCGACCCTGAGCACGCTTCCGCAGGTGGGTAGTGACTGGCAGGGTGGTTTGCCCCTGGGGGATCACCGGGTATTTCTAACATCATTGCATCTCCTCCTCCTCCTCAAGGTTTGACCCCGGAGATGCTCTTTCAGCTCGAGCTAGCTAAGATAGAAGAGAGAAAAGAGCTAGCTAAGATAGAAGAGAGAAAAGAGCTGGCTAGGATGCAGCAACAGACGAGGGAAGCTGAGCTTAGGAATGAACTAGAATCTACAAGATACTGTGCCGACATGGATTTAGAGAAGTCTCGTGTTGAGACGACGGGACAGCAATTCGGTACTGGAAACCGTGCGCATGATCAGTCTCTGTCGCACCTTCTCAAACTGGTCCCTGTATTTGACGAGTCTGGTGTCACAGAGTTTTTCAATAGATTTGAGAAGAAGTGCCGGGAGCATCAGTGGCCTGAAGTTAAGTGGGCGGCCCTTGTGTCCTCTAGACTCGTAGGTAAGGGGCTCAAGGCTTACGATGCACTGCCTTTGGAGTCCTGCGTTGTTTATGAGGAGCTCAAGGAGGCTGTCCTGCGGGCATATGAGCTACAACCCGAGACATATAGGTTAAAGTTCCGGGGTGTGACTAAGGGGCGAGACAGTACCTTCTTGGAGCACGCCCGGGACCTGTCCGACGCTATGGGAAACTGGCTCAGATCAGAGAAGACAACTACGTTTGATGAGATGAAACAGTTGATGCTTCTAGAGCAGTTTTATAAGTGTACGGGCGGCGACTTGACTTTAAACCTTAAAGAGAAGAACCCAAGAACTCTCGTAGAAGCAGCAGAGATGGCTGATCTTCGGTTGTCACTAATTCGGGGGTGCGGCTCTGCACAGAGAAACGATGTAGGCGTTAAGGAGCGTTACCCTCCCCCTCCCCGGAATATGGACACACATAAATTTAAAAGCAATGACACCAAGACTGATCACAAACCTAGCACCGCCCCGTTTAAGAAGGGTCAGGGGACTTTTACACCTCAGTATAAGTCCAAGGGGAAATTTGAGTGTTATCACTGTCACAAAGAGGGGCACATGGCAAAAGCTTGTCCGAGCAGACCTCCCTCGGCGGCTGTGTCATTGGCTCGCAGTATTGGGGTGTTCCAGAAGTCTTCTGTGTTTGCTGGAGGCATAAGATCAGAGGATGGAGCACCGCCAGTGAAGAAGGATCCGGAAGGCTCGAAACCTGTCCGCGATGCCTTTTGCGACCATAGAGGGCATGGCTGCGTGAAGTGGGGGGGCAAGAAGCACGGGGTACAGCTTTTGCGTGACACAGGTGCCTCTCAGACACTCTTGAAGAATTTCACTGGTAGACCCATAAACGCGGCGCGGGTAGTTGTGGTGCAGGGAGTTACTGCAACTAGGTCATACCCACTTGTTAGAATGGAGCTTGAAGTTGACGGTGTGACTCGCGAACTGGATGTGGGAATCGTGGAGAAATTGCCTGTTGGGGGCGTCGACCTCCTTCTCGGCAATGACTTTGCGGTGCCTGCTTCTAAGGTTTCACCCTTAGTCATTGCCGAGGAGCCGGCCGATGTGAGTAGGGAGTAACAGGAGTGGGTTGAGAAGTGTCAGGTGCAACCAATGGCGTGTGTTGTAACCAGATCTCTCGCATTCAGGGAGTCACAGCCTAACCAACAGTCTTCAAATAAGTGGAGGAACGGTCACGAGAAGGTGCTGAAAGCTGATACGGTGGAGAGTCTAGTACCAGCAGCGCTTCTCGGGGACTCAGTATTAGCACCGTTTTTAGAGTCTGGAGAAGCACCACCACCTGTCACTGAGAGTGTAGAGGCAGAGCTTAAAGAGACTCAGAGGCAGCAACGGTATACACGGAGAGAGCAACGGGATGCAAAGTTCGATGATGGGGGAGGGCATGAGTTGTTTCGCAAACACTTAGACAGGCTAGCTCCCTCAGATATTCGCAAATTGCAGCTAGAAGACCCGGAGGTTCTAAAGTGTAGTGACGGTGCTGTCGAACTTGAGAGTAGAGAACGAATGTTGCGTAGTCTGGAGTTGGCTGGCCGCAATCTGGTAGGCTCTCAGGCCCTCATGAAGGACAGGTACGACCACAAGGTGAAACTCAAGGAGTTTCACGTGGGTCAGGAGGTGTTGATACTACTCCCTCTTGTAGGTCACCCCTTATCCGCAAAGTACGCTGGTCCTTATAGGGTAGCAGAGAAGCTCTCGGATTTAGATTACCTGGTGGCCACTCCAGACAGGCGTAAGAGGAATCAGTTATGTCATGTCAACCTGATGAAGGAGTATGTGAGGCGCCCACCTGAGCCTCTCACTGTCCCCGTGATGACTTTCAGCAGTCAAGGTGGAGAAGGAGAACGGGACAGTCATACGCAGGTGGATGACAACTGGGATTATCATGTTTCTGCAGATCAGTGGGCGGGAAACACGAGACAGGCGGCTCATGAGGCTTTGCAACACCTACCTGAGCAACAGCGTGTGGCTGTCGAGCGCCTATTCTATTTATACCCTACTGTATTTGCGGAACACCCAGGCCTCACTACTCATGAGGTGCACGACGTTGACGTCGGAGACCACCCACCCTTCAAATCAGTGCCCTATAGGGTGCCCCCTATTAAACTTCCGGCCCTCCGGGCGGAGTTGGAGTATATGTTGCAACAGGGACTGATCGAGAAGGGGGCGGTAAAGTGGACATCTCCCGTAACGCTGCAACCTAAGCCGGATGGCAAGGTGTGCTTCTGTGTTGATTACCGCAGGCTAAACGGCTTGACTCCCACCAACCCATATCCTCTTCCCCGGGTCGATGACTGTGTAGACAAGATTGGCAGGGCTAAGTTCTTGACCAAGGTGGACCTGGTAAAAGGTTACTGGCAGGTGCCTTTGTCTGAACGGGCGAAAGAGGTGTGTGGTTTTGTGGTGGATGGTGCTACATATCGTAATGTCATGCCGTACGGTCTAAAGAACGCACCAGCGACCTTCCAAAGCTTGATGAACGAGTTAGTGGCTGACATTCCGAACTGTACCGTGTACCTGGACGACGTCATTATCTACGATGACGATTTCAAGAGCCACTGTGAACATGTAGAATCCCTATTTAAGAAATTAAGCGAGGCAAACTTGGTGGTCAACCTGGAAAAGTGTGATTTTGTGCGGGCTACCGTGCAGTATCTGGGGTTCATGGTGGGTTTGGGCCAGGTGTGCCCCCCACAGAACAAGATATTGGCTATTAACCACTTCCCCAGGCCGTCCACCAAGAAGCAGATCATGAGGTTTTTGGGCATGATTGGTTACTACCACCGCCGCTTTATAAAGGGCTATTCTACTGTGCTGGCTCCTCTGACGGACCTATTGGCCAAAGATAGAAAGTTTAAGTGGGCGCCTGAGTGTGAGAGGGCTTTTTTGCTAGTAAAACACCTGTTGTGTACTCACCCAATCCTCAGGGCCCCGGACTTTAGCCAACCATTCCAGCTGGCAACTGATGCCAGTGGTGTGGGGGCTGGTGCCGTTCTGATGCAATCAGACGAAGATGGGCTGGAGCACCCAGTCAGTTTCTTCTCAAAAAAGTTCAACTCGGCGCAGAAGAACTATTCAGTAGTTGAGAAGGAACTGCTGGCGATTGTGCTAGCGCTCCGGCACTTTGAGGTGTATGTTCCAGCCTATGGACCAGTTGTGGTGATCTACACCGACCATCACCCCCTCAAGTTCCTGAATCAATTCCATAACCGGAATATGAGGCTGACCAGGTGGTCATTAATGTTGCAGGAATACAACCTAGACATACGCCATATTGCCGGTTCTGAGAATGTGATTGCAGATTGCTTATCGAGGATGGAAGACCCGGGGTAGATCATCACAAGGGTAGCCTCCTACTTTGGTTTGATTAGTATGTTTACGTCTGGTGCTTGTTGGCTCGCGTGTGTAGCCCAGCGTATTGGGTCGTAAAGTAGGAGTTGCTGTGTTGGTATAGAAGAAAAAAACTAGGCTTGCCCCTGTAGTGCAGCCGCCATAAACATATTAAAAATATAAAAAATCCTATAAAAACTCTTTCTTTGATAGTTAAAAAAATGTTAAGTATGTTATAGCAGAAATTCTGAGTTGTACTCCTCTCAGAAGGCTGGGCTAGTGAAGCTCGCTCTTATGAGCATAACTATGTAATTTAATCTATTGTGTTGGGAAGGGTTGTTAATTTTTATAATGTGTTATTTTGAAGAGAACTGTGCTTTACATTTCATTGTCGCTGGGTGGCTAGGAGTGGCGAATTTTGTATGGGTTCTGCGTGTCAGATTTAGAGCTCATAGTTGGAGCCTCTTAAAAATCTTGGGTGGGGTGTGACGCTCACCGCTTCCCCCAGAACCGCATGGCTTACTCGCTAGGACTCGCCAGGGCAGAGAATATAGCTACAGTCTACCTATCATTGTGTACTTTCCTTCTCGAGAAAGCTTGTGTTGCAGACAGTTCAGAACTGTTCTTTATTTTCGTCTGTCACAATCCTTTCTATTTTATTTAGTCAATTGAAAGTATTGTGTTAAGTAGTTGAATGATGGGAAGGCGAGCGGGAGAGAGATCAGGTGGTGTGACTTGGTGGTGAGTGTGGCGCGTGGCTGGCCCCCTTACATAGGCCTCGCGGGATTCGTTGCCTCCTGCCTAACACTGCCTACTAGGCGGCTGCTTACTGGGCGACTGTCGCGCGCCCTCGTGCCATTCCTGCGAACTGGGACTCCAGCCATGCAGTCCCTGGGAATATCCTTGTCAGATCCGTCTCAGACAGCATACTCTAAGCATCTCCCATGAACTGTTCCACACTCTTGTCTTAGAACCTTTCTCTCCTACTGCCTCTATCATTTCCAATACTTCCTCACCTTTTATTAATATCAATCCCCCTCTGGTTCCCTGCATCCACACCTTGAATTGGTGGCCAGACTGTATTATATGCTGGATCTCACATTTCTTATGTACTAGGCTATGGTTGAAGAGAGTCGTTGTCTTTTTGGGAGATTGTATTGCTCGGACTGTCTCCATCAATCACTAATGTTTCTACAGGGTTAAATAATGCTAGACTAGGGATCAGGTACCTTGCTGTTGGTGTTTTCACTGTGTGTAGGCTACTTTTGAGCTGCACGACACTACGGATTCTGTGGGTTACCTGGGTGAATCTTTTGTCTGTGTACCTTGGAGTTTAGACTGTGTAGTGAGTGAGGGCTGCTTACCTAATCCACCCAACACTGTTCTAACTCTATTTGCTTTTACTTTTGAGGGTCGCCAGGAGGATACTCGATACTTGTGATCGAGAATCCTCAAGAGAGCACCCCTTCATATTAACGTAATCAGGCCGCACAGACCCAAGGTCCACACTAGGCTAGGAGCTGCCTTGCCCCACCAGAATTCTATACCTTTGCGCATCCCAGCTAGACTTTATTAACCCGGGTAGACATTAGCTGGATTAGATCATATACTCTTTTATGCATACCCATTATTTCTACACAAGCATTTTGAGGTCTAGGTTGCTGTAGAGAGACACAACCAGCATAGACCGGTTTTGTTAATAGGAGTACTACTTTTTCGTGGCGAGCATTATTACTGTTGCACCGCTTATAATATTCTTGTGTCCAATAACCTTATAGGTCCAGCCTTTTTGTGTATTTAGCCTACACGTGCATTGTCCTGCCTCCTGCTATTTTGTGGTTCCATTTCCGATACGTTCTTCTTAGTAGCATCCGACATTATTCAGAAGATTCCTTGTTCGGTGCTTGAGGACTTTACAACACTTTCTTTCATAAAGGAGTGACAGATATTATTGATTAAAGTAACGTTAAGTAAACCTTCTTCTTGTTTGCATTAGATCACTCTTGTGATTTAATTAAGTTAACTATCTTTTCCTTGTGTACCATAACTAAGCAACCATATGTTATAGGTAATAGGCTGTTTCAGAGAACATCAGCCTATAGTAGAAGCACATAGATACTGAGAGTTAAGATACCCCGCTATCGCAGATATAACTCTGGAGGGTATATGTGTTCTTTGTTCGACGGGATTATATATCAGGGGTTGGATCTAGCGTTTCCGTTGTTGCATTTATGCCAGTCTAGTCCAATGTATAAGAGCCACTGATTTATACGAGACCCGATCGTAACACTAGGCGTAGGCTTCCCCGGCCCCGTCACTGTCACTGGCCCCGTCCCCGTCTCCGGATATACCCATAGATTTCCCGATCGCAGTAGTGCCTTCACCAGTTTATTCTTCCTAGGCATTTTTAAGTTGTTGAAGGGTGTAGGAAGGCAGTTGTTACACAATAAATGGGTCAAGTCTCAGCGCACGGACACTTAAGGATATTGGGACTGAGACGGAAGCGTACGTGTGGTTTTGTGTGTATTTACCTATTTGTTTTACCTATTTGTAGTATACAGGAGTTGAGCTTTTTAGGCTCGTATTGTCCCGCTTCCTGAGTTACAATTATCTAACTTTGCCTTAAAAATATGAATGATTTTGGCACACACCACTTCCTCTTCCAACTGATTCCATTTACTTATACTTCTGTAAGGGAAACTATACTTTCTCACATCTCCTTTACATCTTCCTTTCATTAGCTTATATCTATGCCCCCTAGTTCTACCATTATCTTTCACAATATAACCCTTCTTGTCCACCTTTTCGAGTCCTCTCACACATTTGTACATCATAATCATATCGCCTCTCTCCCTCCTATCCATTAGAGATGGTAAATCTAATTTCTTTAATCTCTCCTCATATGGTAATTCTCTCAGTTCTGGTATCATCCTAATTGCAGCTCTCTGAACCTTCTCCAGCTTCTTTATATGCTTTTTTAGATGTGGTGCCCACACCACTGCCGCATACTCCAGTCTTGGTCTCACCAATGTTTTTATTATTTTCTCCAGAATCTCCTCGTTTATATAGTTAAAGGCTATTTTTATTCTGTTTAGCAGTCCATATGTTTCTCCCACTATCTTATTAATATGATTCTCAGGTGAAAGATCACTCCTAACAGTTATCCCTAAGTCCTTTTCTTTCTCTGATGGGTTAATAGTGTTTTCTCCTAACTTATATTCTATATGAGGCCTTCTTTTACTTACTCCCATTTCCACTACATGACATTTATCTGTGTTGAATTCCATTTTCCACTTCTTGCTCCATTGATCTATCCTATCCAAATCCCTCTGTAATTCCCTACCACTGTTTTCATCTTCTATACGCTTCATGATCTTGGCATCATCTGCAAACATATTCATATATGCATTTATATCCTTTGGCATGTCGTTAATGTATATTAGAAACATTATGGGAGCCAGCACCGCTCCCTGCGGAACTCCACTTGTGACATCTTTCCACGTAGAAAATTTATCTCTGATAGTAGTCCTCATCTGTCTCCCTGAAAGATAGTCCTCCATCCAATTTAACAAACTACCCTGAATCCCTCCATACTCTTTTAATTTCCACTTCAGCCTGCTATGTGTGTGTACTTACACTAGTTGTACTTACACTAGTTGTATTTGCAGGAGTGAGCATGCTCGTTAATTCCCGCCTCCTAAGATATGTTTGTCATACCGTGCTTTGAAACTATGCACTGATGGTGCAGACACTACTTCGGCTGGCAATTTGTTCCACCCACTAATCGAGTTGGTAGGAAATCTTTTACTTTTCAGATCAGATTTACTATTAAGCACTTTTAGTTTGTAGCTGTGACCTCTTGTTCTCTCACCTCCATCCCTCTCTATGAAGTTTTCTTGGTCGATTTTGTCAATACCTCTAACACATTTGTATATCTGAATTTGCTGTCCTCGTTGCCTTCTCTGTTCCAGTGTAGGTAGATTCAATCTCTCGAGCCTCTCTTGGTACTCCAAATTTTCCAAACCTGGGATCATCCTCGTAGCTGCTCTCTGTACCCTCTCAATTTTGTGGATATGTTTCTTCATGTGAGGGGACCACACTACAGATGTATATTCCATCCTGGGTCTTATTATTGCCGTTATTATTTGTTTCATGGTGTTTTCATTAAGATAATTGAAAGACATCCTGATATTTGCCAATAGTGCTAGTGATTCTCTCACTATCTTATTTACGTGGCTTTCTGGAGACATGTTATCCTTAAATTCTATCCCCAAATCTTTTTCTTTTTCTGCTTTGGGAATCACTTCGTTTCCTAGTTTATAATCTTTTCTAGGTCTGTACTTGCTTTTACCCATTTCTAGAGTCTTACATTTCCCTGCATTGAACTCCATATTCTGTGTGTGTGTGTGCGTATGTGTGTGTGTGTGTGTGTGTGTGTGTGTGTGTGTGTGTGTGTGTGTGTGTGTGTGTGTGTGTGTGTGTGTGCTTCCTTCTCAGTCCCAATATCCTTAAGTGTCCGTGCGCTGAGACTTGACCCATTTATTGTGTAACAACTGCCTTCCTACACCCTTCTACAACTTAAAAATGCCTAGGAAGAATAAACTGGTGAAGGCACTACTGCGATCGGGAAATCTATGGGTATATCCGGAGACGGGGCCGGGGAAGCCTAGGCCTCCGAGGGGTGTGCGCACGGAGTAGGGACGGGGGGTGGCGCGGAATACAAAAAACAGCATTTTTACACCACTCTTTCAACTGTGATTCGTGTTTTGTGGGGTCAATACGTGTTTTAGGGATTTTGAGTACCTGTTTTACCCCTCGGCGCGGAATAGGGTAAACGCGGACTGAGGATACGTGTATTAGGGGGAGTGACTGTATAACGCCCCACCCGGTAGCAGACGTGGCCGTGAAGCAACCTCCGGTCCGACGGTAGAGCAGCACCCTCAAAACGCAACCGGCAAAACACAGAGGGCACCAGCGACCCATCCTCCGTCCGAGTCCTCATCCGCTGCACCTCCACCAGCACCAACGGCGCAGCCCCCAAAACACGGAGAGACGCCAGGAGGTCCTCGTCAGCAATCTCCGTATCCACGGGCCCAATCTTCCCTACTAACAGTGGTCCTAACAGTGGAGTCGGATGATGCAGTGCCTACTATTCCCATCAAACAGGCACCGGCACTAGAACTAAGGAGTTTTCCCAAGCTAGAATAAGAAGGGCTATAGAAAAAATGAACAGAAGTAAGTCCCCGGGACCGGATGGGATACACCCAAGAATCATAAAGGAAGGAGGTGAGATGTTAGTAGAGCCATTGAAAATGTTATTTGAGGTATCGTTTAATACAGGACAATTCCCGATGGACTGGAGAGAGGCGAACATAACAGCTATATTTAAGAAGGGAAAGAGAAATGACCCAGGAAATTATAGACCAGTCAGTTTGACAAGTGTTGTGTGTAAACTAATGGAAACGGTAATTAGAGAAGGAATAATGGAGCATATGAAATCAAACCAACTTTTCAGTGGGAGACAGTTCGGATTCTTGTCGGGGAGGTCGACGGTATTACAGCTAATTAAGGTGGTAGATGATTGGATGCAAATTCTAGAGGATGGTGATGTAATAGACGTGGTATATTGCGATTTTATGAAGGCGTTCGATAAGGTCCCACATAAAAGGTTAATAGAGAAAGTTAGAAGCTATAATATAGGGGAGAAATGTGTGAAATGGATAGAAGCCTTCCTGAAAGATCGGAGACAGAGGGTACTAGTGAATGGAATAGGCTCGGGGTGGAGGGAAATTACAAGTGGGGTACCTCAGGGATCTGTGTTGGGACCACTACTGTTCGTTATATTTATCAACGACTTACCTGAAGTTATAACTAATGGAAGTGAGGTATACCTGTATGCGGATGACACTAAGCTGTATAGAAGAGTGAGGAGTAAGGAAGATGTGGGTTTGCTTCAAGGAGATGTGGAGGGCATGAAGGGATGGTCTGAGCATTGGTTAATACCTTTTCATCCCAAAAAATGCAAGTACTGTACATGCGGATTGGGACAAGCAAGATAGACAAGGTAGGATACAGTACTGTATGTATGAAACGATGGAGGAAGTGAATGCAGAAAAGGATATAGGAGTAGTGATAGACAATAAGTTAAATTTCTCAGAAGAATTTAGCGGAAAAGATAAACAAAGCCAATAGAATTGTAGGGCTGATAAGGAGGACATTTGTGTCACTTGACGAAGAAATCTTCAGGAATCTCTATACAGCGCTGGTTAGGCCGCACCTGGAATATGCGAACCAGGTGTGGGCTCCATATATGGTAAAGGATATAGAAGCAGTGGAGAAAGTGCAGAGGAGAGCTAGCAAGCTAGTACCAACGTTGAAGAACGCGGGCTATGAGCAGAGGTTGAGGACACTGGGGCTTCTGACACTGGCATATAGGAGAAAGAGAGGGGATATGATAGAGACTTTTAAGATAGTGTCAGGAAAGTATGATGAGGATGTGTGTGAAGGTATCTTCTTGATGCGGGAGGGAACAAGAACGAGAGGACACTCTAAGAAAATTTACAAAGAAAGAAATAGGCTTGAGAAGGCAAAGAACTCATTTTGTGATAGAGTGGTAAATGAGTGGAACGCACTGCCCCAGTATGTAGTCGATTCCGAATCAATAAGGGAGTTTGAAAGTAATCTTGATAAAGCATGGGGAAGACAAGATTTGAAGTTTGATTATAAAGCAAAAATACAGAATAGTAAAAATGTTGCGTCTGCTACCGCCGCCGCCAACACCGTAAACGACCGCAGCAGTGCAAGTACTGGTACTGAGCTGGATACACAGGCCTAGTTTGCCTTTTTCCAGAGGATCTACTGTAAGAAACTGTAAGAATACATAATCACCCCACCCGACGGAGAAGCAGATACCTTTCACGATACCTCCCAGACACCCAACTTCGTCATCTTCTCCGGCGGGGAGGGGAGAAGGTCGAGGCAGCTCATGGGCAGCCCCACACCACCCCCAGGCACCCGAACGTCACCTTCTGCCACATATTTACCGAATGGCGCTTCGTTGAGAGCACGGGTAACCTTAGGTGGAGACTTGAAAACCGGCTGGCGATCCTTCTCCCTAAACAGATAATATACCATCTTGCCGACAGGACCGGGAGGTGGGCCACTACCATCGACGTCAGGAGAGCACGTGGCCGAAGTGGGTTGATGACGTTTTGGGCCCTGGCCGCCACCCGCATCGTCCTGGGAGTCCTCCAGCTGCCGGCCACGCTTCAGAGTGGCCTCGGATGAGTCCTCCATCGCCGCCATGGTGCCGGCTGGCACGGAGACGGCCGCCACTCCACCAAAATGGCGGTAGGTAAAGTCTTCCTTGTTTATCGGTCGAGGTCGCACATGCCGACGACCCCAACCCACCATTCACTACACCAGAGCCCAGGCGCACAAGGCCGAAGCAGAGAGTCCGCACACAAAGTAAATGCGCCACTGCGGGAGGCACGTCTACACTGCGCGACGGTCGAGATGCGAGTCTACATTTACCATATAATGCATAATGTAATTTCTATGAGCACTTATTTGACTAATATGATGAACATAATTATGAACCTTGAAGAGTGATAAAATAAGTTGGGAAAGCATTTGGGTGGTGAAAAACATTAATATTTGCCACCCGGTCGTATCCTCAGGCTGCAGTCAGGCGGGAGGCAGGGAGACATACACCCTCCTCGACCTCTCTCGCTATACTGAAGCGAGCAAGTGAAATCTTAGTTATATAAGGTCTCTTATGTAACTCACTTGTGCTACGTAATCGCCGGAGAGAATAACCATTAAATGATGAAAATAAGAGGAAAAATAGGTGATAAATAGGTGGGGGGGGGCGAGGCCAGCTTTTGCAGGCAGCGTGGTGGGGGCGTCAACCGCAGCCTACAGGCCGCACCGAGACACTAAGGTCTGAGAGAGAGAGAGAGCTAACTTGTGTGCAGCGTCACACATAGCCAAAACAGCTAAACAAAAATTAGTTTTGGCGATTTTGCCCTTCATTTGCAAGATCGTTGCAAGATAACCAGACGTCGTACAGGGATGATTCAGGTGTCATTTAAAAGATCTATTACTGTATTTTCACGGAATCGGATATACAGTACCGGTATCATTGTATTACGCTCTGGCTTTAGCTTATGCATGAAAATGAGCAGAGAATGAAGGTAATTTTGGGCAAT
The DNA here is from genome assembly GCA_032716605.1 of Paralithodes platypus. Classification (NCBI taxonomy): domain Eukaryota; kingdom Metazoa; phylum Arthropoda; class Malacostraca; order Decapoda; family Lithodidae; genus Paralithodes; species Paralithodes platypus. Next base: position 27,598,442 of record CM064481.1, read on the forward strand.
TATACCCGCTCGTAAGCGGTTAAGGAAATCTAACCTAACCAAACCTATCATCTTAGGTGGGGGCTGCCATCCCCACACAAGTGTCAAATTACTAAAAAGTAATGTGGGAGTGAAAAAAAACCCACCCCTTACCCTACATTTCGCGCATGGTAACAGAAAATATGGGTGGTTAGAAATGAGCGTTAGTGATTAGTCTTGTAAAAGATTGGCAAGAGTTGTGTTAGCGGGCGTACCGTCTGCTTTGTTTACATACTGTAGTTGTACGCTCGCAGTTACATTCGCGACAGTAAGTCATGGGGATGAGGGGGGCAATGCCCCCTCAACCCATTATTGTGTCCCTCGACCAGGTGTTGGATAGCCTAAATTCTTTTGTTACCGACTGTGGGATACCGGTACAATAATGGGTTGAGGGGTAATTTGGGGAAGGCTGTAGTATCCGGGATTCCGGGCGTACGGTCGTCCTGTTTACATCGGTCATGTGCTAGCTAGCGGTTATGTTCCCATCTATTTTGAAGGCTATTTTTTTTCTGTCATTTGCCATCTGCTGGCTAGGCCGCTAGGGCTATAGGCCTATGATGATGACGATAAGTCATAGGGGGTGAAGCCCCCCTCAACCTATTATTATATCCCAAGGCAGTCAAAATACACTGGAAAATTATTGCGAGAGTGCCGAGTAGTGAAAATAAGGCAGGCGGAATGCCGAAATAGGCGTAGGCCGACTAAATTTTATAGCCTAACCTAGCCTATCGCCTAGCTCCGATCTAGGCCTAATGCATTTACGATGGTAACAACCTACTCTATATAGCCTAGCATTAATTATATTTGTCCTAGACTTTTGAACATAGCCAATTCACTGCATAGGCCTAGGCCTAGGCTATAGCCTAACATCACTTGCTTCAAAAATACTTACAATAATTTGAGAATCTGGTTGTTTCACAAAACTGGCATCTGTTCCCACCAATTGAAATATTGTAGTGTTGGAACTGTAAGATGGCAAGTTAACTGTTGGATCAATATAGCCTAATGGGTCCCAGTGGCTTATTGTCCTGTGTTTATATGTTTTGTTATTGACGCCACAGTGTTCAAGTTGACATACAAGCCATCACAATGTTGCCAGATCCCTTGGTAACTTATATATATATATATATATATATATATATATATATATATATATATTGCCGGATGCTGTGATCCTCGAAGGGGTGGACACAAACGAATCGCCCCCTGTCACCGCTGTCCACAGTCAGTTGTTCTTCTTGTGGGGTCGGCCGAGTATTCCTACCCCAGCTACGCTTTAAATTTGTATCGGCTTCCTCCCTTTTTGGGAAAGCTAGGAAAAAGCAGGAAGAAATCAAATAGCAAAAAAGAGGGATATAAGAAGTATAGATACATTTGAAAGAAAACACTTAACAGGAAACTCCTCTCATCCCTTACACTCTCCTTTCTCTCTCTCTCTTGTTTCTCATCCTCACTCTCCATAAATTCTCCAGGTATTCTTTAGTGCACTCCATCGATCCTCGATCTCTCCTATATATGACCCCTTCCTCCACTCCCTCCAGCCCCAAGATGTATGATATACCCATATCCTCATTCGTCTTCACTCTCTGCCACTCCTCTTCCCCTAATTTAGGCATACACTCACACATCTTTCTTTCCACACACTCGCTCTCCCTCTGATACGCCTCGCATTCTACCAGCACATGCTCTACAGTCTCTGCCACCTCCCACCCAACATTCTTCACATTTTTTCACCCCTCCATTCCATCTCCATATTTGTGCATCGACTTCTTCTGCCCCTGCTCTAAGCTGAAATAATAACTGCGATGCCCAATCTCTCTGTAATGCCCTCGAAAATGTCCCGCACCCACAATAATACTAACCCGAGTTGACGTCAGGTATAGCGTAAAATAGTCGTAGATGGTAAGTCCAATAAACTCATCTCGAGAGACTATCACCGTGGTTCTTAAAAATCGGACTAAGGTTGCTATACTTTTGTACGTCCGTGGTAGTACAGTGGGTTAGCGCGCGGGCCTGGTGGTGATGGTGGTGCGTCACTAACCAGGGTTCGAACCCCACCCAAGGCATCTCAAAGCCTGTGGGTTTTTAGGAGGGTTAAATTCCCTTCAGAGGTTCGTACCCCGCGCCAGGTACCAGGAAAGGTTGATCCTAAAGGTAGCCTGGGGATAATTCCCATTCCTATTTAACCCTGGTAAAACCTAGCATTTCATTGGTGGCAGCTAAGGAACGTGACCAGGTAGCTACGTGGAGCACCCGTCACGCGAACCCTAAAAACCATATTGAGATAGCTAAGGCAAAAAGGCTACGATACCCTACGACCTTACGAGGCTAGGGACTAGCCTAACTAAAAAGGAATGTGGTGTAATGCCCTCGAAAATGTCCCGCACCCACAATAATACTAACCCGAGTTAACGTCAGGTATAGCGTAAAATAGTCGTAGATGGTAAGTCCAATAAACTCATCTCGAGAGACTATCACCGTGGTTCTTAAAAATCGGACTAAGGTTGCTATACTTTTGTACGTCCGTGGTAGTACAGTGGGTTAGCGCGTGGGCCTGGTGGTGATGGTGGTGCGTCACTAACCAGGGTTCGAACCCCACCCAAGGCATCTCAAAGCCTGTGGGTTTTTAGGGGGGTTAAATTCCCTTCAGAGGTTCGTACCCCGCACCAGGTACCAGGAAAGGTTGATCCTAAAGGTAGCCTGGGGATAATTCCCATTCCTATTTAACCCTGGTAAAACCTAGCATTTCACTATCTCATAAAAATAACTCTCTCCTCGGTTTCTCTTTCTTCCTATACCTCTCCAGCGTCTTTTTCTTTTCCATCTCATTCCTCCAATCTTCCCGCCCCCTCTGCTCGACTCTCTTCACTAGAATATTCTCAAGGTTTCTACCTCTCTCCTCTACCCTGACGCCTCTCCTCCCATCCAGCACTGTTGTCACACATATACTTATATACTACCCAAAGAAGGGTGACCGCTCTCAACCCTCCAACTATCGTCCAATTGCTCTTATATCTTGTCTTTCTAAAGTTTTTGAAACTATTCTTGCTTCCAAATTTCTTAAGCATTTCTCTTCTCATAATCTGCTCTCAGATCGCCAGTATGGCTTCCTTAACCTGACAAGCGCGATATAGACCTAGGTGCTAGGGTAGTTATTTGTGCATTTCTAGCCCTGGATTCTGACAGAATTCGTTATATTTACAATATAAACCATTATTTGTTTTCGGTATGCTTTTATTTTACATATATGATGTATATATGAACCTTCAAGAGTGCTAAAATAAGTGGGAAAAGCATTTGGGTGGTGAAAAACGAAGATATTGGCCACCCGGTCATAATCTCAGGCGAGAGAGAGCCACAGGCGCCTCCCCTCTCGCTGTCTGGGAGTCAACTGAGACGAGCGGGGCGGTGTGTGCCGGTGTCTGGGTGTTGCATAATGATCTTTTATGCAACCCACTTGTGCTACATTATCGCGGGAGAGAAAAATAACCGATAAATGATGATAATAAGTGGATAAATAGGTGATAATTGAGGAGGGGGGGGAGGGGGGAATAAGGTGGGGAAGGAGGGGAGGGGGAGGGGTGAGAAACACATGGATGAGTACTAGAGGGGAATTATCTCACCTAGAGACAAATCCTTTGTTTTGATAGGCCCTTTTTTGGGGGGAAGGCTTTTTTTATGGTCCTGCTTCCGTGAGGCCTATCGCGTTCCCTATAGGAAGCCTTCCGTGAGGCCTATCGCGCTTGCCGGGTTAAGGGTCGCTCTACTGGTGATCTTCTTTCATATCTTACTAACTCTTGGTCATCCTCCTTTCGGGACTTCGGTGAGACTTTTTCTATTGCACTAGACATATCGAAAGCCTTCGATAGAGTCTGGCATAAATCTTTAATTTCTAAACTACCCTCCTTCGGTTTCTATCCCTCCATCTGTGCCTTTGTCTCTAATTTCCTTTCCGGCCGTTCCATAGCTGCGGTTGTGGACGGCCATTGTTCACTTCCTCACCCTATAAACTCCGGTGTTCCTCAGGGCTCTGTCCTATCTCCTATTCTCTTTCTAATTTTTATAAATGATCTCCTTAACTGTACCTTAATTCCCATCCATTCATACGCAGACGACTCAACCTTACACTACTCCATTAGTTTTTCAGAACGCCCCAGCCAGCAATCCCTCAACGACAAACGTAATGAAGCCATAGAACTCTTAAATTCTGATCTAAATACTATTTCCAATTGGGGCAGAGAAAACCTTGTTAACTTTAATGCTTCCAAAACCCAATTTCTCCATCTATCTACCCGTCAGGATCTCCCAGCGGACTATCCCTTATTCTTCAACAATACAAAAATCAACCCTTCATCTTCTCTCAATATTCTTGGTGTCTCTTTTTCTTCTGCTCTCATTTGGAAGGACCATATTACCAGTCTTGCTAAGGCAGCCTCCCAGAAGCTGGGTGTGCTCAACCGCCTTAGGGGGTTCTTTTCCCCTGCACAGCTTCTTGCTCTGTACAGGGGCATAGTGCGCCCTTGTATTGAGTATTGTTCACATGTGTGGGGAGGTTCCTCTCACACCGCTCTCCTAGACAAAGTTGAAAGGAAGGCCTTTCGTATCATTAACTCCCGTCCACTCACCAACTCTCTGCAATCTCTCTCTCTCCGCCGCAATGTTGCATCTCTCTCGCTATTCTATCGCTACTATAATAATCAGTGTTCCTCAGAGCTATCCCAGTGCATACCACCTCCTTTACGTAGGGCATGTGGTACCCGTCTTGCAACTCAATCCCACCCCTACTCTGTGCAACTCTCCAACCCAAGAGTGAAACGTTACTCTCAAACTTTCTTCTACTCAACAGATGAGCTCTGGAACTCTCTCCCAGAATCAGTCTTTCCCTCTTCCTATGACTTAAATTGCTTCAAACTCCGTGTGTCCAGGCATTTTGGCTCGAACGTCCCTTGATTTTGGCCCTGTCACTCTTTCAACTATGGGGGAGGCACTCGCTATAGGCAGTTATGCCTTTTGCCTCCCTCAATCACATAGAAAAAAAAAAAAAAAAACTTCACTCTCATACACTATCTTAGTCATTCTCTCGCTTCCCATTCGTTCCACATGGCCGAACCATCTCAAGGTGTTTCTTTTCACACTTTCCAGCACATCTAGCCTACATTCACACCACACCGCCCTCGTATACTGTACTTCCTCATCGTCTGTCTATATCCATCCATGTAACTCCGCACACACTGTTCAAGTAACTCGATCATTTTCACCCCTCTCACTATTGGTTTGTGTGTGAGAGAGAGAGAGAGATTATACCATGGGCTCATTTTTGGGGGATTTATATGTTTTTATTGTTTTAGATCAAATTTCTACTTTCGGGCCACTTAATTTGACATCAGTCTTCAGTGTTTGCAATGATCTTGGGTGTTATTCTTTGGATTTTGACCTTCATCTATTCCTGAAATAGGACAAGTTGTCAGTGGGACATTAAAGGATGTTGACAATTAATGCCCATGGCCATGATCGGGTATGAGCAAAGTATCCAGGATAGTGGAAACTTAAAGTCATCAGCAAAGTCGATGCCTCCCAGCAGTAGCCTACCCGCAATCCAGCGCTGTGCACATTCAAACTCCTGACGGGATCACAAAGTTTGTCGATAACTGTGGAATCGGGCACATTCCTCCACCAGTTATTCGATCAGAGGTTCCTGGGAGCTGACACTGTAGGATTTGTTTTTGACACCATGCCCGCAATGATAGGGTGTTGCCCAGCAATCCTCCAGGTTTGACAAAGGGGGAGATCCTCATAAAACACTGCTGCTGTCGCTGAAAATGTGGGCGCAAAGGAGCCATCAGTGAAGGGTAGAAAATATCCAACGTATCGAGCAGCCTCCAATTCTGCTAAGTAGGCCCTGGCTAGCCTGACATCTGTTGATTTCTGGAAACCAGAGTATAAGGTGGTCTGAACATGTGAGGAGAGGTCTATCCATGGTGGCACCAGCAACACTGAAGGAACCGCAGAAGGTGAGGGGAGCACAACATCCAGTTAATGATAATGAAGGAGGCTGAATACCAAAAAGGGTTGACGCCACTTCACAGATCATGACGGTGCATCCAGAATTGGACCCCTTAAGGAAGCATAGAAAATAGTTAACGGATGAGTGGCAGGGAAAGCAGCCACACGTTTAACCCACTTACAGTCAGCCACCACTTGGGTCCAGGACAGCGGCAACAGACTAGATTCAGCCATAAGGGATATGGTAGGAGAGGAGCAGAATGTATCTTGCATAGAACGTAGAGCCACATTATGAACAAGGTCCAATAGTCTCAGAAGGAAAGCTCTACACAACACTCCATAGGCAATCTTACTGCGGATGAAAGACTTGTAGAACTGGAGAAGATCGTCCCTTGACGATACCAGGGATACACTTCATAAGACTGAGGCATTTCATGCAGGAGGCATGCAAGTAATCAATATGGGCACGCCAGGTCAAGATTGATCCATTCAATCGCAGGCCTAATTAGAAGGTATGGCATGTCTGATATGGAAGAGGAACACCCCCCCCATCAACACATTATAGGTATTCCTGGAATCTTGGTCTTAACCCATAAACGGCAACCGTCTTCATTAGAACTTTTTTCTGGTGCACTGCGACTGTCCTCAATAGATCCAGAGCATAAAAAAAAAAAAAAAAAAACCCTAATGGCACTCAAAACAAAGCAATTTGTGAGTAGGTGAGATAATTCCCCTCCATTACTTGGTACCACTCCTACAAATGTGCCGCCCCCCCCCCCCCCCCCCCGCCTTCCCCACTTTTCCCCCCCCTCCTGAATTATCAGCTATTTTTCCTATTATTCCCCCTTTTATTGGGTAATTTTTGGCGCAAATTTTCTTCCTCCGGTCTCTTTAACATGGGCGAGGCAGCTAGAGATCCTTGCAACACAGAGACTTCTACTCAGAGCTGTCAGTGTAGCTAATTGAGAGCTTGGAGAGGGAGGATAACTTCATAATAAAAGCAAAATAGGCAATGGATAAGTAATAATTATATATATGGTGCTATGACGATTTTCGTCAGAATAGAACCAAATACCTTCGCTTGGCGGGAGGGTTTGAACTACCATAGCTTCGCAGTTTATGAGTTAAGGGTGAAACACATGAGAACACTTTTCTGGGAGTTCAGACACAGCCTCCAGCTCTGAGACCAAGCGTAAAAGGCATCAACTGCGACCTGCAATGTGTCTAAGCCTGTTGGAAGGTGTCTGAAGACCATGCAATGGTGACATCATTGGCATACACTTGGGTGGAGGCAGATGGGGAATGAGGAACATCAGACATGAGGCAGTTAAACAACAGTGGGCTGAGGACCGAACTCTATAAAGGGACCCCTTGACGGACGTGAAAGGGCTGCAACTGTGATGTACCAACGGATACCGAGAGAAATATTCCGAGCACATAACTGCAGAAGCAGGACAATACAGTAGGCTACCACAAACACCAAGGAAGCAAAGCTTAAGCCAAATCAAAAGCTCCAGCAATGTTGATGAAGGCTGCCAATAGGACTCCTGTACTTACCGTGGTAGGCATACTGAATAAGGCATTCGAGGCAGAGAAAACCTTCAGCCATTTCCCTGCGGTCTGAATCCTCAGGCAACAGCACAGTTGACTCCACTCACCATGTGCGACATGTAAATACCATCTTCTCCAAGATTTTCTCCACAATCAACAATAAGCAGATAACCCTCTGGGAAGAAGGGTGGGAGAGGTCATTCCCTGGCTTAGCAAAAGCGCATGCTTCCACGGTGCTGGGAATATGCCCATGCTCCAGCATCTGTTGTAAAAGTTCAGCAGCATCTCCAGGGCCCCCTGTGACAGATGGGTAAGCATCTCATAGGCCAGATCGGCATTGCCCAAAGCCTTACCCTTGGGGAGGGAACCCAAAGTACGGTGGAGCTCAAGAGCCGTTAGCGGACTGGCGAGACCTTCAATCAGGGGCAGGGGACTCCAGATGGTACTAGCACTAGATGATGGACTCAAGGCGATCGCCATTTGGTAAGAGGGTGGGCTCTCCAAACTTATAACGGAAATGGGTGGCCAAACACTCTGCCTGGTCTTGGGAATCACCAACAGCTACATTGAGGGGAAAAGAGGTGTCACCACTCCGACCAGTCATCTTGCGGACGAAGCTCCATGCTCTCTTGCTAGACTTGGCAAACTGCAGTGTAGGGCAAAAGGCAGTCCAAGACTTTCTCTTAGCTGAAAACATGATCCTGGCACACCTCGCATACTCCCGTCTAGTTGTCCTCTTTGTGTCCCCAAATGAGTGTCAGCGCCACAAATGCCAGGCACTATGGCGAGCTCGCACCGCTCTCAAACAATCCTGATCCCAGCAAGGGACTGCCTGTTTGTCTGTAAGGGGGCGGCCCGACATCCCAAAATCTTTCTTTGCTGCTGGAAGTAGGGCCCTGATAAAGTGATATGCCCCTATCCCTACAGGAATACATGTCAGAGGCAGGGAGGAGGGACACTGAATCCTGGAAGGTGCTCCAGCCTTAGACATGGAACTTCCACCTGGGATGAGCACGTTGAGAGTCAGGGGATGGGAAACCAAGCACTTCCACCATGACAGATAGGTGATCACTGAACATATATGGGCCAGTACGAACTCTTCACCTTAGCAAAGATCTAAGCAGGAGGAAGACACAGTGTGGGTCGACGCAAGTGGGGAATCCTGCTGGGGTAAGGAGATCGAAAATGGGACTGTCCATTAGAGCCTCAAATAACAAAGTGCCAGATTTGTTCTGAGATGCCCAACAAAAATCCGGATCCCAGTATGGATGCCAGGCGGTGAAGTCACCCATCACAAGATAAGACGATGCAGCTGGCCAAAGTAGTGCTGGAACTCAGCAAAGGTGAGATTCCGACAAGGGTTGCAGCAGAGTAGGCTAGTATAGACACCCACCCCCTCCACATAGCTACACTGACTGCCAGAACCTCCAGAACTTCACCACCATACTAGTCACATCCTAAGCACCTTACTGGGGACCGAATCATGCACTCACTGCCAATTAAGCTAGCCCACCCCTCTAGCTATCCCTATCCGCCCGATAAACAATAAAATTTGGGACCCAAAACGAAAGCGAGGGTGACAGCTACGTTTCACAAACGCCCGCCATAATAGGAGCCTCCCTCTCAATTAACAACTTTACACCCTGCATCTTACAGTGTAAAGAGCGAGCATTCCAGAAAATAAATGTGGCAGATACTCGTGGTAGACTCACTGGAACATCAACAGAGCAAGTAGTCTGGGTAACAGGTCGAGGCACTCATCGTTCAGAGACCGTCCTCTCACAATGCAATCACATAAATCCGTCAATATCTTCACAAATTAATCAGCACCAGTTGAGGTTGGCGGCTCGGGCTGGGGACGCGCCTGGGAATAATCAGCATCCGAAGCGGTGGTAGTAGGACGTGCTGGAACAGAGGGTCATACTAGACGATCGGTAGATGGGCGAGGAGAGGGGTTCACACACAGGTCCGAATGTCGTTCTGGGGAAAAGGGGGCACCTGGAGAGATGAAGCACAATGATGAAGATGTCCGGCACGATGACACTGTACCCTGGGGGATGCTGGATGATGAAAGACCACCGCAGCACTGAAAGTAGGCAGCACAGAGACCTCGACCTCCTTCCTAACTGCTTCACCAATCCCCACAACATTCTCTTCCTGATCTCACTCTGGGTCATTCACATGGTCCTCAAGCATGGCAAACCTGTTGTTAGAAGCCACCGCTGCATACGAAGAGGCTGAGGGCTGATGTAACTGCATGACAATATACAGAAGCAGTGTCCAACTTGACCACACTGGGGAATAGGCCGCACCTGCACAGGATAACGTAGAGGGGGGTTGAGTGTTATGCTCAGGAAAGTCAATCTGATCTGACTTATAATTCTCATGATGACGCAAGACCTACACGGAAGCCAGGCATGAGCGGGACGTCACCTGATGAGCGCCCCCACAAAAGAAACAGCTGGGCGGGTTTGTGTATCCCTCGCCTCCATAGGATGAAACTGCAGTTCCAGCACCTCACTTTGTTCCTGCAGGAGATGTCACCGTGGCTGAAGAAATGAGAAGTAAAGCACCAAAGGATGCGGAAGGAGTACCTAGTCACTGAATAACATACATGCCCCAGGGCCACTTTTGAAGGTAAATTAAGGCCCCCTAAACCTCAGCCTAACCGCCCTGGCATTTTCAGTACCGGCCGTTTCTTGGTCAAACGTGTAACGGCCTCCAGGACAGAAACTTCACCACATATGCAGTCGCCCGGTAGCACACACAGAGCTTCCATAATGGCACTCTCAGAAAGGGAGGGATGAACTGGACCAACCCATGGATAATACTTATCCTCTGGTGAATTAGATTCCCGGCATACACTGGCACATTACCCAAACTTGTCAAGGGTCTCTAGCGGCGCAGCACTGACGTGCAAAGTAATTTACTGGCAATGGTAACACACAGAGCCTCCACCTTTCCAATCGACATGCCCTTCCTTCACAAATTCCTAAAAAAGAGACTCATTAACTGCAGCAGTAACCTTTCCTGTGTCATCAAACACCCGCTTCCGAGATACAGATGGTAATAACATAGCCTACATTACCATGTCTGGGTCAATCCCTTCACTTCACCACAGGCCAACTGTTCCAGCAAATCCTATCCCACACCACCACTTGATATCTTCCTTCGCTGCTTCTGTGCGGCGCCATCTCCAGGTGAATCAGACGAGTCACTCCTTATGCTGTCCTCAAGAGCCCTCTTCTTACCACCCATCGTCCATGGCGACCCCGAGACCGATTTGTCCAACTTCTAACTTTTCCATTGTCTTATCACACATCACACTTATTACACAGGGACCTCCACACACACCCCAACATCGTCCCACTGACACTGTAGACACCCAGCCAAGGCTATGGGCTCGCCAGGATAAAAGCAGGTAATAAAGTCACGCCAAACAAGTTTATATCACGGGCAAACACACATCTACACAGTACATCATCGGCGGCGAAACTTCCCTTCTGCGGGTCCTACAATGTAAAAGTAAACAATAGCCGATCTTATGATCCAATTCATCCATGCTCTGAATCTATCTTGGTCCATCCAAGTGAGTTATGTCGGTTACATATCTTTTTCATTATACTCTGGCAACCATTATACGATTTTATTCAGCTTAGGAAGGATGTCTAACAATTAAAAGAATAGTTACTACCTCGATGCATCCTGTCAGCTACCATATATATCATTCCTGAGCTTCATAAAATCGACTAAAAGTAGATCAAATCAATTATAAGACGTCTCCAGTACAGAAGGGGTTTAACAGTTTTATGTTAAGCTGTTTCTTTCATATATATCCTACTTCTTTATTATCTACCCTTTTTTTTACTATTTTGATATCTTCCTGCTTTCTTCCTAGCTTTCTCTAAAAGAAAGGAAGCCGATACAAAGACGTGGCTGGAATAGGAAAACTCGGTCGACCCCGTAAGAAGAAAAATCCATCATTTGCCGGTTTAGCCGGCTACTCGTCAACAGGTTTTTAACTAATTTCAGCTTCGTTAATTGAATTTTTAATCTGGTAACAGTGTCATCATCTAATCATCAAAATGGCCGTCGGTAGCCGAGTTATTTGTTGACCTTCGATCAATTATATATTACTGCTCATCTAATTAACGCCATTTGTAAAGAGGTATGATTATGAGATGCATTTTCTTCTTAACCCCTTCAGTACCGGTGACGTCATTTGTATTGTATTCTGGCAACTATGAGGCGAGTTTATTAAGTTTAAGAAGGACGTCTACCGGTTGACAGGCCGCATACTGACTCGATTCGACCTCCTTGACCTCTTGGCTACCATATGCCCTTCCTAAGCTGCATAAAACTGTCTAAATATAGCCGAAATCATATAAAGTAGTTACCGGTATGGAAAGGGTTAATTAATATAGCCTAGACCTAGTTAGTTAATATGGCACTTTATGGTAAATGTTACTTAGTCTATAGCCTAGCCTAGGGTAGCATTCAAGGAGACTACTGCAGGACTCTTCTTCTTCTTACCTCTGTCCGGGTATAGGTTATCCTAATGTTTACTAGCCTATACCCCTTTGAAAGGACATTAGCCTAACCTAACACTATTACCTAACCTAACCTAGTATTATAGGTGGGGGCTGCCGCCCCCACACCCTCGCTTTGACATATATTTTTGGTGTATTTGTCTGTGAAGTGGGTATTTTTCAATTTGTTGATAACGAAAATCCTCCATGCGGACTATATAGAGAAAAATAGGCTATGGCGAATCTATTGGTGCCTATTTTCCCTAATAAATTGTTTCTCATAACGTCGCACTAGGCCTAGTGTCCTTGAATATTATCTAGCCTAGGCCTAGTACCCACGGTGATTTTGGCAACAATTTTGGATAGTAGGCCTATAGGCTAGGCCTAGGTTGTGGGCACCACAGCAAGGACTTCCAATTTTATGGATGATAGGCCTAGGCCTAGGCTAGGCTATACAATATTTAGCACCTAGGTTAGGCTATAAGTAATTCATATAGGCCTAGGCTAGCCTAAGTCCCAGCTTCTGGAAAATGATATTGCCTACCCTAGCCTATTATCCTATAGGCTAGGCCTACTGTTAAAATGCAGGGCAAGAATGTTAAGTGTGGGCGTACGCCAGGCGGCCTGGGCCGCCATCCTTGTTTACACTACACATAGTGGCGTCGGACCTTTGCCTGCCTTTGGATACAATAATATGTTGAGGGGGGCTTTGCCCCCCCTCACCCCCCATGACATATTTTCATCATCATATATATTGCCAGCAGGGGGCAAATTACCGAAAACAAATTGACGCAAATTTAACCACGGCTGCACGGCGATCGACAAATGTAAACATGACGGCCGCCGGCGGGCGGAGGCGTCGGACACTTGCAATCATGTTCCCGTCTAGACTATTTTGAATGCCATTGGATACAATAATATGTTGAGGCGGGGCTTTGCCCCCCTCACCCCCCCCCCCCCCCCATGACATCTTTTCATCATCATATATATTGCCAGCAGGGGGCAAATAACCGAAAAAAATCGCCGTCAAAATAGATGCGAAGTTAACCGCAGCGATCGCCCTATGTAAACATGACGACCGTACGCCTGAACTCTACATCCATCCCAAATGCAGTTCACCCAATAAATGGCGCGAGCGTGACTCACCTGTCATAGCCATTAGGCCTACTCCCCAAAACAAAGAACCGGCACCCTGTTTTTGCCCCTTTACAAATCATAGCCTAGGCTATGTGGGGATGATTATATGATATAGCCTTTCTCATGGAGGAGGTAAGGGGGCTGCGTCCCCACCTCAACCCATCATGTAGCCTATCCAATTTACCCCACGAAAATGCTGTGCTATTCACCCAATAAATTACTTCTTCTTCTTCTAGTGGGGTTGGAAGGACGCTTGGGCAGACACTCAAAATGGCGCGAGCGTGACTCACCTGCCATTGTTAGATTGATGGATAATAGGTAAGTGGGCCTCCTAACTTTTAGTGATCTGCAATAGGCCTATTAAAAAAACATGAAAAACTACAAAACCAAATATAGCCTAGGCCTATTAGGCTACTTATAGAATATCTGTATTTCCCTCCGATTCCTAGCTCTGCCCACTAGAGAAGGCTGTATCTTTAGATTGATGGATGGGTTAATACTATTAGTAAGGGTTGTGTTAGCGGGCGTACCGCCGCTTTGTTGACATAGTTTCACGCTCGCAATACTGTACATTCACGTCTAATTTTATTGTGTTTTATAAATTACAAAATTATCCCACCGCCAGCTGTTATAATTTTGTCCCTGCTGGGCCTGGTAATATATATAATGACAACAATAAGTCATCATCATATACAGTCAGTCCCCCCATTGTCTCTAGCCCCAATGGTTGCAGAATAGCGAGTGTGTGAAAGATGAGTGTTTCCGTCACATATTTCTGGCCGTGTTTGAATGCCCCTCCGCGACCCCAGCTTCCACGCATCAAGTTTCTCGTCGTGCCAGTGCTAGTACGCCTGGGAGGATTTTTTTTTTTTTTTTTTTTTTTTTTTTTTTTTTTAATGACGATAATGGCATGTTTCTTGGGAATTTAGTCAGTTTGAGCACAATCATATAAAAGTAGAGTATGTGTGTTTGGGTGTCACTATCACTGAAAGTGCTAATTTTCACTTGATACCGTACTTTTATACTATTGTACCTTATTGTATGCTTAGGCACTGGTTATTAATTATCACAGGTTTTTGTATCAATTACACTCGTAATTGTACAGCAAATATTATTATTGTATCACTTTCACTTAATCAATAGACAATTATATTTGTGGTAAGAGCTTAGGATGTACCGGTATCAGTTTTACTTGTACAGTACTGTACTGTACTTATGAATGTACCGGTATCACTTTTACACTTGTTCTTTTATATGGATGTACCGGTATCAGTTTTACATTTGTTGTTGTTGTTGTTGCTGTTCCCCTGGCTGTCTGGCTGAACAGCCCCAAGGTCCCGAGCAAGGCCAGGGCCATAAACGAACGCCCCCACAGAACCCTCCCAGGTAGGGAGGCCAATCAACGGAAAAGAAGCCGTCACTTGAGATCTAGAAAATATATAAGTAAAAGAAACAGTCAGAGTAAGCTATGGGTATGGCAGAGATTGCTCAGCTCTCACTCTGATAGACCAGCCCATCACCACGTTTTACATTTGTACTTTTATATGGATGTACCGGTATCACTTTTACTCGTACTCATCGATGTACCGGTATCAGATTTTTACCTTTTTGAAGCTATTGTAATGTTTATATGTGTTCTTATTATCATTAATGCAATTTTTATATACAATTTATTGTGTCTCTTTCACTTATAGTATTTATATACAGTATGTTCTTATATTAAATGCAACTTTTATATACCGTACAATTTATTGTGTCACTTTCACTTATTTTATATACCGTATTTGGGCCATCACTTTTTATTGTTATACAGTACGGTATGCTGTATACAAATGAGTATCTTACAGTTTCTTAAAGTTTCTTACAGTAAATCCTCTGGAAAAAGGCAAACTAGGCCTGTGTATCCAGCTCAGTACCAGTACTTGCACTGCTGCGGTCGTTCACGGTGTTGGCGGCGGCGGTAGCAGACGCAACATTTTTACTATTTGTATTTTTGTTTTATAATCAAACTTCAAATCTTGTCTTCCCCATGCTTTATCAAGATTACTCTCAAACTCCCTTATTGATTCGGAATCGACTACATACTGGGGCAGTGCGTTCCACTCATTTACCACTCTATCACAAAATGAGTTTTTTGCCTTCTCAAGCCTATTTCTTTCTTTGTAAATTTTCTTAGAGTGTCCTCTCGTTCTTGTTCCCTCCCGCATCAAGAAGATACCCTCACACACATCCTCATCGTACTTTCCTGACACTATCTTAAAAGTCTATCATATCCCCTCTCTTTCTCCGATATGCCAGTGTCGGAAGCCCCAGTGTCCTCGACCTCTGCTCATAGCCCGCGTTCTTCAACGCGGGTCACCCCCCGCGTTCAACACCCGCGTATCATTTTGTTATTATTATTATATTATTGTCTAGAATCTAGATAGTGTCACTCAATCTTTCCTTCATTCTATGACTTAAACTGCTTTAAACTTTGTGTTTCCAGGCATTTTTACCCCTAAATCTCTTGAATTTGACCCTGTCACTCTTTTGGTTTTGGGGAGACACTCGTTACAGGCCTTTGTCTCCATACAAAAAAAAAAAAAATTGTCACTGTCTTTGGTACTTCAGTAGTACTGTTTGCTGTGGTTGTCGACAAAGCGCCCTTCTACACAGAGTGCCATCTTGCACTCGAGGCATTCGAATGTTATCTTCTTCGTTTTCCTGTCCTTCAGCCTGGTGTTGTAGCAGACGTGGCACCGTTTCTGCTGCTTTCGTCCCACTGCTGTCGGAGGAAATGCAACAAGCTGGTGCGTCCTCATAAAGTACGCACAGTGTAAGTGGTCCGTGTTGCCGGGCCCTGCCTGTGCTACTGCCCTCTGGTGTGCTGCGTGCTTTGCCAGGAGATCCTTGATTACCTGCTTGTGGAATTTCCTGGGCGTCGGATTCCGAAGCTTGTAGATATTGTAAGCATTTAGAAACGACATGTCGACCATATGCAGAAAGAACTTTTTGTACCACCTGCATCAGGTATGCAGACAGTCAATGAAGCTGATCTTTATTATCCTACTTGTCGACCAGCCTCATATTGATGTTGTAGTCTAGGACTGCATCCGGCTTCGTCAACATGGTGTTGGTGCGGCGATCTACCTTGCCCGTCTCGACCATGTCCCCCTTGTGGATGGTGGTGAGGAGGTTGACCTTCTGCTGGTCATGCCAATGGATTGCCAGAATGGACCCAGACTTCTTTCGGAACACATCGTTCTTCTTGGTTTTCTTCGGGAAAGACATGCCCTCCCTTCTCTCTCGCACTGTGCCTACAGTCCCAGATTTTTTGTTGTGGAGGTAGTTGGTGAGAGGATGTTGTTCTTGTTGAAGTAGCAGTCCATCATGGCTTTCACCACTGCTCCGCCAAAGCCAATTCTGGAGTCCGCAATCACATCCCCTTCCTTCCCGATGTAGACCAGGAAGTCCAGGACATACAAGATTTTGTAAAAATTGGAATGGAAACTTTTATTCCTCATCAAAAGTACAGTAAAAGATCTAATTCACCTAAATGGTTTGACCATAATTGTGCTAGAGTAACTGAACAAAAAGCAATAGCCTACAATGCATACACAAGATCAAAAACACATGAAGCCTTTAATTACTTTAGAAACATCAGAAATCATGCCAAAACTGTATTAAACCTAACTAAATCAAACTTTCTCCATAAGCAGGCAAATAAACTTCTAAATAATCCAAATGATAACAAAATATTTTGGTCTACTCTTAACTCATTCAAATCCAACTTCACTACTGCTTCATCCATTCCACCATTAAAATCTCCGACTGGCAATCTTGTAAGTGACCCACGAGGTAAAGCTAACCTTCTTGCAGATATTTTCTCCACCAACTCAACCTTAGATGAAATAAATCAAGATGTCCCTGTACTTAATTTTAATTCACCTGAAATTCCCTCACTTAAGATCCACACCAGACATGTCAAAACTATTTTGCAGAATCTCTCAGTAGATAAGGCTCCTGGTCCAGATGAAATTCCTCCAATAGTACTTAAGAATTGCTCCTTGGTGCTCGCTCCTGTATTGGCAAAAATTTTCCGTCTGTGTACTCATACCTCATGCTTCCCAGTACCCTGGAAAGAAGCAAACATCCATCCAGTTCCTAAAAAAGGTGCCTCTTCAGATCCATCAAACTACAGACCAATAGCTATAACTTCCACTCTTGGCAAAGTTTTTGAAATTATATTAAATAATCACATAATTAAGCATCTGGAGAATAATAAATTAATCAGTGATAGGCAATATGGTTTTAGACGATGTCGATCAACTGCAGACATTCTTTGCCTTCTTACGCATCAAATCAACCAAGCTACAGACCAACATGGTGAAACACATACAATAGCACTGGATATATCAAAGGCATTTGATAGAGTCTGGCATCAATCCTTATTGTCGAAGATGTCACACTACGGCCTTGCATCATTAGTTCCACTAATTTCTTCTTATCTTCATAACAGAAAAATATGTGTAATGGTAGATGGCCTTTATTCTCAATTTCACTCAATAAATGCTGGTGTTCCCCAGGGATCAGTTTTGGCCCCAACTCTGTTCCTCATTCATATCAATGATCTCATATCTACCACTCATAATCCAATACATTCCTACGCAGATGACTCAACACTCCACAGTTCCTTCACATTTACCAATTCTTTCACCCAACCCGATCTTATAAATTAAAAAATAAACACTGCAATTTCTCTGAACCAGGACCTTTCTAGAATTAATGAATGGGGACAAGAGAATCTAGTTTCCTTTAATGCACAGAAAACCAAGTACATTCAATTTTCTAACCGACAGAATCTCACTATCTATCTATCTATTGCCTGACGCCGTGATCCCCGAAGGGGTGGCCACGAACGAACCGCCCCCATGCACCTCTGTCCCCAGTCAGTCGACGCCCCTCCCCCCAACCAGCACCGCCTTCGTTCATGTAGTTCCTCACTCCATCCTTCCACCTCATATTCGGTCTACCTCTCCCCCTCTGTCCCTCCACCTCGCTCTCGTACACCCTCTTAGTCATTCTCTCGCTTTCCATACGTTCCATATGGCCGAACCATCTCAAGTTGTTCCTTTTCACACTTTCCACTGACTCCCATATATTTTTTAATGATGTAAATATTCCCACTTCCCCTAGTATTGACATTCTCGGTGTAACATTAACTACTAACTTGAGCTGGACACATTATGTTAGAAGCATTGCTAAGAATGCCTCTAAAAAACTGGGACTCCTGTACAGAGTTCGAGAATTCTTCACAGACGAGCAGTTGGCCGTAATATATAAAAGTCATGTGCGCTCTCAGATGGATTACTGTTCACCTCTGTGGGGTGGAAGTGGAGTGGTTGCATTGAGGCAGTTGGACAAAATTCAAAATAAAGCTATTAGATTAATCAATAACCCTGCAATCACACAGGACCTTCCTACATTAGCCATACGAAGAAACGTTGCATCCCTTGCATTATTCTACAGATATTTTCACAGCAATTGTTCCGAGGAACTTGCTTCAATTGTGCCGCCTCTCCACATCTTTCCCCGTAGAACTAGGGCAGCTGAGAGCGCCCATGAATTTACACTTTCTCCTCCACAATGCAGAACTTCTGCTTATCAGAATTCATTTATCCCCAGAGCTACTACTCTTTGGAATTCACTTCCCTCGAATTGCTTTCCACAAACTTACAATCAACAAATGTTTAAATCCAGTTGTTACAAACATTTTATGAATGGAGGATGCCTTTAGGCACATGGACCTTTTTGTTTTATCTGTGTTTTTCCTTCCTCCGTTCATTGTCTCTTAAACAAAAAAAAAAAAAAAAAAAACATAACCAGTCTTACAGTTACACAGCACGAAGAGCATGATTTTGAAGCGATTTCTCATTGAGAAGATGTACTGCCGGAAGTGGAGCTCCCCCCGGAACAGTAAAATAGACTCGTCAATGACAACCTTCTGGAAGGGTCTCAAGAAGGAGGTGAACCGTTGTAACATCATTTCGTAGAACATTCTAATCTTCCACAGCTTGTCTGGGTGGTGGATGTCAGTGTTAGTGACAAGATGGAGTCAGGAGAGAATGTCCTGGTATCTATCCTGTGACATATCAGGTATACTTGCCAAAGGCAGGGGTTGCAATGAGGTCCCCTGTTATCCAGTACTCTGGCAATGAGTATTTTACCTAATTGTATTTACCTAATTGTAGTTTACAGGAGTTGAGCTAAGCTCGTGTTGTCCCGTCTCTCAGTCTACTTTTTATCCAATTTTTTCTTGAAAATATGGATGTTCCTTGCCCCTACCACCTCCTCCTCCAGCCCATTCCATTTGTCAATACATCTATAGGGGAAGCTAAACTTCCTGATATCGTTCTTGCAGGTAGGTCTTTTTACTTTGTAGCTGTGGCCTCTAGTTATTCCTGTATCCATAATTAATATATCCTCCCTATCCAGCCTCTCCAGCCCCCGGGTACATTTGTACATCATTATCATGTCTCCCCTCTCTCTCCTCTCTTTTAGACTCGGTAGATTTAATTTGTCTAGCCTCCCTTCATATGGCAGTTCTCTGAGACTTGGAACCAATCTAGTGACTGCTCTCTGGATTCTTTCTAACTTGTGAATATGCTTCTTTAGATGCGGGGACCACACCACTGCTGCATACTCCAATCTTGGTCTAATCATACTCTTCATAATTTTCGCTACCATGGTCTCATCCAAATAGTTCAGAGCAACTTTCATATTCCCGGCCATTGCATACATTCCGCTAAAGAGCTTGTTAATATGTTTCTCTGGCGACAAATTATCTTGTATAATCAACCCTAAATCTTTTTCTTTTTCGGCCTTGCTAATTTTATTATCTCCCATCCTGTACTCCCAATTTGGTCTATTCACACTTCTTCCCATATTTAACACATGACATTTACTTATATTAAATTTCATTTTCCACTTGGTGCTCCATTCGTATATTTTATCTAAATCCCCTTGCAGCTCCTCACAACTACTTTTATTTGTTATTTGTCTCATAATTTTTACGTCATCTGCAAACATTGACATGTAAGAGTTTATGCCTATCGGCAGGTCATTCACGTACATAAGGAACATGAGAGGTGCCAACGCAGATCCCTGCGGCACACCACTCTCAACTTTCCGCCACGATGAGTAAGTTCCTCTAATGTTGGTCCTCATTTCCCTATCTGTTAAATAGCTCTCCATCCATTTCAGCAAACTCCCCCTGACACATCCTAGCGTCTCAAGCTTAGATAACAATCTCTTATGTGGTACCTTATCGAATGCTTTGGAAAGGTCTAAGTAGACGCAGTCCACCCATCCGCCTCTTTCTTGGAGTACATCTATCACCCTACTGTAATAACATAGCAAACTGGTAACACAAGATGTCCCTTCTCTGAATCCAAATTGCTTTGGGGTTATTATTTTCTTTCTCTCCAACATTTTCATCCATCTCTTCCTAATTAGCTTTTCACAAATCTTGCATACAATACTAGTAAGTGAAACTGGTCTATAGTTTAGAGGGTCCTCAGGGTTTCCATTCTTGTATATCGGAATGATATTAGCTCTTTTCCATTCAACAGGAACCTGTCCTTTATCTAAGGAAGCTTGAATTATGTCCCTCACTGGCTCCACTAATTGCTCTGCACACTCCTTTAAAACCCAGGCAGACACTTCATCCGGTCCCATAGCTTTCCTTACTTCAAGTCCTCTCATCGCAGATAACAGCTCATCTCTAGTTATTTCAATCTTACTAAGACCACTCTCCAGTACTCCCGCCTGTGGTTCGTCAAAACCTTCCTCTCTAGTAAAAACTGACCCCAATTTGTTATTCATTACCTCACACATGTCCGATACATTTTCATACGTCCTAGCATCAACTCTTAATTTAGTAATTTGTTTCTTTACCTTCAACTTACTGTTTATATATTTATAAAATAATCTAGGGTCACTTTCACATTTATTTACTATGTTCTTCTCATAGTTCATTTTAACTTGCCTAATTATGTTAACATATCTATTCCTCTCCTGTTTATATTTATTCCGATTACTCTCAGTGTTCCTTCTTCTTAATCTAGCCCAAGCTGCATCACGCCTACCCAAAGCTCTTTTGCATTTCAAATTAAACCAATCTTTCTGCTTAGTAAAATTTCCAGTTTTATATCTTGGGACAAACATATTGGTTCCTACTCTATAAATTTCGAGGAATCTACTATATTTACCTTGTACGTCCCGTTCCTTCAAAATAAGATCCCAATCTACTCCCTCTAAATATCTTTTCAAGGATACATAATCAGCTTTACTATAATTTAATCTGTCATTTATGTAGCTATTGTCTAATCTATTGGCATTACTCGAGGTCAACTTCCATTTTAGTAATAGGTGATCACTTTTACCTACAGGACATAGATAGTTTATATCACTAATTTCGTGAGGATCTTTTGTAAAAATCAGATCGAGTTTAGAAGGTTCGTTATTACCCCTCATTCTTGTATTTTCCTTCACATGTTGTGTAAGTACATTTTCCGTAACCAACTCCACTAGCCGACTTCCCCAAGATCTCTGATTTGGCCCTGCATCTCCCGATTCCCAATCAACCTCACTACAGTTGAAATCTCCTACCAAGATCAATCGATTCTTCCTTAAAAGCAATCTTCTCAACGACTGAATCATATCCTCTACCATCTCCTCAAACTCCAACTCCCTCCATGCTCTGGTCTTTGGTGGCATGTAAGCTACTGCTATGTCTAGCTTTTTTCCTTCTATATCATTGAGTTCAACTGCCATTATTTCTGCCTTGTCATTATTTAACTCCACGTGCTTTGCTGTCATAGGGTTCTTAACTAATACTGCCACTCCACCTCCCCTTTTACCCTTTCTATCATTTCTCCATATATTATATCCTTCACTAAACACTATGTTGCTGTCAAAGTCCTGGTTCAGCTTTGTCTCTGTCAAACAGACTATCTGTGGTTGATCTTTTCTTAATATATTATCTAACTCTACCTTTTTACTGTTTATTCCATCTATATTAGTGTAGTAGCACAGTATATTTGAATCCACCTCCTTGTTTCTCTTCCCTCTCTGTTTCCGTGTTTCTTCATGTGTGCCATCAGCATTGTAAGCGCGAGGAAGATATAAAACTACGACAGTCAACTCGGTCCACTGCCTCATGTGGCCCCTCGTTACTCTGTCGAAGAAGTTCACCTGTATATCATGCTGCTTTTTGGTTTCCCCTGCAACGGAGCTCATTACCTCCTCATCAAAGAAGGCCTCGAAGAGCTCTCCCGGTGTAGAGTTGGGGCCTGCAGGATATGTGGGGGAAATTCCTGATCCCTCCTGTGCCTCATCGAAAGCCAGCACCTGATCGAAGTTGTCACCTACCTCTTCCCACTGAAAGACCGAGTATTGAGTGCCTTGGTCTTGCCGGCGCCCACGATGGGCGGGCTGTGCACGCCCATGGATGCCACGGGAGGCGCGTACACTAGGGCGTGTAGGGCGGGACTGAGCACGATGACCACTGATGGGGAGGCGGGGAGCAGGGTTGTCGACTAACTCGTCATCAGACAAGTCATCTTCTCCACTCAGGGGCCCCATTTAGTCGTCGCCAGAACCAGAGGCATCACTGATGCCTTCTTCATCATCTTCATCATTCCCCTCGTACTCCAGCGGGGAACGATGGATGCGTGAGAAAGGAGTGGCAGGTGAGGCGATGTCATCACGAGGCTCTGGGCTTCGTGGCCGGCGACTGTTCGAGAAAATCAATTCTCCCTCATCACTTGGTGTAGGCAGTGGTGATGCGGGTTCAAATATATCCGCATCCGCACTTGTTGATGCCTGGGGAGGTGGAAAAAGTTGCAGTGGGGGTGGCGCGTCATGGCTGGGGCCTGCAGGGGTGGAGGCGGCGGGGGCCTCGTACAAAGCCCGCCTAGTTTTTGTGCTACCGGTACTTTTGATAAAAGTTCTGCCTTTCCCCTTTTCAGCAGCAGTAAGTTTAATTTCAGGTAATTTTAGTGGTCTTATTGGGGAATGCTGAGATTGTTCAACCCCACGTTCACTTGGCTGTGGTGGGGAAGAGTGGCGGGCGCCTCGGGGCATAGACGCGGCTTGGGTGGGAGACAATAGAGCCGAGAACAATGGCTACCTCACGCTCACTTTCACTCATCGCCTCATCATCTTCCCGCCTTTTTCTCAGCAAATCCTCCTCCCTGGCTGCTGTGGCCTCTTTTTCCAGAACTTTCTTCTTATAGAAGCGTATCTGGAAGGGAAACATAGCCGGTGAAAGGCTTGGCGTCGCCTCGCTCAGCATAATTTTGAGGCCGACCTAGAGCTCTCCCACTCGCTCACTCTCACCTAATCACTCTTATCACCTTGTTCACCCCCTTCATGTTCATTGTCACTATCATCAATGGGGAATCTGACAAACTCAGCGTCTTTGTCACTGTCTTTGTCTAAACTTTCACTCGACACGTAGCGTGAGCTCAGACTACTGCTCTCTTCACTAATATTACTTTCGCTGTCACTACCAGCGATTTCGAGGTCTCTCAAAGTTCTCTCAATACCTGCCGGACTGAGAATGTCTTTGGCGGTGCGCCGTTGTTTACGACGGACCGAGGCAGAAGTTCTTTGGGGCATCGAATTGGACACTGCGGAATCGATATTTGTTGAAGTATCCATGATTTACAGTTTCTTAAAGTAGATCCTCTGGAAAAAGGCAAACTAGGCCTGTGTATCCAGCTCAGTACCAGTACTTGCACTGCTGCGGTCGTTCACGGTGTTGGCGGCGGCGGTAGCAGACGCAACATTTTTACTATTTGTATTTTTGCTTTATAATCAAACTTCAAATCTTGTCTTCCCCATGCTTTATCAAGATTACTTTCAAACTCCCTTATTGATTCGGAATCGACTACATACTGGGGCAGTGAGTTCCACTCATTTACCACTCTATCACAAAATGAGTTCTTTGCCTTCTCAAGCCTATTTCTTTCTTTGTAAATTTTCCTAGAGTGTCCTCTCGTTCTTGTTCCCTCCCGCATCAAGAAGATACCTTCACACACATCCTCATCATACTTTCCTGACACTATCTTAAAAGTCTCTATCATATCCCCTCTCTTTCTCCTATATGCCAGTGTCGGAAGCCCCAGTGTCCTCAACCTCTGCTCATAGCCCGCGTTCTTCAACGTTGGTACTAGCTTGCTAGCTCTCCTCTGCACTTTCTCCACTGCTTCTATATCCTTTACCATATATGGAGCCCACACCTGGTTCGCATATTCCAGGTGCGGCCTAACCAGCGCTGTATAGAGATTCCTGAAGATTTCTTCGTCAAGTGACACAAATGTCGTCCTTATCAGCCCTACAATTCTATTGGCTTTGTTTATCTTTTCCGCTAAATGGTCTGAGAAATTTAACTTATTGTCTATCACTACTCCTATATCCTTTTTTGCATTCACTGCCTCCATCGCTTCATACATACTGTATCCTATCTTGTCTATCTTGCTTGTCCCAATCCGCATGTACTTGCATTTTTTTGGATGAAAAGGCATTAACCAATGCTCAGACCATCCCTTCATGCCCTCCACATCTCCTTGAAGCAAACCCACATCTTCCTTACTCCTCACTCTTCTATACAGCTTAGTGTCATCCGCATACAGGTATACCTCACTTCCATTAGTTATAACTTCAGGTAAGTCGTTGATAAATATAACGAACAGTAGTGGTCCCAACACAGATCCCTGAGGTACTCCACTTGTAATTTCCCTCCACCCCGAGCCTATTCCATTCACCAGTACAGTACCCTCTGTCTCCGATCTTTCAGGAAGGCTTCTATCCATTTCTCACATTTCTCCCCTATATTATAGCTTCTAACTTTCTCTATTAACCTTTTATGTGGGACCTTATCGAAGGCCTTCATAAAATCGCAATATACCACGTCTACTACATCACCATCCTCTAGAATTTGCATACAATCATCTACCACCTTAATTAGCTGTAGTACCGTCGATGATGGAGGCTAGCAAGAGCTGAAGCTGCCGCGTAGTTCAAGCGTTGTGGCGCTGTCTATGCATATGTAAACAAACAAATTGGCGCGTGCGCTTCAAAAGCATTGATTTAAGCAATGGAGCTATTTAGGCCACCCGGCTGAGAGGGGTCAATGGTACAATTTTTCCAGTTTATCTAATTATAAATATATTTTTTGGAATCTGTTATTTTTCATCAGTTACGTGTTTTGATTCAATTACAAACCTTGAAAAAACGTTTTCCCCATTATTCAATGACGTACAGTAGGGTCTCACATAAAACGAGTATATGGTCGATAAACGAGGGCGTTTTATGCGATTTTGTTTTATGTGAACACAGCATTTTGGTGGCCCAATATCGTCATTGTTCACTGTAAGCGTAAATTTCCGTCAGGAGCGTACGATATTTTGTACGTTTTGTACGATATTTCGGCATTCTATATGAAAGCGTACGATATTTCGTACGTTTTGTACGATATTTCGGCATTCTATATGAAAGCGTACGATATTTTGTACGTTTTGTACGATATTTCGGCGCTCTATATGAAAACTCCTCGGATTTGCCCCACTTTGGCGGCGGACTCGTTTTATGTGATCACATTCGTTCTGATCGAAAATTAAATATTAATATTTTAGGTCGGTCGTTTTAATCGAGACTCGTTTTATGCGGGACCCTACTGTATTAGTCTAGAACTGTTGGTGCCGAATTATCACCTCCATATTTTCGCCGTGAACGCAATTTTCAGTACTCCTACCCGTGAAACACAATGTACATCCTTGGCACTAGTCCATTACCTACAAATATGTGCACAATACCTGTACAGTACTTCGAGTTAGAGGCGTCTGTAAGAGTAAAGTTTGTGATAAATCCGCCACTTCATGTGTTTGTCTCTCAGGTTTGTTGACGACGGTACCGGCAGTCCGTTCATACCAACTCGAGCACGAGATTATCATATCTCACTCTTGGTCCCTACTGGCAACGTCGATGATAATTAGGCTACAATGAATCATGGGGGGCCCCTCAACCTATCGTGTATCCATCAGGATCCCTATTCATGCCCCTTTGAAACATACGAAAACCCAAGCCAAATGTTACCTCGATTTCGTGCGATATTCTTACTTTTGCGTAAATCAATTTGCCTACGTTATGTTTTGGTAGTTTTAGGTATATCTAGCGGTCCGCCTGCTGTCGTGTGTTTACGCTGAAGAACGGATGATGTTCAAGTGTGGATCAACCCGCATTTATCCTATTTTATGTTATAAGTGCAAAACTTGGCTTTAATTTCCGTATTTATGTACAGTACTATTAAATGTTTGGACAATGTTTTTTTACCCATATTCACTCGTTAAACATCTTAACCCTTCATTTTTCCTGAGCTTCAAAGCCTGTGTATTTTTTAATATTCTCGGGGTAATGGGGCCGTATTTTATAGGGTTTCGTTATCGACAACTTGAAAATCCCAATTTCACCGAAAATAATCAGTCCCGACCGTAAACAAAGCATTCCGTTGACTTGACCTCCTTTTTCTTGTTTTGTAGGATTGAGCGGGCTATTTAATATATACTCGCCATTTCTTATGAATGGCACAAATACACATGGCTATACATTCAATATGCATATTTCTATGTTCTATATATATTTGTAGGCAACTATATTACACTTGCAATATTATTGCAAGAGCTCAATATCAATAATAAGTGTAATAATAATAATAATAAAAACTATTTGTCTACAGCCTACTGGGCAAAAGCCCTCATAATCAATATCAATATCAATAATTCATGATAATACTGTACCACACATTTTTCTCTGTTCAACAAACATAACAATATTTCACTAATTTGACTTCATTGGTAGTGTTATTGGAACACGACCTTACATCAGAACCAGCTGACTGCTGTTGAATGTGGTGGGTGTTCTAAGAATTTAGTTGAACTTAACATAAATTTGCAACAAAGGGACGATCTTTGGGAGTTTCTGGCGGCACATAATCTTTTCAAACGTACAGTGAAGTGTAACAGCTGTGGTGGACAGTGGTGCAGACATATAAGTTATTTCAAGAAATATACAGTATATCACTACATCGGCCTTATTTACCATGTATTTTTTTTTCAAGGAATATAGTTTTTTATTATTGTTTATCATGGTTTGAGTGGAGGATTTTCATTAGCTTACCCATTACTCAAACAATCTTAACCCATGGTACCCGCAAGGGCTCTGAGGAGCCCATAACAAACTAGGGCCCGAAACACGGATGGGCTCTTGAGCACCGTAAGGTTGAAAGCCGTGCGTCCGACGCATGTAAACAAAGCTTGTCTTTGCGACACCGCACCTCCGAAAACAAGAAGGAGACGTCGGATCAATGTTGTTGTTGTATGCTATGACGAGATTAGTGTCTGCAAATGTCCGATATCGCTAACATCGCCTCGAAACTTTCTCCACGGAAATCGTCATCACAACTGAATCAGTTGACTAAGAGAGCTCTACTCAACGCCAGTCTACAGATACGAAACAGGGCTACATTTAGAGGTGTGAGTGAATTCTCTAGCAGTTAAAATAACAAAGATAGGGCTAGCTAGCCTATGACCGCCAGATCCCCCGGGTTTCGGGGATATCCTATAGAAGGCGAAACCGGTCTGTGAGGGTTTAATACACCCCCCCCCCCCCACCACCACTAGTGAGGAGGGCTCTGAAGATCAGGGAAATAGCCTAGTCGGATAAAAGGCGATAATGAGGTATTTAATAGGAGCTTGGCTCCGGTTTTCATATAATTGAAACACATGTACGATTGTACGTATTTACTCAGTCCCCATTCCCCACTTTTTTTTTTTTTTTTTTTTTTTTTTATGGGGGTGGCCGACTTCAAGACAGAGCCCGAATAGGGACAACACAACAGAAAACAATTAACACAAAACCAAAATACAAATTCACACAAATCTAGGTCACCCAGGAGAAGACCCAGAGACCAGGGTCACCAAGGTCCCTCCAGCACTCCCCCGGCCCCCGACCACCCAGAGAGGTTTCAGTCTCAGCAGGCAGATATGCAGCAAAGCCGAAACCACAAGCCCGCCCACCACACTTCCAGGCGCACCGGGCCAGGTGCCTGATGGACTATTATCTAGTCCAACTTGCGCCTGACCCCCAAATTGAAAAACCCGAGCCAAGGTTTGGCAAAAGTTGGCACAGATTTTCCAATTTTGCAGAGTCTAAAAACACAGTAACCAAATTGTGAAAGTTGCCAATGATATATCCGTGAAAGTACAGTAATAGAGCTTTCCAATGACACTAGAATCATCTCTGTACGATGTCTGGTTGTCTTACAACGATCTTGCAAAGGTCGACCAAAATCGCTAAAAATAAGCAGTTTTAAGCTGTTCTCGCTATGTGTAACGCTGCGATGGTGCGGGCGAAGGCTCTCTCGCACCCAGATTTGCTGGGCACCGGATGAAGCCCTCCCGTGCTGCCTTCTCTCGCTTTCCATGCTCCCAGGCTACTCTACATAATAGGCGGAAATTGGCTTCCGTCAGGTGACGGGCACCGCAGTAATTGCGTTAATCGTGGTCATATGCTGAACCTTTAACTGTCTTGATGGTTAGAGTGTTTAAGTTCTGCTTGTGGTATCCCAGGTTCGAATCCCGGGAGGCTCACATGCTTTCATTAATTTCGTTTGATGGTGTTTGGTGTTGGGAGTTAAATTAATTAGTTAAGATTATATAAAGTATTTGAAATTGAATCTGTACATATATTTCAGGTGCCGATGATCAAGCAGTCCTCATGAATCAAGACGTGTGTGGCTGTTGAGAACCACCTGAATGTTAACATCAGTGGTGTTTGGCTTCCGTGCTAAGTCCCACCTTAATATGACAATCAACCTCTACCGCATGACTCCTGCAGATAGCCAGATATTTGTGGATCAACGCACCATTTGAAGAGGTGCACTGTATTGACGTTTTGCAAGCAGTTTTATGTAGGTTTACCTATACTTGATCCGTCATTATTTATATCCCAGCATAATATTACAGTAGTCATCTATATCACTGGGTGGTTTCTGCATGTACAGGAATATTTGTGCTGAAAGGTTAGTACATGTATTAGTTATATAGTGGTCAATTTGTACGCTTATGTTTTATGCTAAAGACTGACATTGCGTAGTAAACATGGCGGGACAAGGCTTATTACCAGTAATTAAGCAGGAGAAAGATGACAATGTGTTGCGCCAAGACTTTGAGGAAATTTTCAAACGTAGAATTCAGGAAATAATCAACTATAAAGAGAGAATGTTAAATCAAACACCTAATGAAAATTTCTTAAAGTTGAAAGAAGCAATGTTACAAAGTCACGTGAAGATTGAAAAAGAGGAGCTACTAGATGGTGAGGACATCCTGAATCGAGAGCTGGAGAAACTGAAGAATAAATCCGGCGAGAGCTCAGGTCGGAGCAATAGAAAAGTAAACAAGCCTTTTCTGCATCCAGTCGAGGATAAGCCGAGCCATAAATCCGGTGAGCCCTCAGGTTGGAACAATAGAAAGGAAGTAGATGAGGAAAGCCTGAATGAAGACGAGGAAACTTTTAAGAACAGCTCTGGTGAAACCTCGGGGATCAACAAGAGAAAAGAGGCCTCGCTGACGGACGCCCCAGCATCAAAGGGAAAGAAGAAGCGTCGTAGAAAAGATACCCTGCTGACAGCCACCTCAGATGCTAAAGATAAGCAGCATCAGTGTTCGGAATGTGGGAGAATGTTTTCTCAGATGTGTTACCTCAAGCAGCATCTAATAGTCCACACGGGAGAGAGGAAACACGAGTGCTATTTCTGCGGGATGGATTTCGAGCACAAAGAAGACCTCGCACAACACTCCCCAGTTCATTTGAAAGACCCGAAGTTCCAGTGTTATGTCTGCGGCAAAATATTCTCCCAGAAGCACCGGCTCACTCCACACTTGTTGGTTCATACGGGTGTGAGGAAGTTTGAGTGTCATATTTGTGGCAAGATGTTTGGTCGGAAAGGCGGCCTGACCACGCACTATCTGGTTCATACAAAGGTGAAGGAGTTCGAGTGTTCCATCTGCGGGAAACAGTTCGGCATCAAGGGATCGCTCACGGCACATTTGACCATCCATGCCGGAGAGAAGAATTACGCCTGTGAGATTTGTGGCAGAGCGTTTAACCGGAAGCCCAACCTTATGATTCATTACAATACTCATTCTCGGGAAAAGAAGTTCAGATGTGAGCAATGTGATGAAGATTTCTTATGGAAGAATGAGCTCATTAGACATATAGCAATCAATCACAGTGACTGATAGGTAAGTGAGGACAAAGAAATGGTCGAAAGGTTTTAATTTCGCTAACTAATGGACCGAACGTCGTAAAATCTGAAAAACTAATGGGGCTAAACGTGAAGGAGAAGGGGGTCCACAAAAAGCGAACCATACCCCCTTAACCCTTCGACTTTCATACACCCTTCCTAATCTGAATAATATCGTCTAATAATAGCCAGAATAGACTGTCAAAATGGCATAATCCTCTGACGATCAATGACGCACTTCCTTCTGTTTACTGGCCGTTATTAGACAATTTTATTCAGTTTAGGAAGGTTATATGGAAGCAGAGGGTTGATTGAGCTAGTCTTTACCCTTTTAACCCCATTACCACCATGACGTAATTTTAATCTTATTCTGGTAACCATTAGACGACATGCTTTGGCATATAATCTACCTCTACGACTCAAAGGGGTAAATACGATCCCAACAAACCCTCTGAATAACACATGTCCTTCTTAAACTGCATAAAATCGTCTAACTTCAGCCAGAATATAAGGTAAAAAGACGTCATCGTGCTGAAGGGGTTAATGCCCATGGATCCTTCCTAAGCTGTACAAAATTGTCTATCGATACCCAAAATAAACGCATCACATCTTCAATGGGGTTAATATTGAGCTTATGTTTTGTGACTCAGGGTGTCAAACAGGAGAAATTTTGTTTGAAGACTTGAATGATTATGACAAGAAAACAAGAAAAATAACATGAAATAGGATTGTTTTGGCCATTTTATCACTTACAAAGATATAATTTAACCTATAAACCATATTTTTATCTTTACATATACTGTACAACAATACAGACTAAAAATATTGGACTTACTTTCGTTTATAAAAATATTGGACTTGCTTTCGTTTGACACCCTGTTTTGTGTTTCTGGCAATCTATATGTACAGTTTTCCGCACATATTCTATCCCGTTGGGGTCGTGATTTGGCAGCGCTTCACCCACCTCCCCAACCCCCCTCCCTCCCTCCACCTCTTACCAATAGGAGGTGGAATGAGGGAGGGGGGTTGGGGAAGTGGGTGCAGTTCTGCCAAATCACGACCCCAACAGGATAGAATATGTGCGGAAAACTGTACAATCAGAATTTATTGTCCGTCGACGACCTTGCTGACAAACTACACTTTTTTTACTTCCTATAACTTCTTTTTTTTACAGTTCATATGTAGATCGTGAACAGTACAGGTCTCCATCGATTTACGATTGTTTTACGTTCCTGAAAACCCGATCTTAAATAGAAAAATCGTATAGCGAACCCTAAAATTAATGGGGTAAATGGGGATGCTTTCTGGGACTAGTCAAAACCCAAACACAAACACCTAAAAACTTACAATAATATCCTAAATTGGGGCGTCGGATAGTGAGGGAGACCTGTACCCTGTTCCAAGTACTGTATGTAGGCCAAAAACTCTTGAACAATTAGCCTAACAGTGACGTATATTTTTATCTCTGATTTCAGCTTCATTTAGATGATTTTATGAAGCTTAAGTTAGTTTTATAGCAGCTAAACGGTTTAATCGAGATGGTCTGTAGCCTTGTAATCGGTAGACATCCTTCCGAAACTGAATCAAATTGTCGTAAAAGTTACCAGGATATTAGGAAAAGGATGTCACCGGTATTGAAGGGGTTAACTTCTATAACTCACAAACGACTAGAGTAATCGAGCTAATATTTCTACCATTTGGGAAGGATCAGCCAGGGGATAAGTGTGAAAATGTACAGCCCATTTGCTCCAGCCCTTTTTGAGTTACAGAAGTTAGGGGGTCACTATATTTGTTAACCCTTTCCGTACCGGCGACATCTTTTTCATTTTTATTCTTGTTATATTTAGACGATTTTGTGCAGTTTAAGAAGGATCCGTGGTAGTAAAATGGGTAGAGGGAATTATTTTGTGCAGTTTAAGAAGGATCCGTGGTAGTAAAATGGGTAGAGGGAGTTATTTCGAAGCCTGTTAATTGCTGGAGGCCCTTTTTAACCTGATCAAATTGTCTAATACAGTAAACTTCCGTTTTTCCGAAGGGCAGCGGACCGGCCCTCGTTCGGATTAGTGGATTTTTCGGATTATCGGAATTTACCCCCTATGAACCTGTGTATGACGAAAACATTGAGGCATTAGGCCACCCAAATGACACAATGGTGCATACACACATATCATATGTTCATGAAATCACTTCAAAAGTTTACCATTGTCATTGTAGCCTATTACCTACTTCAAAACATTCAGATTAATGGTCAAAGGAATCTGCTGATATAAACGTAAACACCATATGTCCGCATCTTCGTCTTCTTCTTCTTCTGTCTAGTCTACTATCGAGTTTGTCTTGCTCTTGAAGATCAGATCAGATGTGGTTCGGGAAGTAATGCCTTAACAACGGCACTTCCCTGAGAGGTTCTTGTTATTTTCCTTTTGTGACGTGCTCTGTTATATTATATTGTATTGAAAGCACCCTTGTCTTGTTGTCTTGAAAGCACCCTTGGGACGCTCCGATCACTGAACTATAAATAGTAGCGTATCGGAACGTCCAAAGGTGCGTTTTCAAGCTCAAGACTGAATGTGCTTGCAGAAAATGCGGTGCAAGCCAGTAGCGCATCGGAGCGTCCCAAGGATGCGTTCTAGAGCAAAACAAACTCTCTAGCAGACGATGTGGTGTTTACGTTTATATCAGTAGCTTCCTTTGACCATTAATCTGAATGTTTTGAAGTAGGTAATAGGCTACAATGACAATGGTAAACTTTTAAAGTTAATTCATGAACATATGATATGTGTGTGCTCCATTATGTGTCATTTGAGTGGACTAATGCCTCAAAAAGGGGACTTTGGGACTTCTTGAAATTCGGACCATCGGGTGAATTCAGATTTGGCCTCAAATTGAAAAATTCGGACTATTGGGAGATTCGAATCATCGGTCGTCGGATTAAAGGACTTTTACTGTAGTAGCCAGAATAAAGTTAAAAGGACGTCGCCAGTACGGAAAGGGTTAATTTTGTTTCATTATAATGTAAAACTTGCAAAATAAACAAACCAAAACTGGCACGATACAAGATAAATGCAAAAGAACTAATCAAAATCGCTATGTGGAAATAATATTATAATATAAAAATGTAGCCGGAATTAAATATTCATGTTTGGATATAGAAGGTGTTTTATGATTCTATGTATTTCTATGTACTGTATTTCTATGTATTCGAGCCTTTTTTTTTAACCCTCTCAATATGGGAGATTTTTTTTTTGTTTTCTTTTTAGTTATCATTTTAGGATTAATTATAGTCTACGAATTATTGAAGATAATGAGAAGAAAATGGTGAGATGGGTGTGTGGGGTTAATCTTAGGGACAGGGTATCGAGCGAGGAATTGAGAAGGCGTCTGGGCATTAGGAGTGTCAGTGAAGTGATGCGCACGAGCCGACTTGGTTGGTTTGGACACGTGGAGAGAATGGATGATCAGAACTGGGTGAAGAAATGCCGGACTGTGAACGTGGGGGGAGCTGTGCGTAGGGGTAGACCTAGAATGACGTGGGATCAGGC
This sequence comes from Paralithodes platypus, assembly GCA_032716605.1. Lineage (NCBI taxonomy): Eukaryota > Metazoa > Arthropoda > Malacostraca > Decapoda > Lithodidae > Paralithodes > Paralithodes platypus. Next base: position 27,632,569 of record CM064481.1, read on the forward strand.
ACTCCGGTCCGATCTCAAAATAAAGAACTCGACAACAAAACGGTCTTTAAACTTGTATGTATTGAAGGTATAAAGCCGGTATCACACGAGAGCTTTTATAGTCAACATTTCTGGAAAATATTGCACTGGTATCAGAAACTAGACTGATGGTAGATTAGTTTAAATAACCGAAATATATTAAATGTTGACCTCATAAGCTGCCAGACCAGTGTTGAAGATAAATGTTGAGGGAAAAAGCGCTCGTGTGATACCGGATTTACCCACCTCACTGATTACTTTGACGTCCTTCCTAAGTTGCATAACATCATCTAGGAGGTTTATTTCTTTTTATTCTGGCTATCATAAGACAATTTTACTGTGGTTTAGGAAGGAGTAATGATAGTCGACGAATTAAAGCCGGTATCACACGAGAGCTTTTATAGTCAACATTCGATAATAAACATTTTTCTGCCAACATTTCTGGACTATTTTCCACTGTTATATGAAACTAGACTGATGATAGATAAATTTAGGTAGCAGAAATATAATAAATGTTAACCTCATAAGCTGCCAGACCAGTGTTAAGTATAAATGTTGAGGGAAAAAGCGCTCGTGTGATACCGAATTAATGAAGATATATTACACCTCTGATTACTAGACGTCCTTCCTAAGCTTGGTTCAGAAAGTATTTATGATAGTCTATGAATTAATGAAGGTATAATCCACCTCTCTGATTACTAGAAGTCCTTCCTAAGCCTGTTTCAGAAAGTATTTATGATAGTCTATGAATTAATGAAGGTATAATCCACCTCTGAATACTAGACGTCCTTCCTAAGCTGCATAACATTGTCTAATAATAGCCAGAATATAAGGAATATTGGCGGCACTCGTACTGAAGTGATTAACCCCTTTTATACAGCTTAGGAAGGATCTGGGGTAGCTAAAAGGGTTGATTTGAGATAGTTGGTAGCCTTTTGACTTCTAGAGGTTCTTGCTAAGATGAATATTACAGCTTAGGAAGGATCTGGGGTAGCTAAAATGGTTGATTGAGATAGTTTGTAGCATTTTGACTGCTAGAGGTTCTTGCTAAGCTGAATACAGTAAAAGTCTGTTAATCCGACGACCGATGATTCGAATCTCCCAATAGTACGAAATTTTCAATTTGAGGCCAAATCCGAATTCACCCGATGGTCCGAATTTCAAGAAGTCCCAAAGTCCCCTTTTTGAGGCATTAGTCCACTCAAATGACACATAATGGAGCACACACATATCATATGTTCATGAATTCACTTTAAAAGTTTACCATTGTCATTGTAGCCTATTACCTACTTCAAAACATTCAGATTAATGGTCAAAGGAAGCTACTGATATAAACGTAAACACCACATCGTCTGCTAGAGAGTTTGTTTTGCTCTAGAACGCATCCTTGGGACGCTCCGATGCGCTACTGGCTTGCACCGCATTTTCTGCAAGCGCATTCAGTCTTGAGCTTGAAAACGCACCTTTGGACTTTCCGATACGCTACTATTTATAGTTCAGTGATCGGAGCGTCCCAAGGGTGCTTTCAAGACAACAAGACAAGGGTGCTTTCAATACAATATAATATAACAGAGCACGTCACAAAAGGAAAATCACAAAAGGAAAATTACAAGAACCTCTCAGGGAAGTGCCGTTGTTACGGCATTACTTCCCGAACCACATCTGATCTGATCTTCAAGAGCAAGACAAACTCGCTAGTAGACGGAAGAAGAAGAAGACAAAGATGCGGACATATGGTGTTTACGTTTATATCAGCAGATTCCTTTGACCATTAATCTGAATGTTTTGAAGTAGGTAATAGGCTACAATGACAATGGTAAACTTTTGAAGTGATTTCATGAACATATGATATGTGTGTGTGCACCATTGTGTCATTTGGGTGGCCTAATGCCTCAATGTTTTCGTCATACACAGGTTCATAGGGGTAAAGTCCGATAATCCGAAAAATCCACTAATCCGAACGAGGGCCGGTCCGCTGCCCTTCGGATTAACGGAAGTTTACTGTATTACAGCTTAGGAAGGATCTGGGGTAGCTAAAAGGGTTGATTGAGATAGTTTGTAGCCTATTGATTGCTAGAGGTCCTTGCTAAGCTGAATAAAGTTGTCTAAAAGTAGCCAGATTAAATAAGAAATAACGCATCACCATTACTGCTCCGTCTCAAGTCAGCCACCCCCAGCTATGGGATATGTGCCTAAGTACCGGTATGTACATGCATGTACGGTCGCGCTAATAAGTCATGTCCCAGCTGTCATTACGTTTAGCTTCCTCTGTGCTGTATTAATGTCTGTCAGATGTTGAATAGGGTGGGTAAGTGTAGGAACATGTTTGTATATTTCACTCGATTTGAAAAAATAAAGCTTAGATGTTGCCGATACCAATTATTGATCAAAACATACTTGGTGCCGAGACATCACTTATTAGCGCGACTGTGGTTTCTTTTATATTATTATTAATTATATTATATCTTTTATATATCAGTTGACTAATCAGATGAGTTAACCACTGCATAAGAAACTACACTCGTAATTCAAACATGCGCATCATATTTCCATGTATAAGATCACAGAGAGGAACAGAACTTATGTGGGCAACTGTACTGAAATGGTTAAGAGGCTTGGAAGAAAAACAGTGCCATTTTTTTTTTTTTTTACTCCTTTATTTGCCATCCAATCGTAGAACAGGTCTCCCTCGATATACGATTGGTTTACATTCCTGAAAACCCGATCTTAAATATAGAAATCACGTAGCGAACCCTAAAAAATTATTGGTGTAAATGGTGATGCGTTCTTGGACCATCCAAAACCCAAACCCAAACACCTAAAAACCTACAATAATATCGTAAATCGGGGCATCGGATAGTGAGGGAGACCTGTAAATAATCTGTCATGACCTCTGAGTGCAGGTTTTCTACTGTACGGAGAAATTATAATGTAAAACTTGCATAATATACAAACCAAAACAAGGACGACACAATGTAAAGACAAAAGACAAAACAAATTTATTATTTGGCGATCTTGACTACCATTGTGACGTTATTTTGATTCTTTTAGTTCATGGAATTATGGCCACCCCTTCGGGGATCACGGCGTCAGGCAATAGATAGATAGATAGATAGAATTATGGAGAGGCTTTTATTATATTAACATTATTTACTTTTGATTGATTGATTGATCTACTGTATGTATTATTGATTGATGTACTGTATGTATTATTGATTGATATACTGTATGTATTATTGATTGATGTACTGTATGTATTATTGATTGATGTACTGTATGTATTATTGATTGATGTACTGTATGTATTATTGATTGATGTACTGTATGTATTATTGATTGATGTACTGTATGTATTATTGATTGATGTACTGTATGTATTATTGATTGATGTACTGTATGTATTATTGATTGATGTACTGTATGTATTATTGATTGATGTACTGTATGTATTATTGATTGATGTACTGTATGTATTATTGATTGATGTACTGTATGTATTATTGATTGATGTACTGTATGTATTATTGATTGATGTACTGTATGTATTATTGATTGATGTACTGTATGTATTATTGATTGATGTACTGTATGTATTATTGATTGATGTACTGTATGTATTATTGATTGATATACTGTATGTATTATTGATTGATATACTGTATGTATTATTGATTGATATACTGTATGTATTATTGATTGATGTACTGTATGTATTATTGATTGATGTACTGTATGTATTATTGATTGATGTACTGTATGTATTATTGATTGATGTACTGTATGTATTATTGATTGATATACTGTATGTATTATTGATTGATGTACTGTATGTATTATTGATTGATATACTGTATGTATTATTTTACTTTGATCTCTATAGACCTCCATCAAGCTTAAGGGAAGGATTTTAGTTTGTTCCCTAGACCTCCGTCAAACTTATAATTATACCCCCTAGACCCCCTTCAAGGTATATTACAGACTCGCTAGCTAGCCTGTAATTATTGGAGGGACAATTTTCTACCCAAAAATGTACAAATTTATCTTGAAAGGGGGTCTAGGGGGTGTTTATTAAGCTTGATCGAGGTCTAGCGAGGAAACTAAAAAATAAATATGTACAGTACAGTATAAATAAATCAATTGACCAAAAAACAATGACTACACCCCTTCAGTGGATGCTAGACTTCAATACTGTACTATTAGCCGATAAAGTTGTCGGATGCAAGACATAATAAGCACACGAGAAATTTTATTGGCAGCTTTTGATTTTTGTTTTTTATACAGATGTCGTAATTCCCAAGAAGGTGTGGCCATGAATATCAGGTGTTTATCACGAATCACTAGATCAAGTTGCCCGGGCTTGACATCTACCAATAACATTTTGATAGTGAGGGTTTGATCCGCCAACGCTTTACTGACTATGTCACGGCTCGTAATTTTGATAACGCAACTTTATTCTGGTAAATTTTGGACACAATTACTATTTATACATCTTTATTCTGGCAACATTTGAATATTATATATTTTTTTTTTCTATGTGAATGAGGGAGACAAAAGGCAGAACTGCCTGTGATGAGTGCCTCCCCCAGAGTTGAAAGAGTGACAGGCCCAAATTCAAGGAATGTAAATGCCTGGACATAGAGTTTGAAGCAATTTAAGTCATAGGATGAGGGGAAAATGGATTCAGGGAGAGAGTTCCATAGCTCAGCTGTTGAATAGAAAAAAGATTGGGAATATCATTTCACTCTTGGGTGGGAGAGTTGCACAGAGTAGGGGTGGGATTATCTTGCAAGACGGGTGCTACATTATTTTGATATTTGTAATTTTTTATTTTTTTTTCCGGGCTTTGTCTCGAAAATATACAGTAAACCCTCGCTATCTCGGACTAATTGGGGGGAGACCCAGTCCGAGATGTCCGATTTTCCGAGATGTCCGAAGTCCGACTTATGGCCGACTTAAGAGAGGGAAAATTCCGAATTAGAAGAGGAAAGTCCGTGTCACCAAAGAAATAGAGATTTTTTTTTTTTTTTTTTTATCTATCTATTTAATGCATCTATCTCCCTTATACATATACAGTATATAACTATGTCTTATTTGGTCTTTTTTTAATCTATGAATCAATTCTAATACGATGGAATTGAAAACAATATTACCCTTCTAACACACAAATAATAAAATGAAAAAGAGAGTAAATAAAAATGTCTCCTTGTCTTTCAGAAACATAAGTCCGTCTCGTATATGTTAGTATTTTATCGCTCGCTCGCCCCTAGCCACTCTCTCTCTATCTATTTATCTCTCTAATGCATCTAACTAACTCCCTTATACATTAACATAACTACCGGTATGTCTTATTTGGACTTTTTGTAATCTATAAATAATTTCTAATGCGATGGAATTGAAAACAATATTATCCTTCTAGCACACAAATAATAACATGAAAAAGAGTCAATATAAAAGTCTCCTTTGTCTTTTCAGAACCAATTAAGTCGTCTCATAATAGTTCGTGTTTATCGCTCACTCCCCCTCTGTAACTCTCTCTTTCTATCTATCTATCTCTCTAATGCATCTATGTAACTCCCTTATACATTAACATAACTATGTCTTATTTGGACTTCTTGTAATCTTTGAATCATTTCTAATGCAATGGAATTGAAAAATATAATATCGGACATTTTCCGAATACTTACATAAAGTCCGACAACGTCAGAGACTGTCGGAACGATGACGGAAATGTCCGAAATACTGAAGTGCATGTCCGAGAGGCCGTAGCCAGTCCGACTAGTACGGGTTTCCGACTTCTAGAGGTCCGAGATGGCGAGGGTTTACTGTACATGCATACATTTTGATCTGACATTGCCAACTGGACAGGAGGTTGTTGTTGTTATTGTTGTTCCCCAGGCTGTCTGACCGAGCAGCCCCAGGTCACGAGCAAGGCCAAGGCCACACCCGAGCGCCCCCACAGAACCCTCCCAACTTTACCACTTAGAAAGCCCATTTGACTGAATCCGATCCCAGGCGAGGGGCTGAGGAGGGTGCGGAAACGCCCGGGACACCAAAGCCCCACCCAAGGCCCTGTGACCTTTAACAATTATGAAGGGAAAGTTGAGGGGCAAAGGAAAAATGTGGCGCTTTGGCTCCCAATCTGCCAACCACTAGGTTGGTCAATCCACGGAAGAGACGCCGCCACTTGAGATCTAGAAAATATATAAGTAAAAGGAACAGTCAGAGTAAAACCGGTATCACTCAAGAGATTTTATAGTCAACATTCGATGATCAAAATTTTTCTGGCAACATTTCTGAAGTATTTTACACTGGTATCGGAAACTAGACTGAGGATAGATGAATTTAGGTAACAGAAAAATATTGAATGTTTACCTTATGAGCTGCCAGACCAGTGTTGAGAATAAATGAAAAATGTTGAATGTTTACCTTATGAGCTGCCAGACCAGTATTGAGAATAAATGAAAAATATTGAATGTTTACCTCATGAGCTGCCAGACCAGTGTTGAGAATAAATGTTGAGGGAAAAAGATCTCGTGTGATACCGGCTTAAGCTATGGGTATGGCAGAGAATGCTCAACTTTCACTCTGATAGACCAGCCCATCACCACAGGACCAGAACCCAATCCTCTCAGTATCAGCTAGGAAAGACCCTAGAACGCTCGGGTGTGAATGTGGCATTATTGTAGTAGCTCTAGTGTTTCATTTTTTTTTTTTTTTTTTTTTTTTCTATATTCCAACTTACTTCCTCTCGGGCATAGACTGAGAGCCTTAACATTCACCGCTTTACAATGAACAGTGAAGCCCGTGAGGTCTTGTTCCAGTCTAGGGAGTGAGACATGTGAAGCACGTAGAGTACAACGAGCACCTGCCATCTTGCCTTCACATGAGGCACGGTGCTCACTCATGGCCCGAAACGACCCCATCTCTGAAGCCACCTCGTTCCCGTGCTTCACTGTCTCACCCCCTACACTCGGACTCTCACACTTACACACACACTACGCCACCTGTTGAGCAGATAACTCACCAGGCATTGCACCCCTATAGCATATTTTGAATATGGGAATATTCATACAGTGCTATTTAATCAGGGAACAATGAGGGTATTTTATTGACGTTTCGGTGGGCTTGTGGTAATGCACTGATACCAGGTACATCACAAATTCCATCCCGATAATATCTTCCCATTTGTTGTTACTTGCTACAGGTCTCCCTCGATTTACGATTGGGTTTCGTTCCTGAAAACCCGATCTTAAATAGAAAAATCATATAGCAAACTCTAAAATTAATGGGGTAAATGGGCATGAGTTATCGGACAAGCCGAAACCCAAACCCAAACACCTAAAAACTACAGTATAATATCGTAAAACGGGGCATCAGATAGTGAGGGAGCTGTAGGTGACTGACAGAATTTGTATACAAGTGCATTTCATAAACCGCCAGATTAAGAGTCGCAAAGAAATGTTGTAGGGTGAAAGCTATGGTGTAAATGGTGGCATTATTGTATTAGCTGTATCGTATCATTTATTGTAACTTGGTATTATTAGGTCATAGTGTAGGCTAATACATTATGGCTCCTGAACAACTCTTCCAACCAGTAGATCTTTTACCAGTGTGTATCAGATCAACCCAAAAAATGTACAAATTTATCTTGAAGGAAGGTCTTGCTGGGTGTTTTTATAAGCATGATGGAGGTCTAGGGAGGAAACTAAAACAAAAGTTAATAAAAAGATACAGAAATGAGCAAATTAATATGCCCATCCCCCCAAAACTGTTGAGGGTGAAAGCTGTGGTGTAAATGGTGGCATTATTGTAGTAGTTGTATCGTCTCATTTAATTAAGCAGGTATCACACAAACACTTTTTCCCTCAACATTTATCCTCAACACTGGTCTGGCAGCTTATGAGGTCAACATATATAATATTTTGGTCACTTAAATTCATCTACGACCAGTCTAGTTTCCGATACCACTGCAAAATACTCCAGAAGTGTTGCCAGAAAAATGTTGATCGTGGAATGTTGAAGATAAAAGCTCTTGTGTGATAGCAGCTTTATAGTAACTTGGTATTATGATGTCATAGTGTAGGCTAATGCATCCTGAACCTACTGCAGTTATTATTTAGTACTGTACAAACTATACTCTGTTTCATTTCATCTGACGGTAAATTGAATCCCTTAGCAGCTAATTTCTCGATACTTAATGAAAGATATGAAACCACTATGTCTCTACATCATACTAAGACCAAGTTTATTATATTAGTACAGTATCATATTTCACTACAAAATATGAAACTACTATGTCTCTACATCATACTAAGACCAAGTTTATATAATTAGCATCATAGTTTACTACAAAATATGAAACTACTATGTCTCTGCAGCATATTAAGACCAAGTTACTATGATTAACACCATATTTCAGTACAAATATGAAACTACTATGTCTCTGCATTATATTAAGACCAAGTTTATATAATTAGCACCATATTTCACTATAAAATCTTCAAAATAACTGAGGAATCTTGATGGGAACTTTGCAATTTACCGTCAGTTAAAAAGAAACAGAATATAAGTACATGGTATGTAACGTAACCCAAGGCAGTGATTCATTATGTGCAGTGATTCATTATGTAATGTAACGTAACCCAAGGTAATGTATACGTAACCCAAGGCAGTGATTCATTATGTAATGTAACGTAACCCAAGGCAGTGATTCATTATAATGTAACGTAACCCAAGGCAGTGATTCATTATGTAATGTAACGTAACCCAAGGCAGTGATTCATTATGTAATGTAACGTAACCCAAGGCAGTGATTCATTATGTAATGTAACGTAACCCAAGGCAGTGATTCATTATGTAATGTAACGTAACCCAAGGCAGTGATTCATTATGTAATGTAACGTAACCCAAGGCAATGATTCATTATGTAATGTAACGTAACCCAAGGCAGTGATTCATTATGTAATGTAACGTAACCCAAGGCAGTGATTCATTATGTAATGTTACTTAAGTCGCTGTCACATGATCGCGTTTTCCGGCAATTTTCGATGAGCAAGTTTTTCCTTGTACAATTCTACTCGACGAGACAGAGACAGAGACAGAGACAGAGACAGGGGCAGAGACAGAGACAGAGACAGAGACAGAGACAGAGACAGAGACAGGGGCGAGGGGACGCGAAAGTGGTCCTCCAGACCCTAAGAATTGGAACTGTAAATGTTGTTTCTGTTCAGTCTCTGTCTCGAGTCGGCCACCCCCAGCTATCGGGTATATACATACTGTACGTACATACAAATTTGTCCTCATTCTATTTTAAGGCTCTTTCTCATTGGAATCGGAAACTAGATCGAAAGTAGATTATGTTAGCTAGTTCAATTAATTTAAATTGTGAAGCTGCCAGAGTACAATTGCCCGTAAAAATTGACGGAAACAAAAATCGCTGGTGAGACACCGACTTTCTTGTAGTAATTATTTATAGTGTAGCCCACTTCAGGTATTAAACACAGTAATTCAATAAATAATTTGACCAAGTAGTATAGAGATACAGTACTTGATTTATATTTACTTAGGTAGTATTTCTTCATGTTGTGTCATGTATTGTAGGAAGCATATCTTAAATTATCAATTACTGTAAGCTTTTGAAATGAATTAGTCATTTATTGTGCTGTACTGTAATTTGTTATCCTTAAAAACAAAATATAAATATATATAAGTACTGTACTGGTATGTTTGTTTCCAGTATTTTTTTCCTTGATTGTTGTTGTTGTTCCCCAGGCTGTCTGGCCGAACAGCCCTAAGGTCCCGAGCAAGGCCAAGGCCATAAATGAGCGCCCCCACAAAACCCTCCTTGCTTACCACTAACAAAGCCCGGGTGACCGAAGCCACTCCAAGGCAGGGAGCTGAGGAGGGCGTGGAAACGCCCGGGAAACCAAAGCCCCACCCAAGGCCCTGTGCCCCTCAGCAATTATGAAGGGAATGATGAGGGGCAAGGGATAAATGTGACGCTTTGGCTCCCGACTTCTGCCAACTTCTAGGTTGGCAGTAGGGAGGTCAATCCACGGAAAAGACGCCGTCACTTGAGATCTAGAAGATATATAAGTAAAAGGAACAGTCAGAGTAAGCTATGGGTATGGCAGAGATTGCTCAGCTCTCACTCTGATAGACCAGCCCATCACCATAGTTGTTGTTGTTGTTGTTGTTGTTGTTGTTGTTGTTGTTGTTGTTGTTGTTGTTGTTGTTGTTGTTGTTGTTGTTGTTGTTGTTGTTGTTGTTGTTGTTGTTGTTGTTGTTGTTGTTGTTGTTGTTGTTGTTGTTGTTGTTGTTGTTGTTGTTGTTGTTGTTGTTGTTCCCCAGACTGCCTGGCCAAACAGCCCCAAGGCCCCGAGCAAGGCCATAACCGAGCGCCCCCACAGAACCCTCCCTGCCTACCACAATAAAGCCTGGGTGGCCGAAGCCACTCCAAGGCAGGGAGCTGAGGAGGGTGCGGAAACGCCCGGGAAACCAAAGCCCCACCCAGGGCCCTGTGCCCCTCAGCAATTATGAAGAGAAAGTTGAGGGGCAAAGGAAAAATGTGATGCTTTGGCTCCCTGTCTGCCAACCTCTAGGTTGGCAGATTGGGAGGTCAATCCACGGAAGAGATGCCGTTGCTTGAGATCTAGAAAATATATAAGTAAAAGGAACAGTCAGAGTAAGCTATGGGTATGGCAGAGATCGCTCAACTCTCACTCTTATAGACCAGCCCATCACCATCCTTGGTTAATTGCATTGCTTCCTGCCCTTCCCTATCTATCTTGACTTGATTATTTGTCCATATTGATCTAATGCTTTTGTGGAACTCCATGGTCTGGTTAAACTAATTTTATAATAAAAAAATCCACTCATGACTCTCACTGTTTGCCCCACAAAAAGTACTAATTTAAAATCGGTACATAAATAACTTGTAATTGTTATGTTCTCTCCACCAACCAACTTTACTCCTAAACTCGATTAATGAAATTAACAAACATATGTGGCAGTCCGGGGATTCGAACTCGGGATGCTCACACCGAAAATCAACACACTTATGCATTGCGCCACAAAAACAGAGATTCACCTTTAATAATTTGTAATATCCCCCTTCGACATGATCACACTTACCCACTTAGCATGCATAATTCACACCTTTGGTAATGGCCAAAAAGTAGCAACAGTTAAATTTACTTTCTTTTGCCAGTGCGTGGGATCAAACTACCAACCTCTTGGGCTTGAGCCCAACATGTTATTCAAAAGAGCTAGCTAACTCGTTAGAGATTAAACGGGGGTATATATACAGTATATATCGGATATTATTCCTTCTCTCACCATTACACCCATAAGAGTTGTTGTTTGTTGTTGTAGACTTGTAGTTCCCCAGACTGTCTGGCCGAACAGTCCTGAGTCCGGTTGAACGAGGCTGCTCCAGATGCTCGGGCCCCCAAAAGGGCCAGGGTTAGATGAGATTTGTCTTTGAGAGGGCAGCAGGGGAGGGGATCATCAGCCCACGGGCTTGCACCCCCGGGCCAATGCCCCACTGTCAGCAGCCCATCTTGCAGTGCCACCCAATCTGGCGATCTCGCCAGCACCTAGAAGGAAAAGTAACAGGAAAAGAGACAGACAGAAATGGCTAAGGTTGGGTAGAGGATGCCAAACCTAACTTTGGAAAGGACCAACCCTCACACAAAATAGTATTAATCAATGGCTGCTGACAACAGATTCATAATCCTGGAGGGTGGTCAGAACCTTAGGCACAGACCACCTCCCGATCATTATCACCACCAAAACCAGACTCACCCCAGCTAGCCACAAACACACATACACCAATTATAAAAGGGCTAACTGGGAAGCATTCACAAATGAGACAGAACAACACTTCACAACTCTAAACAGTACACCCATCACTAACATCAACAATGCTGTACACATACTCAATAAAACTATCCAAAACGCTGACAAGAAACACATTCCAAGAGGTAACAGAAAAAGACACAACCCCAACTTCACACCAGAAATTGAAAACCTCATCAGACAACGCGGCACACTGAAACACTCCACAGCACCCCACACACAAGACATCACACAACAAATTCAAGCACTCAACACCCAAACTAACAACAAAAACTAAATTGGAATAACTTCCTACAAACACTTGATCACAAAACAAACCCCAAAAAACTCTACAAAACACTAAACAGCATCACACTTTCCAACAGCAACACAACACAATCACAACAACAGACTACTCCTTCATGTAAACAACAAGCAAACACTCTCATCAATCACTTCTCACATGTCAGCCACCTAAAACCTCACAAAGACGACCGACGTGTCATCCGACGTAAGAGACAATTCCCCACAGACCCTGACTATACACCCTTCACAAATTACCAGACAAAGCATATCATCAACAATCTCAAGCACTCACCCGCCTGTGGCCTAGACAACATAAGCAACATACACCTCAGACACCTGGGACCACAAGGCATACAAGCACTCACTAACATATCAAACTACAGCTATTCACACAACACAGTACCAGACATTTGGAAGCATGGTATCATCATCACATTCCCCAAACCCAACAAAGACCCCACGCTACCCTCCTCGCACCGCCCCATCACACTCCTTTACTCCCCCTCCAAAGTCATGGAACGCCTAGTATTACAACTAATTACACCCGACCTACCCCTAGCTCCAACACAACATGGCTTTAGGCCACTGCACTCCACAAACACTCTTCTCACAGACCTTACACAAAGAGCTTTTGACGGCATCAACTCAGCTAGACCACCACACAGATCACTATTAGCCACACTCGACATTAGTAAAGCCTTCGATGCCATCCCCCGCCACAACCTAACAAACAAAATCTACAACACAAACATGCACAACAACACAAAAAGGTGGCTGGCCAACTTCCTAGCAGGCAGATGTGCACACGTATCTTTTGCCGGTCAGTCATCTAAAATCAGAAACTTTCCAAACGGAGTCCCACAAGGATCCGTCCTATCGCCCGCACTCTTCAATCTGTACATGCACGATATAACTACACCCAATACGCCCCAAATAAACTTAGCCTCCTATGCAGATGACAACACTCACATGCACACACCATGACCCAAAAAGAGCAACAGATCTCCTTCAACCCTATCTCAACACACTACATGGCTGGTGCACTACAAACAGACTTAATCTAGCCCCAGCCAAATCCACCGCAACCCTGCTCACAAGCTGGACAGAACACGAATACATCCCTCAACTCACCATAAACAACACACCCCTAACACATACACACACACCCAAAATCCTAGGAGTAACATATGATACTCATATGACATTCAAACAGCACACCACAAACATTAAAAAGAAACTGACACCCAGACTTAACGCCCTCAGGTCACTTGTTCACACACAAAATTTGGACACAACAAAGAAACTACCACCACAGTATATAAACAATACATAAGATCAGTGATGGAATACGCAAGCCCAGCCTGGGCTTCTAACCTAGCTGAAACACATCATAAGACCTTACAGACTATTTAAAACAAAGCCCTGAAGATCATTACAGGCTGCACAGCTACTGCACCCACAGATCACCTACATCAAGAAACAAAATCCTCAAAGTCAAAGACCATCTGGACATGAGAGGCACTCAATTCCTGGCAGCAGCCTCCACGAACCAAGACCACCCACTAAACTACATGGCAACACACCCACAGACACCAAGAAATATCAAAACACCCAGCACACGGTATCACACACACAATTATTGTCCTCTCTCCCTCCCTGCCCACCCTGAACCAACTTCCAGAAGCACATCCATACTCATATCTCTCGCCGCTCCATCCACTCACTCACAGACAACACGCAGCTGCATGCACGACCTCCCGAAATCCATCCTTCCGAATCCTCCCTCCCTCACGAGGACAGAGTCCACCTGGCCAGGCTGAGATGCGGACACCATCCAGCTCTCCTGAGCTATCAGAAGAGACTGCATGACTCCGTTGTCGACGCCTGCCCGGGATGTAACACAGCACCCCATACCATTAAACACATCATAGAAGACTGCATTTCACACAACCACTTACGCCAACAACACAATCTACACTCAATGAGAGCTCTGTGGGAAAGCCCGATCGTGGCCATGGCCTTCCTCAGGGACTCGGGGCTGTTCGGCCAGGCAGCTTAGGGAACAACAACAACAGATTCATAATTAAATAAACGGATTGTGCTGTATATCCACAAAATTACTTGATAAGCATATTATATTCCCTTAGAGCCAAGATAACTTGCTCTTTATTCAGTGCGTAAAGGCTTGGGACCCATCCTAGAGTAATTGCAACAGCGTGATAGCGTAACATAGGACATTGACGCCAAATTATGATTCTCACTGTTAGCTGTACATAAAAAGAAAACTTGTGGGACCCAGAGGAAATATTTGTCTGTGTCTACTAGGTGACGATGGCTGTGTGTGTCTGGGAGTAACATGGAGGGTAAATGGGCCTCATAGCTTGAGAACAGGAGGATGTCAGCTCGGTTAAAGTTATCAGTTCCCCATTTTGATAGATTTTCACATAGTGTGGAGTAGGCAGTGGGGGTGTGTCTGGGAATCTGGAGGAAGTTTCTGCCATGGACATCCTTTTGGGGAGTTTCCTCTTGAAGTAAGGCGTGGGAATTATGCATGTGTGTGCAGTACATCGTTTGCCATACTATCACACTGTTCCTGGTGTTCTTTAATGGGAAACCAAACCTTTATTCACCGTGGAGTATTTGGATGTACAAGATAACGGGCTGTGGCATGGTTGTTGTTGTTGTTCCCCAGGCTTTCTGACCAAACAGCCCCAAGGTCCCGAGCAAGGCCAAGGCCATAACCGAGCGCCCCCACAGAACCCTCCCTGCATTACCACTAAGAATGCCCAGGTGACTGAAGCCGCTCCCAGTCGAGGAGCTGGGGAGAGTGCGGAAATACCTGGGACACCGAAGCCCCACCCAAGGCCCTGTGTCCCTTTACAATTATGAAGGATAAGTTGAGGGGCAAAGGAATAATGTGACGCTTTGGCTCCCAGTCAGTATATAGAGAGGTCAATCCACGGAAGAGACGCCGCCACTTGAGATCTAGTAACGGTCGCAATCCTCCGCAAGACTATCAATTACTCTTTAACAACACACAACTCAACCCTTCATCTTCTCTCAACATTCTACATGTATCTTTTTCATTCGACCTTTCTTGGAAATATCATATTACCACTCTATCTAAAAAAGCTTCCCAAAAGTTAGGTGTGCTCAACCGGCTCCATGGGTTCTTCAACCCCGCACACCTTTTTGCTCTATATCAGGGCACAGTGCACTCATGTATCGAGTATTGCTCGCACGTGTGGGGAGTTTCCACCCATACCACACTTCTCGAAAGAGTCAAAAGCATTTCGCCTGATCAACTCACTTCCTCTTACTAGTTCCCTACAATCTCTTTCTACACGCCACAATGTTGCATCTCTTTCACTCTTCTATCGCTATTACAACAATCAGTGTTCTTCAGAGCTCACTCAGCGCATACCCCCTCCTTTGCTAGACATATCGAAGGCATTTGGTAGGGTCTGGCACAAATCTTTCATTTCTAAACTACCCTCCTTCGGTTTCTATCCCTCCATCTGTGCCATTGTCTCTAATTTCTTTTCCGGCCGTTCCATAGCTGCGGTTGAGGACGGCCATCACTCACTTCCTCATCCTATCAACTCCGGTGTTCCTCAGGGCTCTGTCCTATCTCCTAAGCTCTTTCTAATTATCATAAATGATCTTCTCAACTGTACCTCCAGTCCCATCCATTCATACGCAGACGACTCTACCTTGCACTATTCAACTAGTTTTCCAGAACGCCCCAGCCAGCAATCCCTCAAAAACAAACGTAATGAAGCCATACAACACTTATCTTCTGATCTAACTACTATTTCCAATTGGGGCAGAGAAAACCTTGTTGCCTTTAATATGCTTCCAAGACCCAATTTCTCCATCTATCTACCCGTCAGGAACTCCCAAAGGACTATCCCTTGTTCTTCAACAATACAAATATCAATCCTTCATCTTCTCTCAATATTTTTGGTGTCTCTTTTTCTTCTGCTCTTACTTGGAAGGACCACATTACCAGTCTTGCTAAGGCAGCCTCCCAGAAGCTGGGTATGCTCAACCGCCTCATAGGGTTCTTTACCCCTGCACAGCTTTTTGCTCTGTACAGCGCGTCCTTGTATTGAGTATTGTTCACATGTGTGGGGAGGAACCGGAGGATCCTCTCACACCGCACTCCTAGATAAAAGTAGAAAGGAAGGCCTTTCTTATAATTCATTCCCGCCTACTCACCAACTCTCTGCAAACTCTCTCTCTTCGCCGCAATGTTGCATCTTTCTCGCTATTCTATCGCTACTACAATAATCAGTGCTCCTCAGAGCTCTCCCAGTGTATAGGCCTACCACCTCCTCTACGTAGGGTAGGCTACGTGGTACCAGTCTTGGAACACAATCCCACCCCTACTCTGTGCAACTCTCCAACCCATGAGTGAAACGTTATTTTCAGTCTTTCTTCTATTCAACTGCTTAGCTCTGGAACTCTCTCCCAAAATCAGTCTTTCCCTCCTCCTATGACTTAAATTGCTTCAAACTCCGTGTGTCCAGGCATTTTGGCTCGAACTTTCCTTGATTTTGGCCCTGTCACTCTTTCAACTCTGGGGGAGGCACTTGCTACAGGCAGTTCTGCCTTTTGTCTCCCTCACTCACATAGAACAAACAAATAATAAATAATATATATATGTGTGTGTGTGTGTGTGTGTGTGTGGAATTTGACCAGAACCTTCAAACAGCCTCGGAAGGAACCATCAAGGCACAGGCTTCCTGGGATAATGCAAATAAAGATTCCCAACCCCCCACATTCACTTACTCCCAACTCAACCCTTTAGTGGTAGATCGCCAGGATTCCTCAACTGGAAGCTCCTGGAACGGGGCGGAGCTTCCCCATCCACCTCGACGCTCTCCCATTGGCTGGGGAAGAGCTCTCCAAATGATACATCACAAAATGCCAGCTACTGCATTGGTCAAGACGCTTGCCCCAATGGCCGGAACAAAAAAGGAGGTGGAAATCGGAAACATGGGCACTGAAACACACGAGAGTATCACCCAGCTTGGAAAATCAAGAACCAGGTCGACTAATCCTGGAATACCCGTGATTGGCTGGAGGAGAAACAACCAATCCAGATTATTGTCAAGTTCGTTGCCGCTACCTATAGTAAGACTACGTATGGATTATGCTGTTTAATTTTGGTGTCCCTATTACAGAATGGACATAGATTCCTTGGAGAGAGTGCACCAAAGAATGACAAAAATTATCCATAATATTAGAAATCTTCCATATGAAGAAAAGTTGAAGAAATTATGCTTACATACGTCGGTTAGAGAGACGTAGAATTAGAGGGGATATAATAGAGGTGGGGGCTAAACATAAGGAAAAAGGGGGTCATGAAAAGAATACAATATAATTCACGCGGAAATCTCCCCTCAAGTGTAAAGAGAAGAAAACATCAGCAGTGGCACCAAGATGGCGGAGGTTGGCCGATCTCTGTTACTATAGGGTCTCTAGGGAGAGTACGTGCCCCCCCCCCCCCCCCGTAGATAGCCCATTGGATTAATAACCTCATCGTACAAAGTCATATACGCAAATCGCAGTGAGTATTTTATATTTTAGTTATCGATATAAAGTCCATTTTCTTATACACTAATTAAGAAAACGATTTCTTTTGAATGGGTAACCAAAGTATAATAATTTAATGTCCTTAACATTATATAGTTATTTACAAGTAAATCCAAGTTATTCCAGTTATTTTTTGTTTCTTTATTAATCAGAATTAATTTACACACAATAAACAAGGTTAAGTAATAGATTAATGTGGACGAGAATAGCAACAAGCAGCTATGTAGATATTTTAGGCTGTTACATGTATCAGATCGTTCGATAGAGACTCATATTCAAATTGGATGTTGCGAGCGTCACCTGTGCAATTAGGCATTGGTGATAAATTTCGCATTAACTTGTTTATTTGCATTTTTATTGTGATTTTCGCAATACACACTTGTGGTACATGCGAATCGTGTGTAATCACCAGCATAATATAAACACAATGGCCAACAGAGTAGTAACAAGCTGTGAGATCTGGGCGAAGGTCTCGAAAATTGGCGCGGTGCTAGGCAGTGGGGCCTATGGCTCGGTTACTAAGGTTGAGTATGATGGCAAACCAGCCTGCCTAAAGGAAGGTAAGATGCAACGCCACCTCTCTCGTTTCCACCGTGAAGCCCAAATCCTCAGCCGTTTGGATGGCATTGGTGGGGCCCCAGTGTTGTACGCTGTGGCGTCGGACCAGCCTATGATTGTCATGTCCCTGTGCACGGGGAAAACACTCCACGAGTTGCTAGAGGACAATGATACCCCATTCTGGATGTGGCTCAACATACTAAAGAGTGTCATCTATGAGGTTTGTCGGATCCATTCAGAAAATGTTATTCATAATGATTTGAAACCCGATAATCTGCTTTTTGAAACTGGTTCAGAAAACTTGCAAGTATCTTTAATAGATTTTGGTTTGGCTAGCTCCCCAGGGCCAAACTCACGTTTCCCCACTGGAACTGCAGCGAGATATAAGAAGTGCAAGCACTACGCACCGGAACTATTTTTTGGTGACGTAAGTTCAACTCACAGCGACACTTGGGCACTCGGTGATATGATTGACAGAATCATGAAGGGTGTCGACATCGATACGGAGTTCCTTAAAATAGCTGATTCACTAAAAACTCTAGTACGGGCTATGAAGCGTAGAGAGGCCATTCTCCGCCCCAGCCTTCTGGTAGTATATGAACAACTGTCTTGCATTTTGGATTGTTGTCTTCATATCTTGAATAGCCCTGTCGAATCTCCATTGAACTATGAGTCTGATTCCAGCTGTAGTGAGTCAGAGAGCGAGACTGGTGGGGAAGACGATGATGATTCAGTCTGTTCTATTGTCGAGCCAGTGAGTGCAATGAAGAGGCAAAGGGATTCAGATGACATAGATGAGGTTGGGAACGCTAAGAAGTTCAGGGCAGATGATTCTGTGTGTGTTATTGATTAAGATGTTTTGGAAGCTGATGCCCAAAATACTGTTTTTTATTTAGTTTATTATATTAGGAAGATGTTTATAATATGGTTTTGTTTATGTTGTGGATTCTTTAATGGTAGGTTAGTTATTGGTTACGGATGTACGGCATATGTGGAGGAATTATACCCACATGACGGATAAACATGTTATTGTGATGGCACGACAAGTATGGACTCTCTCTGGAGTCCTGTTTAGGTATGTCAAACAGACACACCTGAAGAGAACTCCAGACAATCCAACTTGTTGTGTCATCACAAAAATGTTTTTCCATCGTGTCGGTATAATTTTGTCATTCAAGTATTCACGGCTATGAATGTCTCTTTCTGATGTATATGTGGTTTATTTCTATACTTAACATGCTTCCTTAACATTATACTTAACATTATATGTAACATGTTTCCTATTCTCTAAATTAATTTGAAGAACCATATAGTGTATTGATTAAGGATATACTGTATATACAGGTATTAGGTCAATTTGAATCAGTTGCTGTTCGCTGATGACACAGCATTGGTGGCGGATTCTGATGAGAAACTGCAGCGGGTAGTCAAAGAGTTTGGTGTGGTTTGTGAAAGGAGGAAACTGAAGGTGAACGTCAATAAAAGTAAAGTAATGGTGTGTAATAGGGGTGAGCATAGGGTGAATCTAGATGTGAGGCTGGATGGGGAAATATTGGAACAAGTAGAGTGTTTTAAATATCTAGGAGGAACGATAAGCAGGAGTGGAGGTATGGAAGTGGAGGTAAAACAGAGAGTGTGTGAAGGAAGGACGGTTTTCGGAGCAATGGGAAGTATGTGGAAGACGAGAAATCTCGGAGTGAAAGTAAAAAGTGCACTGTATCAAGGAATTGTTGTGCCAACAGTGATGTATGGGGCTGAGACATGGGCTCTGAAGAAAAAGGAGAAAAGAGGGCTGGATGTGATGGAGATGAGCTGCTTGAGGAGTATGTGTGGAGTTACTCGTAGAGACAGATTGAGGAATGAAGAGATACGTAGGAGAGTGGGGCAGCAGGAACATTTGTCAGCCAGAGTGGACAGAAGGGTGCTGAGCTGGTATGGTCATGTTGAACGAATGGGAGATGAAAGGCTTACAAAGAGAATATGTGAGTCACGTACAAGGGGAGATAGAAGGGCAGGAAGACCCCCATTGAGATGGAGAGACTGTGTAAGAAAGGCTTTGGATGATAGAGGAATGACTATAGATCAGGCAGGGGAAGTGGTGGTGGACAGGAGTGAATGGAGAATGCTTGTGAATAGTTGAGTGAACACGTGGTCATTTGGAGTAAGGGGTCGGGCGCAAGTTGGACTAGATAATAGTCCATCAGGCGCCTGGCCCGGGGAGACGATTAATATGAAGGGTGTGCCTGGAAGTGTGGTGGGAGGGCTTGTGGCTTTGGCTCCGCTGCATGTCTGCCTGCCGAGATCGGAACCTCTCCGGGTGGTCAGGGGCCGGGGGAGTGCTGGAGCGACCTTGGTAACCCTGGTCTCTGGGTCTTCTCCTAGGTGACCTGGATGTGTGTGAGTTTGTGTTTTTTTTATCTGTTTATTTTTTGTTTTATGTTGTTTTTGTGTTTTCCCTGTTCTTGCTCTGTCTTGAGTCGGCTACCCCCAAAATGGGGATTGGGCCTGAGCATATAGATAGATAGAATAGGTCAATTTAAAAAAAAAAAAAAAAAATCATTTTTATTTATTATATTTTCCCCATGTTATGTAAGGAACAAACCTAGAATTAATATTTTAAATAAATTTAAATCCCTATCCAACATGCAAATAGGTTTAAGAATTATTATAGGTTAAAGAGTATAACACTTTACAACTTAACTTATCTTATGTGGTTGAGGAGGTAACCACTGATTCTGGGAGAGAGTTCCAGAGCTCAGCAGTTGAATAGAAGAAAGACTGAGAATAGCATTTCACTCTTGGGTTGGACAGTTGCACAGAGTAGGGGTGGGATTATGTTGCAAGACGGGTACTACGTACCCTACGAAGAGGAGGTGGTATACACTTGGAAAGCTCCGAGGAACACTGATTACTGTAGTAGCGATAGAATATCGAGAGAGATGCAACATTGCGGCGAAGAGAGAGAGATTGCAGAGAGTTGGTGAGTGGACGGGAGTTAATGATACGAAAGGCTTTCCTTTCTACTTTGTCTATGAGTGCAGTGTGAGATGATCCTCCCCACACATGTGAACAATACTCAATACAAGGATGCACTGTGCCCCTGTAGCCTACAGAGCCAGAAGCTGCACAGGGGCAAAGAACCCCTTGAGGCGGTTGAGCACACCTAGCTTCTGGGAGGTTGCCTTAGCAAGACTGGTAATATGGGCCTTCTGAGTGAGAGCAGAAGAAAAGGAGACACCGAGAATATTGAGAGAAGATGAAGGATTGAGTTTAGTATTCTTGAAGTGTAAGGGATAGTCCTCTGGAAGTTCCGAACGGGTAGTAAGTGTTATGCCAGGTTTTTACTGGGGTTTGATTGGTTTGATTAAGTGGGTTCTTCCTAACTGGAGAAGTCAATATTGTTTTACCACAGACACAGAAAGAAAATAGAGGATAATTATCACAATACGTGCATTCATATTCCATTTATTGGCACAAGAATATCGCATACGTAAGGCTAGAACAAAATGGTCAAGAACAACAATAATAGATGCACGAACGAGGCTCCACTACGTCTGACTCGTAAGACTGGATTATTCTATGCAATATCTAAGTGAGTATGGTGGACCGCTTTCTAATTGAAATATTACGCTTGTCCTGTATTTATTTCAGAGATAAGAATAGCACTCCTTTCAATCGAGGATTTACACTTGTGCTTAGAAAGGCTACTTAGCGGCTCGCTTGGTGTAGTGACTAGCGTCTCGGACTTCCACCCAGAAGGCCCGGGTTCGCGCCCACGCTCGGCGCATTAAATTTTTTTCACAAGCACTGAGTCGTTACCATCCCTCATGAGCAAAGGGATGGGGTAGTAGTACAGGACCCCAATGGAAATACGCCTAATCGGCCTTATTAAGCTATCCTTAGCTAGCTTAGCATGCGCTAGCTTTAAGAACTATTATTATTATTATTATTATTATTATGTACTAATTATATATGTGAACTTTTGGTTTTTACCTGCGTAGAGTTATTCTGGATTGGAAGCTGAACGTAATTATTTTCTCAGCGTTAATTCACTATGGTGCTTACGCATAAGTTAACTTGAATTTATTTGTTATTTGTTTTACCAGAATTATTATCAGTACTTCCCTGATTTATTTGGGTTTCACTAATAGGCTACTTCCTTTCTCTCACTTTTTGCATAAGCTCGTAGTATCCGATGTTTCTAGAATACTTCTTTATATATACCCGGTAGATATATTTTGACTACTTTCCACTTTTTGATCTTTGTATACTCTTTTTCTGAGAAGACATTAAGTATTCAGTATATTCTTTCCACAGTTAGATCCTCTATAACTTGTAGGTATAACAACTTCACTTTAGATGTGTAGAATAAGTAATCCAATCTTCGGTAGATGCGTTGGCCGTGGGGGGGTTGTCCTGTCGTGACTGGGTTAGCACAGTTTTACTCGAGTTCTTGAATTGGGACCTTGAATACTATCTACCTAGCCATCGCAAAGGTAAAATAGAATCGAGTTAACGCAGGAGTGAACTCCTGACTACTCTGGTCTTTGAAAGAACTTTGATGCAGAACTGAGGGTTGATGAGTTTCTTGCGGTTTGGTCTTCTATCCCGGATAAAGCTACTATCCCTTCGGTAGCGTACTTATATCCACAATAGAGCTGGGGTTGGGGTAGGGGAGGATATTAGTTAGCTTCCTTCAAAGAGTCTAATAAACCAGCTTTGTTGATACCCACTTCAAACAATTATTATTGGTGAGTGACTTCAGTATCGCAATTGTTTTTACGTCCATCGACCATAAAAACAATTCTTCAACTGAGCCCTCAATCTTCAAGCTGTCCTCACGCCCATTGACCACAAGAAACAGCTCTAAATTGAGATACTATATGAAAATCGGCGGGAGTCTGGCAGAAAAGGATACTAACTGTTTTTGGAAGGACATCAGATCCATGCAAAATTGTAACACACCATTACCTGTCAGTGTTGAGGGGGTTACGGGTGAAGAGAACATTGCTGACTTATGGAAAACTCATTTTAAGGAACTACTTAACAGTGTAAACCAAAGGTCTACTAATGGTGCAATTCAATATGTGAAAGATAGTAATTATGAAGACATTAAAGTGACTGAAAGTGATCTTGAGAATGCCATAAGAAAACTTAACCTAAATAAAGCTTGTGGGCTGGATGGTATATATGCAGAACATCTTAAATATGCAGATAAGTTGTTAATAGATAAACTTAGTTCTTGCATCACCAGTCTATTTACGCATGGTGTCCTGCCGGAGTCTATGATATCCGTAATACTTGTTCCTGTCATTAAAGATAAATCAGGTAAAATTACAGCAAAAGACAACTACCGCCCAGTAGCACTTGCTAGTGTGGTGAGTAAGGTAGTTGAAATGATAATGCTAGAAAGAATGTCTGCATATATTGTCACCAGCAGCAATCAGTTTGGCTTTAAGAAAAATCACGGCACAGACCAATGCATATATGTGCTGAAAGAAGTGATTGATACATACAACAAACTAAATAGCTCAATTTTCTCTTGTTTTCTTGATGCAAGTAAGGCTTTTGATAGGGTGTGTCACAAAACCTTATTTGAAAAATTAGTTAACAGGGGAGTGCCTAGCTATATTGTTAGGATACTTATTTTCTGGTATGCTAATCAAAAAATGTGTGTAAGATGGGGCAACATCCTGTCAGGCTCTTTCGCCGTAACCAATGGTGTTAGGCAGGGGGGGATATTGTCTCCGTATCTTTTCAACGTCTACATGGATGATCTTAGTCTGGAGCTGAACAAGACTCGCACTGGGTGCTGTATTGGCAGCACCATTGTAAATCATCTCATGTATGCTGATGACCTAGCCTTAATCGTGCCCTCTGGAGCAGGACTGGATAAATTATTAAGAGTATGTGAAAAATTTGGAATCGAACATTCAGTCAAATTTAATCCTATAAAGAGCAATATCATAATATTTAAATCTAACCTTCTATTGAAATCAAAGCTACCTAAATTCCATTTGTATGAAGAAATTATAGAAGAAGTAAGTAAAGTAAAGTATCTAGGACACTATATTTCATGTGATCGCTCAGATGATGAGGATATGGGTCGTCAGCGAAGGCAACTTTACATGCAGGGAAATTCAATATTAAGAAAATTTCATATGTGCACATGGGATACAAAAATAACATTGTTCAACTCCTACTGCTCACCAATGTATACAGCACAACTATGGTGGAACTATAAGAAAATGACAGTGAATAGACTAAGTATCTCATATCACAATATCATGAAAATGTTTCTGGGGCTCTCAAAATATGAGAGTACAAGTACGCTATGTGTATTATTATTATTATTATATTATATAGGCCCCTTTTCTCAGTGCCAGGTGGGTGGTGTTATTAGGTGACAGAAAGGCACCTGGCAGTTGGTATCTTGCGGTGATTATTTCCTTGTGGCTTTGAGTTGGAGTGGGCTGTATGGACCCTACTTTTCGGCTTCCTTTGTCCCAGAGGCGGCGCGGGATGGGGAACAAGGGCGAGGGTAGGTACGGTTTTGATGGCTCCATTAATAATAATAATAATAATAATACTTTATTTCAGACTCACACAGTACAGAGGGGACCATACTGGGGTCCATATATACCTTACAGTAACATAAATATATATAAATATATATAAGCTACTGTACATAGGCTACATAAAATAAAAAGAAATTAAATAATACCCAGCTTGCTATCATGTAGTTCACAGCACTGCCTCAACCAAAAACAGTGGTCATCAAACTACTGTGTTACCAAAACCACTGTCCTAATTGTGTACAGTTCCATGCCTCACATCATTTAGCTTCCGGTACAGTATGTTGCTACAGTACAGTATAGGAATATCGGTACTGTACTGCACTATGAGGATCAGTACCGGTATGCTAATTCTGTAGAGTAGCAGACCTGAAATCATTACTTAAGGTTAAATATAGAGCAACTTCCTCCAGTGTGCCTGGATCCTGGAGGTGTACACTATGCTTGGAGTTTGTAGCATTTTAATGATCCTGTTCTCAGAAGTGTTAAGGCGCTGAATGAATTTATATGTTAGCTTTCTAATGAGTGATTTGTAACAGTGTAAGTTCATATAGGCACATAGCGTACTTGTACTCTCATATTTTGAGAGCCCCAGAAACATTTTCATGATATTGTGATATGAGATACTTAGTCTATTCACTGTAATTTTCTTATAGTTCCACCATAGTTGTGCTGTATACATTGGTGAGCAGTAGGAGTTGAACAATGTTATTTTTGTATCCCATGTGCACATATGAAATTTTCTTAATATTGAATTTCCCTGCATGTAAAGTTGCCTTCGCTGACGACCCATATCCTCATCATCTGAGCGATCACATGAAATATAGTGTCCTAGATACTTTACTTTACTTACTTCTTCTATAATTTCTTCATACAAATGGAATTTAGGTAGCTTTGATTTCAATAGAAGGTTAGATTTAAATATTATGATATTGCTCTTTATAGGATTAAATTTGACTGAATGTTCGATTCCAAATTTTTCACATACTCTTAATAATTTATCCAGTCCTGCTCCAGAGGGCGCGATTAAGGCTAGGTCATCAGCATACATGAGATGATTTACAATGGTGCTGCCAATACAGCACCCAGTGCGAGTCTTGTTCAGCTCCAGACTAAGATCATCCATGTAGACGTTGAAAAGATACGGAGACAATATCCCCCCCTGCCTAACACCATTGGTTACGGCGAAAGAGCCTGACAGGATGTTGCCCCATCTTACACACATTTTTTGATTAGCATACCAGAAAATAAGTATCCTAACAATATAGCTAGGCACTCCCCTGTTAACTAATTTTTCAAATAAGGTTTTGTGACACACCCTATCAAAAGCCTTACTTGCATCAAGAAAACAAGAGAAAATTGAGCTATTTAGTTTGTTGTGTGTATCAATCACTTCTTTCAGCACATATATGCATTGGTCTGTGCCGTGATTTTTCTTAAAGCCAAACTGATTGCTGCTGGTGACAATATATGCAGACATTCTTTCTAGCATTATCATTTCAACTACCTTACTCACCACACTAGCAAGTGCTACTGGGCGGTAGTTGTCTTTTGCTGTAATTTTACCTGATTTATCTTTAATGACAGGAACAAGTATTACGGATATCATAGACTCCGGCAGGACACCATGCGTAAATAGACTGGTGATGCAAGAACTAAGTTTATCTATTAACAACTTATCTGCATATTTAAGATGTTCTGCATATATACCATCCAGCCCACAAGCTTTATTTAGGTTAAGTTTTCTTATGGCATTCTCAAGATCACTTTCAGTCACTTTAATGTCTTCATAATTACTATCTTTCACATATTGAATTGTACCATTAGTAGACCTTTGGTTTACACTGTTAAGTAGTTCCTTAAAATGAGTTTTCCATAAGTCAGCAATGTTCTCTTCACCCGTAACCCCCTCAACACTGACAGGTAATGGTGTGTTACAATTTTGCATGGATCTGATGTCCTTCCAAAAACAGTTAGTATCCTTTTCTGCCAGACTCTTTGCAAGGGCTTCCTTCCTTAATTGGTTTTCATTTTGCTTAATAAATCTAATGGCATATTTGGTCCTAGCCTTTGCTCTTTTGTGAAGTTCAAATATAGGCCCCTGTCTAGGCTGACCTACTTCAAGCCAATGAGACCTAGCATCTCTGGAGGCCTGATACAGGTCAGCCACATAGTCTTGCCAACCTGGCTTATTGAATGAGGACTTATATTTACGGCTATTAAAAATACTTTCCCCCGCTTTTGATAAAGAATCTATTATACTATTGTAAAATTTAATAATGTCCTTTCTGTGTTGTGCATCACTACATTTTGGATCCCTGCATTGTGCTACACCATTACCATCATATTGCACCCTATTTAATAAGTCCTTGGTTTTATCACAGTACATTTGGCACTCTTCATTTGAGATTACATTCCATGGAACTTTTGCCTTGATGCTATTGCTAGTTTCTGTTATTTCCGGTGCTTTATTAATTTGGATTGTTAATTCTATAGGTATGTGGTCGTCATCCGTAATGTCGTATCTTATGGCCATTTCTGAGATAGAGTCATGAAAGTCAGAGCTAGAGATTGCATGATCAAGCCACGACCTGGTCTCCCATGCTTCACTAACATATGTATAGCTATTTTCTGGAAGCAGGTTTTTGGAGGACAAAATTAAACCTTGCTCCTCACAAAACCTTAACATATGTTTAGCAAACATGGAACCACCCAACTCGTGAGGGGTAGCATTCCAATCACCTACCACTGAGTAACACGTTATCTCTAATTCAGAAATTAGGCCACCAAGCTCCCCTAACTTTTCCAAATAAAGTTCTTCATTTTCTGCACACTGATACGGTAAGTAAACACAAAATATTGCAAATTTTCTGTGTCCCACTTCCAGCTGTATTCCCGCACACCAGCTTAAATTTGTCTCAATGGTTTTAATTACACTATCTAAGCACGATCTCCACATTATTGCAACTCCCCCTGGGGGGTGACCTGCCACAATACCATCACGTGTGTCCGTAGTGGAGACCCCGTACCCATGGAAATCTTTATCTAATATGTCCAAATTACCTAAGTCCTGTTTTGTGTACCAGGTTTCCTGAAGGCAGACTATGTCACTGGTCCTTAATGTAGATACGATGTCAGGTCGCAACAGGAGATTCCTCTTTGTTTTGGGGAGTCCTCTGCAATTGTATGAAGTTACTTTTATACTTGCTGCTGTTGTTGGTATCCCCTCCATTACTGCGAGTTGGATAGTGGTGTGCGATGCCTCCAAGTCCCAGAAGCCTCTGCACTGTCCTCATTGGGATATTGTCTTGGTTCTCTGTACCAGTTGACATATGCATCTTCTGGCCACAGGTCAGGATTCATGAAAACATCTGGATCTGGACATTCGCTAGTTATACAAAAGGAGGCACAGGTAGTGGACCTGGAGAGGGTGGTCAGCTGTCTTACCTCTATATTTATATGTAGATTATCAGCCAAGTATGTCATGAGATTCTCAGCAGTAACACTAGGGTTGAATCCTGTGGCAAACACCCTAGCTAGTCGGGGCCTTTTGATGGTATTGAGGCCAGTATCCTTGACCCTACCTTTAATTCCTGGCTGGTTTCTCGGTCTAGGGTGAACCTGCTCGCCTTCCCTAGAGTAGCGAGGCTTGCCATTCACCCCTTTGACCATAGTCCATGGGTTTTCCCTTGCATTGGCTCCTTCATTTGGTTCAGTTTGTGTAGGTAAATTTGAGGATGGTGTAGCTGGCACTGTATTATCTTCTCTCGTTGCCGACGATAAAGATTGCTGTTGTGTTCGGTGTTGTTGCTGTTGTGGTCGCTGCTGCTGCCACACCTGGTGTTGCCTTTGATATGAATGCTGCTGCTGGGTTAGTTTGGATTGTTGTAGTTGTCGCTGGTGTTTTTGTTTTTGTTGATGCTGTTGCTGCTGCTGCACCTGCTGTTGTTGCTGCTGCACCTGCTGCTGTTGTTGCTGCTGCACCTGCTGCTGTTGTTGCTGCTGCACCTGCTGTTGTTGCTGCTGCATCTGCTGTTGTTGCTGCTGCACCTGCTGTTGTTGCTGTTGCACCTGCTGGTGCTGCTGCTGTTGTGGTTGTTGCTGCTGTTGTTGTTGTTGCTGTTGTTGTATGGGTCGCTGTTGTTGCTGGGGCTGTTGTGTTTGGAGTTGTTGCAGCTGTTGCTGTTGTAGTTCAGCCTGCTGTTTCTGGTGGTGGTGTTGTAGGCCTATGGGTGGTTGTTGTTGTTGATGCTGTTGTTCTAGATGCTGCTGCTGTTGTTGTGTCACTTGTGCCTGTGGTTGAGGTGGAGCGTTAGTAGAGTTATTTTCTAACTTATTCACTGTCAGCTACATTTGAAACCACACTGCTTATGTCCACTATGGTTTCTTTTTGACCTGTGGTACACTCTCTCAGTAATTTAACTTCCATTTGGGTGTTCTTGATTTCACTAAGTAGCACTGACACATCTATCCTATCAAATTGTATAGGTGGTAGGTCCTTTAGGTCCATGGCCACGAAAGTGGGTAAGCCCATAGCCTTACTCTCTTGTAGCAATTTAATAATGTCTTTAATGTTCTCAGCACTTTTGTTTGCACCAGGTCTTGGTCTTGGTCTTGGTGTGAGAGTCACGCTCGACTGGTCGAGGTGTGGCCTTAGTATCGGCTCTCTCTCCTAGGATAAACTTATAAACTATAATGGAAAAGGACAGGTTGAGAATAAAAGAAGATTGTTCCCCCGTGGGCATTCTCACCCCAGCCTCACTATTGTGAGGCTGATCTTTTCCTCCACACTCCCTCTAGGTAGTCCTTAACACTCCGTGCAGTGGTCTCATTCCACATGTTTAGGTCGTTCAGGCCAAGCAGGTAGATCACTATTCCGTCGAGCCCCCATTCATACCTTCCTACCACTGCATTCCATTCCTCCGCACCAATCTCTTGCACTATGGATCTTAGCATTACCCGCCTTTCTCATTCATATTTTCTGCACTTTAGGAGGATATGCTCCACAGTCTCGTCCTCCCCACTCTCGCACATCTTGCATGCCTTGTTGCCTTCATTTGACCATCTATATGTTCTGCTGTTCAGCTCAAGCGACTTAGTTCGGGCCTTGAAGAGGAGTTCACCTCCGATGCTTCCATCGTAGAATGGCTCCCTTCTTGGCTGTTGCTTACACATGTACCATTCTAGTGAACTCTTGTTTCTCATATTCCCCGCCCATTCGTCCCTTGCTACGCTTTGTACCCGTTTGCCGATCTCTTTCTTCCATCTCTCATGGCTCCACATTTCCATACTTTCCCCCCTCATTATACCACGCATTCCGTACTTCTCTATCTTTCTGTCGCACATCTTGTTCCATTTACTACTCTCCTTAGCCCATTCAAACACCTTTCGTGCCCATCTATCACCATTCATTTTTTCCAGTCTGACCCGGTACCGTAGGACTCCCTTGTCTATTCTTTCTTCAAAGGAGCTCCATCCCGCGTCACCTCTCAAGGCTTCTACTGCAGTGTACTTGTTCGCTCCCAGTGCGAGCCTTCCGACCCTATTCTGGGCAACTTCCAGCTTTGCCGTGTCATTCGTTGTCCACGGGATGGTTTCCAGACCATACATCAGGCCTGGCACCGCCATACCTTTCCATACTCCTCGCACTACTTCATACTTGTTCGCTCTACACCTTGCAGCACTGCCAAGTCTTCCCACCCATTGGCTCGCTCTTGTTAGTCTCTCATCTTTTGTTTTCTCGCATCCTCTTGCATCCACTGTCATTCCCAGGTACTTGTATTCATTTGTTTGGGTAATTATATTATTCCCAAGTAGCCACGTCGCACCCACATCCGTTTCATCTCCATTCACTACCAGTACTTTACTTTTCTCCCTGCTAAAGCTCACATTCAGATCATTCCCATATTCGGACACCACATCTAGCATCCTCTGCAGATCCTCTCGGTTGTCGCTCATGATCACTACATCATCTGCATATAGCAAGATACCCAGACGTTCGTTCCCAATTAGTGTTCCCCTGCCGGCTTCTTTCATTCTTGCAGCTAGTTCCTCTGTGTACATCCCAAACAGGAGGGGGGATAGCCCACAGCCCTGTCTAACTCCCCGCTTGTTTTCGACTCAGTCTGTCTCTATATCCCCCATACTGTATCTAGCCCTGGTATTCTCATACATACTTCTTATGATATTTATTATCTTTTCACTCACACCTACTGTTTCAAGCAGCCTACACAACTTGTACCTGTTCACTCTGTCATATGCTTTCTCTATGTCTAGGAAGGCGAAGTATCCCTTCCGTCCGGACTTTTTCGTATTCTCTATCACTTCTCTCACTACGAACATGTTATCTTCCCCTCTTCTGTCCACTCGAAACCCATTCTGTTCTTCTCCCATCACTCTGTTCCTTTCAGAGATCCCTTTCAGCCTTTCATTCAGCACCCCACAGAACACCTTGGAAATTGTGTCCGTTAGCGTTATTGGTCGGTAGTTTTTCAGCTCTTTCTTACTCTTGTGACCCCCTTTGTGCAGGAGGGTCACCCGGCTCTCGTTCCATTTATACGGTACCCTCTCTCCTGACCACACTTTCTTAAAAAGTCCATACATGCCTTCAATTACTCCATTCCCACCCTCTTTGTAGAATTCATATGGGATCTCGTCGTTTCCTGCGGCTTTACCATTCTTCAGTTTCTTGACACATTTCATTATCTCTTCTCTACTGATCTCGTAATCCATATTTTCATCTACTGGTATCTTTCTTCCTATTATCAGGTTGGGTTCGCCCCTATCCTCCACCTCATTCGCACCCCCTATATTTTCCCAGAATTCTTTTACTGCCCTAGCTTTCTCCGGTTTCCCTCTCACCTCTCTTCCGTTCACCATTATCACTTCCACATTCACTCTTTCACTCTCTTGTTCTCCCCTTAGGAAGTCATACCATTCTCTGCTGACCTCACCACCTCTTGCCTTCAGCTCATCTACTACTGTACATCCTTATCGGCTTTTACTCTCGCTTTCCTTATTAAACCTCCTGTTATACTTTTGTGCTTCCTGTATTCCTCCCATGCTTCCTCATATGCGACCCGTTCATTCTCACCGTTGTCCTTGGACCTCCTTAGTCTTCTACACCTTCGGTTGCTCTCTTTTCTTTTTTTCCTGGCAGATTCGATGTCTTGGTTCCACCATCTCCTCTGGGGTCTCCTATTATTTCCTTTCTTTTTCCTCCCGACTCTTCTTTCAGCTACTTCTTTCACTGTCTTGGTGAATTCTTCATTCATTCTGTCTACCCCTCCGTCATCCCTCCAGTTCACACGCTCTAGTTCTTCCCCGAATTTTACCCAGTCCGCTTGTTTCAGTTTCCATTTCTTACCCTTTGGTTTCCTAGCTTCCTTTCTCTCCCTCCCACAGGTATACTGTATCCACAACATATTGTGGTCACTTGTCACATCCATTCCTCGTTCTTCGTCTATCCTCATGTATTCCACGTTCTTCCTTGCATTCTCATTCACCAAGATATAATCAATCGCAGATTCATTGTCTCTTCCGGCCCATGTCACTCGTCCCTCTGCGATAGTTTCATTTAATATTTCCAGTTCATGCTCCTCAGTGAAATCCCTTAGCAGTTGTCCATTCGTGTTCACTTCCTCACCCAGGATTCCGATGTGTCCGTTCATATCACCCATTACGATCACCTGTTCTCGTCTATGTTCGTTTACCAGTCTTCTCATTAGGTCGTATTTCCTTTCATTATCACGTCTGGCATCCGGTCCCTGTACCGTCATGTAGCATATAATCAGTAGGATCCTTTCAGTCTTTCCTTTTGCCTTGTAGTTCAGGTAAGCTGCCATCATATCTTCACTCATCTCGCATTCGCCGACTTTTAACTCTTCAACCTCTATATCCATGTTCTTTCTCACTATTAGGCCTATACCTCCACCCTTTTTCTTCCATTTACTGCGCCCCTTCCCAGTCATTCTGTAGTTTTCCGTGTACAGTTCCACTCTTTCACGTAGCTTTGTCTCTGTTATACCGAGCACATCTATACCCCCCTCATACAGTACTTCACTCATGTCTTCCATTTTTCCCACTCCCCATCCATTCACATTTAGGCACCCTAATCTAATGCCGTTCCTATACTCCTGATTCCTGGTTCACATTTCCCGGGGGTTCTCACTCTCATTGCCTGAGTCAGGAGTCCCCCTGTCCTCTCTCTCGGCTGGGGTCTCTCCATCCTCTCTCACGACTGGGGCCTCAGTTGGGATTGTTTCCTCTTGGCCTTCCCTAGGGGCAGGTTCTTCCCTGGTTTCGTCCCTGTGCGTCGGCTTATTCTCCCCTCCCTCTCCAGGTACTGCTTCTTCGGCTTCTACCATTATATCGGTCTCCTCTGTTCCTGGTTCTCTCCCCGTTTCCTCGTTACCGTTTGTAATTGATCCCTCCCGGGTTTCTTCATGGTCCGGGTCTTGCCCATCCCTGGGGGCCCTTTTTTTCAGGCGCCCCTTGTGTAACCTTTCGCTAGCCAGGAACCATTCCAGGGTCCTGTTTCCGAGGAGTCTTATCCCCTCGTTGTTTAGATGTACTCGGTCTCCTGCGAATCTATTGCCTGTGAGTTCCTGGTCTAGATCTAGGAAGCTCACTCCTATATCCTCATTCCTCATGTACCGGTACTCCATTTTCATCTTGTATACCTCTTCTGCTATTTTCTTATTTACTCTTCTTCGGGTATATTCATAGGCCATGTTTTCTCTGGGTCGTCTTAGTATACCCATAACTCCTACACGCAGATTCTTTTTGTGTGTCTTAATTATCCTGATAATCCCTCAATCACTTCTCTTACGGTGTTCTCAGCTCCCTGTTGTATGAGGTCGTTTCCACCACCCTGGATGATTAGGACTCGTTTAATATTTCGATAATTGTTATCTTCACTAGTACCAATAAGATCGAACACTCTGTTCTTGGCTGCCACAATTTTATCTTCATCATAAAAGGGCACACACAGCTGCACAATACTGTCTGTAGGTAGACTATCTATTTTATTTGATATAAAGCATAACAGTTCGTTGATTTCAAGGCCATCACTATTTCGTCCCTGGGTTGAGATTGTCCCACCTCGCCCCGCCATCTTGTTTGAGAACCAGGAACAGAGGAGACCGATATAATGGTAGAAGCCGAAGAAGCAGTACCTGGAGAGGGAGGGGAGAATGAGCCGACGCACAGGGACGAAACCAGGGAAGAACCTGCCCCTAGGGAAGGCCAAGAGGAAACAATCCCAACTGAGGCCCCAGTCGCGAGAGAGGATGGAGAGACCCCAGCCGAGAGAGAGGACAGGGGGACTCCTGACTCCGGAAATGAGAGTGAGAACCCCCGGGAAATGTGAACCAGGAATCAGGAGTATAGGAACGGCATTAGATTAGGGTGCCTAAATGTGAATGGATGGGGAGTGGGAAAAATGGAAGACATGAGTGAAGTACTGTATGAGGGGGGTATAGATGTGCTCGGTATAACAGAGACAAAGCTACGTGAAAGAGTGGAACTATATACGGAAAACTACAGAATGACTGGGAAGGGGCGCAGTAAATGGAAGAAAAAGGGTGGAGGTATAGGCCTAATAGTGAGAAAGAACATGGATATAGAGATTGAAGAGTTAAAAGTCGGCGAATGCGAGATGAGTGAAGATATGATGGCAGCTTACCTGAACTACAAGGCAAAAGGAAAGACTGAAAGGATCCTACTGATTATATGCTACATGACGGTACAGGGACCGGATGCCAGACGTGATAATGAAAGGAAATACGACCTAATGAGAAGACTGGTAAACGAACATAGACGAGAACAGGTGATCGTAATGGGTGATATGAACGGACACATCGGAATCCTGGGTGAGGAAGTGAACACGAATGGACAACTGCTAAGGGATTTCACTGAGGAGCATGAACTGGAAATATTAAATGAAACTATCGCAGAGGGACGAGTGACATGGGCCGGAAGAGACAATGAATCTGCGATTGATTATATCTTGGTGAATGAGAATGCAAGGAAGAACGTGGAATACATGAGGATAGACGAAGAACGAGGAATGGATGTGACAAGTGACCACAATATGTTGTGGATACAGTATACCTGTGGGAGGGAGAGAAAGGAAGCTAGGAAACCAAAGGGTAAGAAATGGAAACTGAAACAAGCGGACTGGGTAAAATTCGGGGAAGAAATAGAGCGTGTGAACTGGAGGGATGACGGAGGGGTAGACAGAATGAATGAAGAATTCACCAAGACAGTGAAAGAAGTAGCTGAAAGAAGAGTCGGGAGGAAAAAGAAAGGAAATAATAGGAGACCCCAGAGGAGATGGTGGAACCAAGACATCGAATATGCCAGGAAAAAAAGAAAAGAGAGCAACCGAAGGTGTAGAAGACTAAGGAGGTCCAAGGACAACGGTGAGAATGAACGGGTCGCATATGAGGAAGCATGGGAGGAATACAGGAAGCACAAAAGCATAACAGGAGGTTTAATAAGGAAAGCGAGAGTAAAAGCCGATAAGGATGTAAGTAGATGAGCTGAAGGCAAGAGGTGGTGAGGTCAGCAGAGAATGGTATGACTTCCTAAGGGGAGAACAAGAGAGTGAAAGAGTGAATGTGGAAGTGATAATGGTGAACGGAAGAGAGGTGAGAGGGAAACCGGAGAAAGCTAGGGCAGTAAAAGAATTCTGGGAAAACATAGGGGGTGCGAATGAGGTGGAGGATAGGGGCGAACCCAACCTGATAATAGGAAGAAAGATACCAGTAGATGAAAATATGGATTACGAGATCAGTAGAGAAGAGATAATGAAATGTGTCAAGAAACTGAAGAATGGTAAAGCCGCAGGAAACGACGAGATCCCATATGAATTCTACAAAGAGGGTGGGAATGGAGTAATTGAAGGCATGTATGGACTTTTTAAGAAAGTGTGGTCAGGAGAGAGGGTACCGTATAAATGGAACGAGAGCCGGGTGACCCTCCTGCACAAAGGGGGTCACAAGAGTAAGAAAGAGCTGAAAAACTACCGACCAATAACGCTAACGGACACAATTTCCAAGGTGTTCTGTGGGGTGCTGAATGAAAGGCTGAAAGGGATCTTTGAAAGGAACAGAGTGATGGGAGAAGAACAGAATGGGTTTCGAGTGGACAGAAGAGGGGAAGATAACATGTTCGTAGTGAGAGAAGTGATAGAGAATACGAAAAAGTCCGGACGGAAGGGATACTTCGCCTTCCTAGACATAGAGAAAGCATATGACAGAGTGAACAGGTACAAGTTGTGTAGGCTGCTTGAAACAGTAGGTGTGAGTGAAAAGATAATAAATATTATAAGAAGTATGTATGAGAATACCAGGGCTAGATACAGTATGGGGGATATAGAGACAGACTGGGTCGAAAACAAGCGGGGAGTTAGACAGGGCTGTGGGCTATCCCCCCTCCTGTTTGGGATGTACACAGAGGAACTAGCTGCAAGAATGAAAGAAGCCGGCAGGGGAACACTAATTGGGAACGAACGTCTGGGTATCTTGCTATATGCAGATGATGTAGTGATCATGAGCGACAACCGAGAGGATCTGCAGAGGATGCTAGATGTGGTGTCCGAATATGGGAATGATCTGAATGTGAGCTTTAGCAGGGAGAAAAGTAAAGTACTGGTAGTGAATGGAGATGAAACGGATGTGGGTGCGACGTGGCTACTTGGGAATAATATAATTACCCAAACAAATGAATACAAGTACCTGGGAATGACAGTGGATGCAAGAGGATGCGAGAAAACAAAAGATGAGAGACTAACAAGAGCGAGCCAATGGGTGGGAAGACTTGGCAGTGCTGCAAGTTGTAGAGCGAACAAGTATGAAGTAGTGCGAGGAGTATGGAAAGGTATGGCGGTGCCAGGCCTGATGTATGGTCTGGAAACCATCCCGTGGACAACGAATGACACAGCAAAGCTGGAAGTTGCCCAGAATAGGGTCGGAAGGCTCGCACTGGGAGCGAACAAGTACACTGCAGTAGAAGCCTTGAGAGGTGACGCGGGATGGAGCTCCTTTGAAGAAAGAATAGACAAGGGAGTCCTACGGTACCGGGTCTGACTGGAAAAAATGAATGGTGATAGATGGGCACGAAAGGTGTTTGAATGGGCTAAGGAGAGTAGTAAATGGAACAAGATGTGCGACAGAAAGATAGAGAAGTACGGAATGCGTGGTATCATGATGGGGGAAAGTATGGAAATGTGGAGCCATGAGAGATGGAAGAAAGAGATCGGCAAACGGGTACAAAGCGTAGCAAGGGACGAATGGGCGGGGAATATGAGAAACAAGAGTTCACTAGAATGGTACATGTGTAAGCAACAGCCAAGAAGGGAGCCATTCTACGATGGGAGCATCGGAGGTGAACTCCTCTTCAAGGCCCGAACTAAGTCGCTTGAGCTGAACAGCAGAACATATAGATGGTCAAATGAAGGCAACAAGGCATGCAAGATGTGCGAGAGTGGGGAGGACGAGACTGTGGAGCATATCCTCCTAAAGTGCAGAAAATATGAAGGAGAAAGGCGGGTAATGCTAAGATCCATAGTGCAAGAGATTGGTGCGGAGGAATGGAATGCAGTGGTAGGAAGGTATGAATGGGGGCTCGACGGAATAGTGATCTACCTGCTTGGCCTGAACGACCTAAACATGTGGAATGAGACCACTGCACGGAGTGTTAAGGACTACCTAGAGGGAGTGTGGAGGAAAAGATCAGCCTCACAATAGTGAGGCTGGGGTGAGAATGCCCACGGGGAACAATCTTCTTTTATTCTCAACCTGTCCTTTTCCATTATAGTTTATAAGTTTATCCTAGGAGAGAGAGCCAATACTAAGGCCACACCTCGACCAGTCGAGCGTGACTCTCGCACCAAGACCAAGACCAAGACCATGATACCCAGATGACCAGGGGGGCAGATATTCCACTTCACTTTTCACTCACTTATGGACTATTCACTAACACTGTATATGTTCCACCACATTCTCTGTGCATTCATTGTGGAGTTATATACGTTGTTTGTTCTGTGTAGTGTTGACATAGGGTATATATGTTGATAACTTGGAGCAGCAGTTTACCCTTCTTCTTCTTCTTCTTTTGAACCCGCCCGCAGACCGTGCAGATCAAGGTACCTCTCTTCTTCTTCTTGCGTGTCGCCTGTCTTTCGCCTGTCTTTCCCATTTCTTTCCTTTCTTGGTGTTTTGGCATTGTCTCGGTTGATGACTATTTCCTTTCCTGGTGTTGGAGGACAGCTCATCTCGTAGGTAATGGTTCGAGCACGTTTGTCTGGGCTGGGGGTTGTGCCCTTGTTGAGTTGAGGATTGGTGGGAAAATTTCGTCTTTTCCGTTTCTTGCTTTTATTTTCCTGGACTTTGGAATTGTTGGTGGTGATGAGTAACTCCCCTTCTGGTGTTAGAGGACGTGTCATATTGATGGTAGCAATTCGTGTTCTGGGTTTGTAGGATATATCATTGTTGGTACAGGGAGGTGACCTTGAGTTGTTTTTCCCCTGGCGGTGTGGTAGGAAGCTCCGCCTACGATGCGCCTCCTGGCGGTGTGGCAGGAAGCTCAGCCATGTCCTTTCGTTCCCGGCTCTTTCCTCTACTCGGCCACTGTTTCCCATTCTTCCAACGTGGTGAGGATTTTTTTTTTTTTTTTTTCTATGTGATTGAGGGAGGCAAAAGGCATAACTGCCTATAGCAGTGCCTCCCCCATAGTTGAAAGAATGACAGGGCCAAAATCAAGGGACGTTCGAGCCAAAATGCCTGGACACACAGAGTTTGAAGCAATTTAAGTCATAGGAAGAGGGAAAGACTGATTTTGGGAGAGAGTTCCAGAGCTCATCTGTTGAGTAGAAGAAAGTTTGAGAGTAACGTTTCACTCTTGGGTTGGAGAGTTGCACAGAGTAGGGGTGGGATTGAGTTGCAAGACGGGTACCACGTGCCCTACGTAAAGGAGGTGGTATGCACTGGGATAGCTCTGAGGAACACTGATTATTATAGTAGCGATAGAATAGCGAGAGAGATGCAACATTGCGGCGGAGAGAGAGAGATTGCAGAGAGTTGGTGAGTGGACGGGAGTTAATGATACGAAAGGCCTTCCTTTCAACTTTGTCTAGGAGAGCGGTGTGAGAGGAACCTCCCCACACATGTGAACAATACTCAATACAAGGGCGCACTATGCCCCTGTACAGAGCAAGAAGCTGTGCAGGGGAAAAGAACCCCCTAAGGCGGTTGAGCACACCCAGCTTCTGGGAGGCTGCCTTAGCAAGACTGGTAATATGGTCCTTCCAAATGAGAGCAGAAGAAAAAGAGACACCAAGAATATTGAGAGAAGATGAAGGGTTGATTTTTGTATTGTTGAAGAATAAGGGATAGTCCGCTGGGAGATCCTGACGGGTAGATAGATGGAGAAATTGGGTTTTGGAAGCATTAAAGTTAACAAGGTTTTCTCTTCCCCAATTGGAAATAGTATTTAGATCAGAATTTAAGAGTTCTATGGCTTCATTATGTTTGTCGTTGAGGGATTGCTGGCTGGGGCGTTCTGAAAAACTAATGGAGTAGTGTAAGGTTGAGTCATCTGCGTATGAATGGATGGGAATTAAGGTACAGTTAACCTCTGAAGTGCGCATGGGGGTAATTGGAAACGTCCCCCTGTGCTGACGTATTTGAGGTGTTTCCGTCACTAAAATATTCATTGTGCCATTAATAGCATTAATACTTATCCATATGCACCTATTATGGGTTGATTATAAAGGTATTAACCTGAAACAACAATAAAACGAGTGAAAACAGCGTTTGGATGGTCAAAATCGGAGATATAGCCCGCGAGTTGTATAATGTATGGGTGAGGCAATCTGCTTTCCCGCCAATTTCCCCCAAGGCCACTGAGACACAGTCGATCGATACTCTCTCTCTCTCTCTTGCACTCGCTTGCTATCAGTGATGACCACACCCTCCAATCGGATTTCTAATGTTAGCACGAAAATATACCTCAGAATAAGGGAATAACAGGGAAAATAGGTGATAACTGAAGGAGAGGAGGAAAGTGGGGAAGGAGGGGAGGTAGCGGACTGAGATTTTGCATGGCCCAGGGGCCAAAAAAAAATTTTTTTTTCGATGTCAAAAGTTGATTTTTTTTTTCTCTGACTCTTAAGAGTCTCCCCGCAGTGCGCCGGGGGAACTCTTAACCCGGGAGCTGCGGGGAGACTCTTAAGAGTTCCCCCGGCGCACTGCGGGGAGACTCTTAAGAGTCAGAGAAAACAAAAATCAACTTTTGACATCGAAAAAAAAAAAAATTTTTTTTTTTTTTTTTGTATTTATTTTTTTTTTTTTGGCCCCTGGGCCATGCAAAATCTCAGTCCTCTACCTCCCCTCCTTCCCCACTTTCCTCCTCTCCTTCAGTTATCACCTATTTTCCCTGTTATTCCCTTATTCTGAGGTATATTTTCGTGCTAACATTAGAAATCCGATTGGAGGGTGTGGTCATCACTGATAGCAAGCGAGTGCAAGAGAGAGAGAGAGAGTATCGATCGACTGTGTCTCAGTGGCCTTGGGGGAAATTGGCGGGAAAGCAGATTGCCTCACCCATACATTATACAACTCGCGGGCTATATCTCCGATTTTGACCATCCAAACACTGTTTTCACTCGTTTTATTGTTGTTTCAGGTTAATACCTTTATAATCAACCCATAATAGGCGCATATGGATAAGTATTAATGCTATTAATGGCACAATGAATATTTTAGTGACGGAAACACCTCAAATACGTCAGCACAGGGGGACGTTTCCAATTACCCCCATGCGCACTTCAGAGGTTAAGAGTCTCCCTGCAGCTCCCGGGTTAAGGAGATCATTTATAAAAATTAGAAAGAGAATAGGAGATAGGACAGAGCCCTGAGGAACACCGGAGTTTATAGGGTGAGGAAGTGAACAATGGCCGTCCACAACCGCAGCTATGGAACGGCCGGAAAGGAAATTAGAGACAAAGGCACAGATGGAGGGATAGAAACCGAAGGAGGGTAGTTTAGAAATTACAGATTTATTCCAGACTCTATCGAAGGCTTTCGATATGTCTAGTGCAATAGAAAAAGTCTCACCGAAGTCCCGAAAGGAGGATGACCAAGAGTTAGTAAGATATGAAAGAAGATCACCAGTAGAGCGACCCTTAAGGAAGCCATACTGGCGATCTGAGAGCAGATTATGAGAATAGAAATGCTTAAGAAATTTGGAAGCAAGAATAGTTTCAAAAACTTTAGGTGTGGTAGGATGAGAGGGAAAACGGCTTGGTGGTGGTGCTTGCTTTTCCATTATTTCAGTAAGATTAAGAAATTGGGTTTTGGAAGCATTAAAGGTAACAATTAAGGTTTTCTCTGCCCCAATTGAAAATAGTAGTTAGATTAGAAGATAATTGTTGCATGGCTTTATTACGTTTGTTTTTGAGGGATTGCTTGCTGGGGCGTTCAGGAAAACTAATTGAGTAGTGTAAGGTAGAGTCATCTGCGTATGAATGGATGGGCCTACAGTTGAGAATACCATTTATGAAAATTAGAAAGAGAATGGGAGATAGGACAGAACCCTGAGGAACACCGGAGTTGATAGGATGAGTAAGTGAGTGATGGCCATCCACAACCGCAGCTATGGAACGGCCGGAAAGGAAATTAGAGACAAAGGCACAGATGGAGGGAACCGAAGGAGGGTAGTTTAGAAATTAAAGATTTGTGCCAGACTCTATCGAAGGCCTTCGATATGTCTAGAGCAATATAGAAAAGGTCTCACCGAAACCGAAGTCCCGAAAGGAGGATGACCAAGAGTTAGTAAGATATGAAAGAAGATCACCAGTAGAGCGACCCTTTAGGAAGCCATACTGGCGATCTGAGAGTAGATTATGAGAAGAGAAATGCTTAAGAAATTTGGAAGCAAGAATAGTTTCAAAATCTTCAGAGATACAAGAGATGAGAGCAATTAGACGATAGTTGTAGCGTTGAGAGCGGCCACCTTTCTTCGGGACAGGTTGAATGAGAGCAAACTTCCAGCAAGAAGGGAAGACGTTAGAGGAGAGACAAAGACGAAAGAGTTTACCTAGGCAGGGAGTCAGCACGGAAGCACAGTTTTTGAGTACAACAGGAGGAACACCGTCCGGACCGTACGCCTTCTTAGTATTGAACAGAAAGGGTAGAAAGTACATCTTTAGAAGAGATTAGGATATTAGGCATAAGTAGGAGAGAGGGGGGTGGAGAGGGAGGAATAGCACCGGAATCTTCCAAAGTGGAGTTTCTAGCAAAATTTTGAGCAAAATTTTCAGCTTTGTCAGAGGAAGAAGTGATGGTTGTGCCACAGAGTGGTAAAGGGGAGGGCAAGACGAGGAAGAAATTTTTTTGGAGAGGTTTTTGGCTAGATGCAAGAAAGATTGGGAAGAGCTAGTATTGGATAGTTCAGAGCTTTTATTATTGATGAAAGAGTGCTTGGCAAGTCGAAGAACAGATTTGGCTGATTCCGGGCAGAAACATAGGAAGAATGAGATTCTTGAGTTTTAAGGCATCTCTACCGTTTGAATGCTTCCTCCTTGTTGCAGACAGCAGTAGAAAAAGTGTGAGTAAACCAAGATGTTTTTGCATTAGACTGAGAGAAAAAAAAATGGAATGTATGCTTTCATATCCGAGAAGATTACCTCGGTAATGCGTTCAGCACTCTCCGTGGGTCACCGGCCACAGAAGCAAAATTCATTCCATGGGAAATCAAAGAAGTACTGCCAAAGAGCCTCCCAGTCGGCAGCGCCAAAGTGCCACAAGCGCTGCCGGTTATGAGGATCGGGTGGCCTTACCTGAGAGATAGGACAAGTGACAGATATTAGTTTATGGTCGGAGGAGCCCAAATGAGAGACATTTTTTATAGTATAAGCAGAAGGGTTAGAGGTTAGAAATAAGTCAAGAATGTTGGGCCGATCTCCAAAGCGATCAGGGATACGGGTGGGTTGCTGGACTAGCTGCTCTAGGTCATTTAGGATAGACAAAATGTAGGCTTGTTCACCAGGTTGGTCAGTGGAAACAGAGGAGAGCCATTGGCGGTGGTGAACGTTGAAATCTCCTAGGATGGAGATTTCTGTGAAAGGAGAGATGGATAGAATGTGTTCCACTTTAGAAGTTATATAGTCAAAGAATTTTGGATAGTCAGTAGAATTAGGGGAGAGATAAACAGCGCAGAAATATTTAGTTTGAGAGTGACAAGAAAGCTTTAGCCAGAGAGTTGAGAATTCAGAAGAGTCTAAGTTGGGAACACGAGAGAAAGCGAGATTGTTGCGCACATATACGCAACATCCACCTTTGGCTTGAAACTGAGGATATAGATAGTAGGAGGATACAGAGAAGGGTTTGCTGTCAGTATCGGTAGTCTACCCATTAAAAGGCTACAGACTATCTTGATTAATCCTTTTAGCTACCACATTATCTTTCCTAAGCTTCACAAAATCGTCTATATATAGCTGAAATAAAAAAATAAAAAAAAACTCGCCGGTACAGAAGGGATTAAGATGAAAAATTGCTCACACTCCTCCTCACCAAGCCCGCCCCATGACAATTTTGGATTTACATTGTTGTTTGACTGGGTTAATTCAAACT
Source organism: Paralithodes platypus (assembly GCA_032716605.1). NCBI lineage: Eukaryota > Metazoa > Arthropoda > Malacostraca > Decapoda > Lithodidae > Paralithodes > Paralithodes platypus. Next base: position 27,676,103 of record CM064481.1, read on the forward strand.
AGATGTGAAGGTCAGTGGAATGTGATCTTCATCTGTAGGCTATAATGTATACTGAATATACTGAATTGCCATATTTGTTATCATATCGAAATCAGTACTATAGGTATAGCATCAACGAACTTGACAATAATCTTGATCCCTTAACTTCTCATAACTCAAAATGAATGAAAGGTTTTGAGCTGACATTTCTATCATTTGGGAAGAGCCCACCAGAAAATAGGTGAGGATATTTACAGCCACTTTGCTCTAGGCCCTTTTGAGTTATGAGAAGTTAAGGGGTCAAGATTATTGTCAAGTTCGTTGGTACTACCTATAGCTACGGTATGATCTAGACAAGATATTAAGCCCCATGCTGCACTGACACCAACCCATCCGCATTGCTAGCATAAGGACGTGCAACGACAACAACAGAAGCCGATCAAACAAAAAAACAATGGAGAAGCCACCAGAGAAAACGCAATCAAAAGGGGAAACTATGATAGCCTTCCCAATCAACATGTGGCCGCACACTACACTCATGACTCCAGCTACTCTATGCAAATTAACCATCAACCGCTACAATGTGCACCTATAAACTATCAAACCCACAGTGAAGTGTACACAGAGATGCAAAGTGAATATCTAAAACCAGTGCTAACCTATCACCATAGTGCATATAATGAAGAAATGAACAGGCCAGAAATAACAGAACAGCCTCACATGCCATATGCAAATATCCCTCAGATCCAGCACAAGCCAAATACCAAAGTGAAACCAATGCATGCATCATCATCACATAATTCCCAAGTGCAAATAACCCCTAGTGCGACTGGCTCCCTGAAAGAACACAAAGCCAGAGTGTCACCCATGCCCCTCTTGCCCCGAAACCGGGCAACAAAAACGCCGACAAAAACGGAGTGACTATGCGCGCTGAACAAAGTAGAATCAAGCAATCAGCCTGCTGGCTTAAAACAATCTTTGAGATAGAGCCATTAGCCTCGCTAACATTCCAAGAAATGTTTGTAGTAGAAGAACTAAGTACAACTAGTGCAAGCCTGCCAAACCAACCTAAGCCTAGGCCTGCATCAAAGTACTCTATCGAGATTCAGGACAGTGAAAATTTTAATTGTCCACCTACGCCCGGAAATACTTTGTGTTTACCGAGTGCAAGGGATCCTTTAGTGTCATCCTCCAGGTTCAGCGTGAATAGTGATCAAGTGTGTCGCGCTAAGACGAGGGCGAGAAGAAGTAGAGCAGAACGTATACTGGAATTTGTTTGGGCCTGAACCTAGCTGGGAAGTGCCTCTACCAGTGTGCTCCAATCACGTTCTCCCAGTGCTTCTACTCTCTACGAAATCGTTTAAGTTTTTTTCCTAGTTCGTAATGGTAATGATGATTATAGTGAGAGTTTAGACTTAGGTATGTCAAGGTTCACATAATAACGTAAACCTAGAAGATTATCCGTTCTTCCCTTCTTTATTTATTATCCGTTGCTCTGATTCGAGGAACAGTACACATTCTATCGTACGGAAAATATTTACATACTTCCTCGAATTCAGGCTCCTGTATTTTTCCGCTTGGAAATATATATATATTTATCCGGTTATAAAGACATACACCTACACGTAAAACTTGAACGTTTAGTCAGACCTGAGTTTATGTGCTACCTATCATCCGGGTACAGATCCAATAGTGAAAGCAGAGTATAGTTGACTAATATACAGTAATTATTATGCTTTTATGAAGTTATCTTTCATACTTATTACTCTGTGAGTTATTATAGTTTAATTACTTATTCAAATTGCATTAACTTATTGTTTAACCCCTTCTATACCGACGATGTACTTTTCATTATATTCTGGCAACCATAAGGCAATTTTTGTTCAGCTTAGGAAGGACGTCTACCCATTAAATGGCTACTGCCTATCTAAATTAGTCCTTTTAGCCGCCATATATCCTCCCTAAGCTAAATAAAATTGTCTAAATGTAGCTGAAATCAAATATAAAAGACGACTCCGGTAGAGAAGGGGTTAAGGAATAAAACCTGTATATCCTTTACCTATGTGTTTTGTGTCCATTGCTTATTACTAGAGTGTGGATTAACCCGTACAGCCCCAGCGACGCGCCTGACGCGTCGGCGATGTATGTAACGCACAGCCCCAGAGACGCGCCTGGCGCGTCACCCTAATTGCGCCGACCGTAACCTCAGGTGTAGCCACTCAAGAGGGCTCAGATTTGTATGGGAACTGTGTACGTATCCCACGCAACCGTGCCGATGGTTGAAAACTCTCAAAGTCCACGTGCGTGCGCACGAGCGCGCAAAAACCTGTTTTTTTGGGATAATTGCCTTCAATTTTTTACTCTTATAAAATCCGTTTTCGGGGGCTCTGTAGGACAATTTTTTAAGCTTTTTGAGCGGTTTTTCGTGGTTTTTCCTTCATTCCTAACCCATTCGCTATTGTTTCTGGAATAAAACCATTTTTTGAAAACCGGCCGGGTTCTGGTGCGCAAACATTACAAAACTAGCCGGGGCTCCACGGGTTAAGAGGGTTAAAGTTGATCCCTACTCAGTAGAGAGGTACCTAAGTTGATGATTAATGCTGATTCCTAAGTTGGAAATCGCAATCAGATTGTCTCACATTATTTGAAAACGTGGCATAATACCCATGACACAAGAGCGTAAGACACTGACGTAACGGCTTGTTTTCATGTAAGACCCTAACATCTACAGTTTTCAGAAGATCCACAAGGAAGTCCTCCCTACCTTCTGTCACCGTCACATGACAGGACCACCCCCATGGACCAGGACGTCGTAGGGAATACCATGCAGGCAGCCACGACTTCAGAGATGGTCGGAACCTGCCTATATCTTCCCCGCAAGACTCCTAGAGGATCCTCGATTGTGCTGCTATAAATAGCCTATCCCTGTCTTATGTAACATTGCACCTCTACCCATATGATTTTGTGTGTTTACATCTTCTTCAGTCGAGTAAGAACCTACCTATAAAGTCAATACAACCCAAGTAAAAACCTGGTATAACATACAGTATATTTATTAGTGGCCCCTCCATCATTGACGATTATGCCTATTACATAAGGCACCCTCTTCAAACACTCATCCGCCGTAGTTTTGAATCTACCGCGCAGAGCATAAAAAATTGAGGAGCCTTCATCATGAGCGCACGCAACCTCACTCATGGTTCAGTCATTATGAAATTGGGTTCTCACTACGAAAAAACTTCGTAACAAATAAAAAAGAAAAAGAAAATAAGAATAACTATTCATAAGCTTTCCATATACTCGTGGATGTACTTGTGTGGATCTTTGACCAGACGCTGACTCAGGCGTCATTCTTCCTTCTCTGCTCTGCACTCAACCGACCCGGACGTGCCTCCCCACGCTCCGCTTGTTCCGCATTTGTTGCGTCCCTAGTGAGTTTTTTCTCATTTGTTTACTCCGGGATGTATCGAGTAAGGTTAGGATATGCGTAGCAGGAGTGTCCTGGGCGGGTTCCCGCAGTGCAGTGTATTTTGGGTCGTGTGTTTGGGGCATCTATTTCGGGTGTTCCCTCGTGGTCCTGTTGTGGACATGTGAACTTTTTCACGGTTAGCTAGCTTTGTGATGCAGGCGGCTTTCATTACGCGTTATTATTGCTGCCTTTTATCTTTCTGATGAGGTAGCTTTTTATTCTCTGATGTTCCCAGCGTATTTTTCTTCACTTAGTGAAGTTTTTTCTGGGTCCCGAGTCAGTTCTTCCCTTTACCGGGAAGTTTTTGCTACAGTGGTGTGTTGACGGTGGTTCCTGTTGTGATATAATTCAGTGCTTTTTGTGTATATTACATGTTTACTGTGTTTTCCGTCTGCTTAGGCCTAGCCAGCCTCTCGTAGCTTTGCCACATGCACAAGTGTTATTGATTTATGTTATAAATATGTACTACTGTGTCATGTGTGTCCTGGTTTAGTTGTGTATTGGCTAATTCCACGGACTATATATGTGTCCTGGATTAGTTGTGTATTGGCTAATTCCTCGGACTATTTGTGTGACCTGGGTTAGTTGTGCTTTGGCTAATTCCACGGTCTATTTGGTGCGTTCAGATTGAATCTGAACGGGGGGGGTTGCCTTTTCCGGCGGGTTTTCTCGGTTACACCATGAAAAACCGGCTGGTTGCCGAGTTTTAATCACGCGTGGTTAAAAAAGTCTTGTTTTCCCTGGCGATTAGTGGCCTGAGGCTCTCCAGGACTGCGTCTCTGTGGTGGGGCCTGTGTTCAGGCATACTGTGTTTCCTGGCGGGTTGGCTTTACCCATTTAACTAAGTGTTCATACGGACACTTGTTGAGTTGAGTTTTTCCCGGTTTTTGCAAAGCCAGTAAAACTAGGCTGTTTGTTGATCTTTCCTCCCCGGCGATCTTTTGCAAAGAAGTGGGGATAGGAATTTTGGGGTTAACGTTAAAATTCACACCCGGCGGTTGCACCTTGGGAGGGTAGGATTAACGGATTTGTTTAATTCAGTGAAGTTAACCAGACATTCGAGGGTTACGATACGTATCGCCGCCATTCAACATACGGCGATCTAGAACGCTTCGGGAGAAGCCAGATCTAGCATTTAAGACAGGCTTTCCAGTTTTTGATCTGCGAGATAATACGGGGGCCGGCGTCTTTGAGTTTTTTTTTCCAGTAAGAACTTAACAAACACCACTGGGAAGACTGCGTCATATATAAAAAAGCCATGCTGGTCTTTATATTATGTCAGAGGATATTCATAAATCTTTTGGACAAGTTAAGATATTCTGAAATCTTTAATTACGAACCTTCCGCGTAGCGAGCCGTGATAGTTGTGTATTACGTCTCGTTACCCGGCGGGTTGTCTAACACTTGTGTTCAAACATGTTGGTGTAGCCTTATGAGCATTAATTCCTGGAAATTTTCTTTTTTTCCAGGGCTGAGTTCCGGCGGGACTCTCGAGAACCTGGAGTAAACGGGGGGTGGGTTCGTGTTTTCCACCAGTCTCTGTCATGGCTACCATAAACCCTGATTTTGCCTTGTGTATTGCTCCCTCCTGTTCAGGTATCCCTATATTTGCACACACTCATTGCATTAGATGTGTTAAATGTCTAGATCGCTCAAGGGGTTTGTGGGTAACGGGGAACTGTACCTTCTGTACTCAATTGATTGCCAAAGTGTTGCGGGACAATAGTGGATCCGCGGCGGTCGCTTTGAGGGAGGTCAGGCAGCAGTTGTCAACTTATGCTACCACGGTGGCTCATAAAGCGCTGCAATGTGATAATGTAATTCTTTGGGATAAATTATTGATTGAGCACCCCCCTATTAAACGTACCTCTAGAGTAACTGTACAAAAGTCGGCAGAGACTGGGCAGGGTACAGCACTTTCTCTGGTCCCTACAACTTCTAAGAGACCTCGTGAACCCACGCCCCCGGTGACAGCCTCCACGTCACGGGCGCGGTCCAGGTCCAGGTCGCCCCTCAGACAACAGTCGCCTAGTCACTCTTCTTCACCAGCAAGAAAGAGGAGAAAAGTCCAAGGACAGCTCTAGTGAAAGATCAGAAAGTCTAAGAGCAGTGAAAAATCTAAGTCACACCGCAGCCACAAATCTTCCAGGAAAGATTCTAAGGAACGAAAGGCCTCCCGGCATTCGCTGGAGCCTCGTGCCTCACTTTTTGCCTGTATTCCCGACTCATCTAGTGTCCAATCTGATGGGGCGGGAGTGGAGTCAGAGACTGTGGTGGGGGTGTTGCCGGCGGACAGGTTACCAATGGATATTACACACTTGGAGTTAGAGAGTTCTGTAGGCAGTGATCGCCCTTTAGAAGAATCTAGTGGGGGCTCAGTGGTTGATGGTGTTTCTGACTCCCAAGTGAGTTCGGGCCAAGGCCTGGGTGTATGGCGGTATTCCCAACCAGGGCATGAAGGCCCACGTTTGGTTCAAGAGCCACAGGTACGGACGGACGTCCACCGGGACGCTGTGATCCCATCATCCATTCCTGATTTAACTTGGCACCAAGACAAGGTTCCAGCTTCGGCGGAACCCTCTCATGATGGGCCGGATGACAAGGATGAGGTGTCTATAATCTCTGACATGGAAGTGCAAGAGTCGGGTTCAGTTCTAGACGACTCGCAAGATAGGAATGATTCACCTTTGAGTTCTTCATCCACTAAATTTGTCACGGCGGAGGAAATAGATGGGTTATTAGTAACTGCTCTCACAAAATTGTTTGGCCAACAGCCGGAGACTCCTACAGTGGACCTGGGAGCTCCCATGACTAGTTCAAGTGTTCGGCCTCTGATCGCTTCTATTGCTTTGACCAAGATTCCGCACACTCCCCCTATATCACCTAATATAGTCGCTAGGCCTGCTTCGGCGGCATTGACTACTTCTAATGTAAGGGTGGTAACGGATGTGAATCCTCCCCCGTTGGATAAAGCACCATTAAGAAAGGTAGCTATGCCCCTGTTATACGGTCCAGATGACTCATGGGTTCAAATGATCCCAACTAAGCCAGAGACAGCACAGCCCACTTTGTCAGGGGAACTTCCAGTGCCACGTGAGTGGGTAATCCAAGGAAATAAATCTAGAAAGTTACGAGCCTTGGATATTGCGGGTAATGTACTTGATGTTAATATTAAGGCCATTCCGAACCATTATCACCATGACTTTTTTGTGTATACAGCTACGCCTGCACTGCCCCTGCCTCAGCTTCAAAGCTGTTTTCTGACTGGACCAAGCATGACGGTTTTAATGATATAAAAGCACTGTCAGCTCTCACTCCAGAATTAGATTTACAAACGGTCACAGACACAGCCGCTAACCCAGTGTTGAAGGTGGGGCAGTTGGGTCCAGGACCTTGGGTGGAATGGGAAGTAGAGGCTCAGAACTTTGCGATCACCTTCACCTCAAAATCTTCCCACCAGATTCCTCAGGACAGCCATTCTTGGTTCTCTATGCCAGTCTTTTCAGCCGGCGGAGTCCCATCCGCTTTGTTTGTTTTTTTAGCTGCCCCCAAAATCAATCTCTGTGAACTTAAAGATCCTTTCACTACGCCTTCACCAGCTCACCTAGACCGGGAGTTTAGGCTACGAGGGAAGGCGTATAGACTTTTTCCCCAGTACATTGTTACGCACCAGGTGGCGAAATCTATGTTACGATCCACTCAGGCAATCGCGGACGCGGAAGCCAGACGATCGGTTGAACTATCTCGGCGATTACTCCTTCAGACTTCGGTTCAGTCGTTGGGAGATATACGCACGGCCTTGCTCGAGGCGGTGCGGGCGAGACAGGATCTTAGGATGTCCCTGGTGAGGAAACTCCCTGACAGAATTGCGAACCAGGTGGTCATGTCGCCGGTGCTAACTCCCTCGTTAATGTCCCCTGATGTGTGGAGAACTGTTTTCAATATGGCTCAGGCCTTTAAGCACAGTCCCACCCCTTCTAAGAAACCTGCTTTTAACTTTCCCAAACCCAAGCCAGTCGCAAAAGCTCAGCCGGGTGGGTCAAAGCCCTTTCAGATACCTAAGTCCGCTTCCCCCCAAGGTCAGTACAGGTACAAACAAGGTAAGTTTGCAGGTCATAAAGGCCGAAGCTATAGCAGACCGGGCCAGGGCTCGTCTTCTGCCAACGCCGGCCAGTCGGCTAAGCATCCACCACCACCACCACCACCACCACCGCCACCACCAAAAAACTAAAGTCTCTCTCACTCCCAGGGCCGGTCTCACGGCGGGTGGATCAGAGGGTAGTACAGCCGGCGAACCCTTGTCTGCTAACTGGGTCGTTCCGGACATGTCACCACGCATGGCCAGTAAATACTTGGGCGAGGATGGTGGCACACAAGGGCATCACCTGGCAGTGGCTCCGACGACCTCGTTTACGTCAGCCGACAAAGGTAACTTTAGTTTCTTTAGAGGTGGAGTCGCTAGTCCAGGAAATGATCGCCAAGAATGTCATCATCCCGGTTCCTTAAAATTACCCAGTTTTCACATCCAAACTATTTTTTGTGCCAAAAAGGGACAGTGTTCAGATGAGACCAGTCGTAGACCTGTCTTATCTGAACCTCCATATTCACAACATGTCATTCAGGATGCTTACAGTAAACCAGATAAGGCTAACACTTCCGCCGGGAGGATGGATGTGTTCTTTAGACCTGACGGACGCGTATTGGCACGTCTCGGTCAACAAAAGATTTCAAAGGTTTCTGGCCTTAAGAATAAAGCATCAGACTTATGTCTTTCAGAGGATGCCGTTTGGATTGAACCTAGCACCTCGCTTATTCACGAAATTAGTCCGGCAAGCCCTGATGCCCTTGTTAAGGCAAGGGATCAGGATTTTATGGTATCTAGACGACTGGCTAGTGGTGGCAGAGACGGAACAAGTATGCATAAATCATGTCAACATAACATTAAAACATGTCAAAACTCTAGGGTTGAAGGTCAACCTGGTAAAGTCAAACCTTGTTCCCTCAAGAGTAGTTCAGTGGATAGGGCTGGTCTGGGACACAGCTACTCTCACTCTGAGTCAGAGTGTGGACAATCGCAACAAGATTTCGCAGGAAATTGTTTATGTTCCTTCACAGTCTGACTACGACACGGAGAATCTGGGAGTCTCTGGTCGGCTCTCTCAACTGGATTCAACTAACGGTACGGTTGGGCCGGTTAAGAGTCAAACGTTTAATATTGGAGGGCAACAAATATTTTCCGCTAGTGCCGGCGAAAAACTTATGGCCCATACCAAAATTAATCCACAACTTACTAGCGGTCTGGGCGAAGAGGGAAACATTGCACTCAGTCATGTCATGGACCTCTCCTCCGCTGACGGTATGGGTAGACACGGATGCGTCAGGAACGATAGGTTGGGGCTTTCAGTCAAACCAAGGGCACCAGGGTCAAGGGCTTTGGTCCCATTTAGAAATCCCCAACATCAATGTCAAAGAATTACTAGTCCCCTTATATTTCCTTCAGGCTCACGGCTCTACTTTACGGGGCAAGGCGGTGGCCTTCAGAATGGACAATCTGAATGCAGTTCACTGTATTCAGAAACAAGGGTCGACGAGATCTCGGGGGTTGCTAAACGTGTCAGAAGAGATTTTTATTCTAGCCAACAGGCTGGACATTCATCTTCACGCATCTTACCTCCCAGGCGTAGCAAACGTCTGGGCAGACACTCTGTCCCGGAGACAGAGCACAACAGTAGAATGGGCACTCAAGCAAACCATTTTCGACCAAATGATTGCAGAGCCTTACCATCCAGAAGTGGATTTGTTTGCGTCAGAGGAGACTCACAAACTCCCACTGTACCTCACCCGCCAGACGATAACGCCGGCGGGCGGGCCAGATGCACTGGTGACAGACTGGAACAGGTGGAGTTCCATTTATCTGTTTCCGCCGCCAGATGCGTCTCTAATGTGCCACGTAGTAAACAAACTACAGGATTATCGAGGCATAGTCTCGCTAATCGAGCCCCTGTGGCCGGCGCAGTTGTGGTACCAGCAATTGAAGACGTGGTGCCCAGACCCGGTATCACTCCCGGTGGGGTTTTTCCACTTAGACACAATTGGCAACCTAAAGACCTCGCTGACTTTTGCATTATGGACATTCAGGAGGCCAAATGGCTAGCACCATATGGTAGAGACGTGACCAATAAATTCTGAATCAATATACCCAGTCTACTAAGCGACAGTATCAATCGCATTGGCAGGCCTTTACTTCTTGGATTCTTAGAACAGAACAAACTGTGCCCTTGGTGGCTTTGGTTTTTAATTATTTAAATTATCTGTTCGAGCAGAAACGTTTGTCTGTAGTAACGTTAAAAAATCACTTAACGGCGATTAGGATACCGTTTTTGGACCTTACCGGTCTCTCCATACCAGTTGCGGAGGAAAAAGGTTTTATGAGGGCATGTTTTAAACTCCGCCCACCTCCCCGTCAGCTCATGCCTACCTGGTCTCTGGACAAGGCATTGTCTTTACTTCATTCCCGTCTGTACCAAAATACTGCAGATTTTACATTACTTTTAAAAAGGGCAGTATTCCTTATGGCCTTGGCTACCGGGAACAGAGTATCTGAGCTGGCGGCGATGAGCAACACACCTAATTGCCTCAGGTTTGGTAGGCTTAATGAGTGTATTCACATTGCACCTTCCCCAGGGTTCATAGCCAAGAATGAGCACAGTGAACACGTGTTTTCAGAGTTCACGGTGCCGGCGTTGAAAAGGGGAAAGGTGCACCATAATTTATGTCCAGTGCAAGCTCTAACCAAATATTTGAGAGTGGCACCTCTAAATCACCACGGTGCTTTATGGGTAGCAAGTACGGGTAAACGCTTGATGAAACGTAGACTGGCTTCTCTCTTGGTCGAGGTCATTAAAGAGAGTAATCCCGGCATTGTGGGTAGGGCCCACGATTTACGCAAGTGGGCGGCTTCGTTACGTTTCCTTAAGAATTTTTCTGTTGAAGATATTACGTCCACACAGTTGTGGGCCTCTAATCATACGTTTTTTACTCGTTACCTCTCAGTAGCTCTAGACAAACCTTCCTTGCCATGTATAGCTTTAAGGCAAAGGGTCTAGGTGGCCCCTAAGTCACTTTTTGTTTAATTTCAAGAAAAGGGGGGGGGGGGGGGGTGCAGTCAGTGTAACATAGGACACCCTAGACCCCGCCAGAATATGAGAGCTGTGATACTGTTTATGGGTGTTGTGATATTTAAATTTCTCTGTACTATTCATTACAGGAAATTGTGCTAGTACAATTTTAGTACAAACAACAGTGTAGTTGTAAGTAGTTTTTGGGCTGAGAAGCAATCTAATTTAAGCATTGGTTATATTTTGCAAGGTATATCCACTAATTTTATGGGGTTTATATGTGCACAAGTAAACTTATAAGTTTTATTTTTCACCACTTAATTTAAGTGGGGTGCCTTGTTAACTGGCAGATCTGTTCTCAGTATCTCAGAGTTAACACCCTTTTTTATCAAGCAGGCTTCTTTGAAGCACGCTCCTGCTTGTACCCCTTTTTGTATAAGTTGTGCTGTATAAAGTTTATGCACCAAATATATATATTTTTTACAAAGTAAGAATACTATGTGGTTGTTTGATTATCTGCCTTTGCTAGAGTTATGATATGATTACGAGTGTCCCCCTCCAGTCTTAGATATCAGGCATAATCGTCAATGATGGAGGGGCCACTAATAAATTATAGGTTTGACTCCTGCAAGGAGATAAAGAAAACCTAATATTTAGTAGTGGCCCCGTAATCATTGACGACTGGGGCCCTCCCGACCATCCCCTTCCCATTCGTTGATGTATTAAGGATTTTGGTATACTTGATATGTCAGTGAAGGAAGAATGACGCCTGAGTCAGCGTCTGGTCAAAGATCCACACAAGTACATCCACGAGTATATGGAAAGCTTATGAATAGTTATTCTTATTTTCTTTTTGTTTTTTATTTGTTACGAAGTTTTTTCGTAGTGAGAACCCAATTTCATAATGACTGAACCATGAGTGAGGTTGCGTGCGCTCATGATGAAGGCTCCTCAAGTTTTTATGCTCTGCGCGGTAGATTCAAAACTACGGCGGATGAGTGTTTGAAGAGAGTGCCTTATGTAATAGGCATAATCGTCAATGATTACGGGGCCACTACTAAATATTAGGTTTTCTTTATCTCCTTGCAGGAGTCAAACCTATAATAATTATATATAAGGAATATGTATCCAGTGTTACACCCAATGTTTAATTTCATCTGACGGTAAATTGGATCCTTTAACAGCTAATTTCTTGATTCTTAATGGAAAAATATGAAACTACTATGTCTCTGCATCATATGAAGATCAAGTATATATAATTAGCACTGTGTTTCACTACACAATAACCGAGAAATCTTGAAGGGAACTTTGCAATTTACCATCAGTTGAAAAGAAGGCCTCTGTCCCCTGGCGATGTGGTGGTTCATCGAGCTCAGTCACCTAGTCCCCGACTCCAACGCTCTCCCCGCGCTTGTGGTGGTGGTTGCCCTGTCCCCTGCCTGCCTTCCGTTCCAGAAGTTTATTCCATTGACGCGCTGCTCTTAAGTCCATATGTTCCCCGACAGAGCTGACCCTGAGGATTGCCCCCCTGGGCTGTCCATTTCTCAACGCCCTCCCGTCAACTGTCGTATGCTGCCTATACTGCCCGTGGTGCTTCTCGCCCAGAGGTTACTCCTCGCCCTTCTACGACAGGTGATTCCTTCCGTAGCCTGCTATTGGACACCCTGGATTGGCTTGATAAGGGCACCTCCCTTCGTGATATTGCTGTGGCCCTTGTTCCTCGGCTGCTTGGACTTTGGTTAGCAGCCTGAGGTCCTATTGCTCCTGGCCTAGTGTTTTTAATTAGTTATGTTGTGGGAACTAGTGCATATTCACTTGTAATTAGCCCGCCTGGCAATTCCATTATTAACTTACTAGTTCTACGGCCAGTGTTTCCTTAATGTTTAGCCCACCGGGCATTAATTAACCCTCTATTGTTGTAAGGCCAGTGGAAGCGAGGTAGGGTCATAGCGCTTGGTCATACCGTCCAAGGTGCCCTTAATTCACCAAGAAGAAGAAAAAGAAGTTGAAAAGAAAGACTATAGGAAGCTGTCAATATTAACTTTCGCTGATGATGTGGTGGTGATGGCAGAGACGGAAGAAGGCCTAAAAAGAATACTGGAAGAGGTGGACAGGGTTGGGAATGAACTAGATGTAAACTTTAGTGGGGAAAAGAGTAAAGTGATGGTGGTAGGTGTCAATGAAGAGGAGCGTGGGGAAAACAGAGATTGGAGGCTTGGAGGCAAGAGGATGGAGGAAGTCAAGGAATACAAATACCTAGGAATATGGATAGGAAGGAACGGGTTCAAGAGAGAAATAAATGAGAAAGCAAGAAAGGGAGTGAGAATCTGGGGTAGTGTGACGCTTCTGCATAGTAGCCACGTGCGGGCATGCGCGCGCATCGGCTGCCCAGCCGTTTAGAAACCGGCTGGTGGCAGCCGGTCGGCAGGCTTTTCCTTAGTATATATCCTACGACAACGTAACTAATGTCTGGGATATTCTTATGTTGTTTCACAGCTTGAAGCTGCCCTTATTCTTAACCAACGCATCTTAGTATATTTTATTCTCGATAGTTGATTGTTTCAATATATATAAGATGTAAGTTTAGTGAGGGCGGGAGGAGACGAGCGGGAGAGAGAGACCGGCTTGGGACGGTGCTTCGCTTGCCAGCTTGGGACGAGCCTGAAGCGTTGCCATATGCATTTGATTGCAACGTTAGGCTTAGTTTCGACTCACGCACGGGGTAGAGGATTTTGACCCGGCAACTGTGTTGAGTGTTGCCAAGCATGGGATGTATTCTGCATGCCTAGGGCGGGTTCCAGACAGATTCAAGACTCAGAGCTCACCTCACTGTCGTACCCTTCGGACCCCCTTGATATCTATCCCTCTCAACCCCACTTAGAAACTTTCTCTCTTACTTTGTATACCTTCCTTCCACTACTTCACCAATCTATTTAATTATCCATCCCCTTGATAGACCTTATATCTATTATTGTATTAACGACGAGCTCTCAGATAACTAGATAGGATTTTGGGCCTTATGCAGAGATGTAATTGTTAATGAGACCTAGGAAGCTTTTTTTGTTGTCTCATATTTGGTGTTTTCATGCTTGCTAGTGTGTTCTTGTGTCAGGTTAGCAGGGGCTAGACCGGAGGGGAGGCTTTTTGCGATCCTTCAAGTAAAGTCTGCTGGTGCGAGTCCTTGGACCCGCACGACTTTACTAGGATACCCGTGGGAGTCTGGGGGCATTTCTTGTCTGTGTCCCTGTGTGTCTAGTGTTGTGTTGTGAGGGCCCTTGCCTAGTCCACTCAGCACTGCGCTAGCACGTCTTGCTTTTGTTTTAGGGTCGCCAGGAGAGAGTCAGATACTTGCGATCTGAGGCTCTCAAGAGAGCACCCTTTCAATTAGAGTAATTTGGCGCACAGACCTGGGAACGTCCCTAGGCTAGAGCAGTATCCGAAGCCTATATCCTTCCGGCTAGACCTCTGCCACCTGGCAGATTAACAGCTAGGGGTTTATCATCTCTGTATGCTTGTTATTGTGCCACAGTTTACCGTTTTTGTGAGCATTGTGAGTCAGGGTGTGGCTTAGAGACTCTGTCCGAGCAGGCTTGCCTGACTAAGAGTGAGAAGCACACCTGTATGTGGTTATGTTGCGAGTTGCTGCCTTTATTTAATTATACCTATGCCATTATACACTGTATGGCCTATCACTAGTATTTATTCCTGCTTATGAGTTAAGAGTTCTCTAAATCCGTAACGTACTTTCTTTGCTAAGCATCAGATCCTACAGTAGCCGCATGCAGTTTAGAAACCCGCATCTTGTCTACCTGTACGATGTTTTGAGGACTGTTTGCTTTCACCTTCTTTCACGCAGGGGTGATTAGTTGTATTAATTAACGTAACGTTAAATGTGCTTTCTTCTAGTTTGTTATTAAATTGTTTCTGCAATTTAATTCTGTTATCTATCTTTTCCTTGAAGCTTTAAGTCAACTTAATTGTGTGATCTTTTATATAGCCTTCTTGACTATCAGCAGGCTATAGTGCGTGCACCCTGTAACCGAGTCATAGGATACCTTGTTGTCCAGGCAGGACTCTTGACGGTTTAGGGTGGTTTGTTGCCTGGGTTTATAGATAAGGGTTGGATCTAGCGTTTTCCGTTGTTGCTTGTTGCCGCATACCTAGTCCAATAGAAAGAGCCCAGTGTTTATATATCCCAGGACGTAACAGTAGTTTGTTAAATAAAGTTAAAGAAAGGGTAATAATAATAATAATAATAATAATAATAATAATAATACTTTATTTCAGACTCACACAGTACAGAGGGGACCATACTGGGGTCCATATATACCTTACAGTAACATAAATATATATAAGCTACTGTACATAGGCTACACAAAATAAAAAGAAATTAAATAATACCCAGCTTGCTATCATGTAGTTCACAGCACTGCCTCAACCAAAGACAGTGGTCATCAAACTATTGTGTTACCAAAACCACTGTCCTAATTGTGTACAGTACCATGCCTCACATCATTTAGCTTCCGGTACAGTATGTTGCTACAGTACAGTATAGGAATATCGGTACTGTACTGCACTATGAGGTTCAGTACCGGTATGCTAATTCTGTAGAGTAGCAGACCTGAAATCATTACTTAAGGTTAAATATAGAGCAACTTCCTCCAGTGTGCCTGGATCCTAGAGGTGTACACTATGCTTGGAGTTTGTAGCATTTTAATGATACTGTTCTCAGAAGTGTTAAGGCGCTGAATGAATTTATATGTTAGCTTTCTAATGAGTGATTGGTAACAGTGTAAGTTCATATAGGCACATTATAGGTTTGACTCCTGTAAGGAGATAAAGAAAACCTAATATTTAGTAGTGGCCCCGTAATCATTGACGAACATGCCTATTACATAAGGCATCCTCTTCAAACACTAATCCGCCGTAGTTTGAATCTACCGCGCAGAGCATTTAAAAACTGAGGAGCCTTCATCATGAGCGCACGCGACCTCACTCATGGCTTCAGTCATTATGAATTGGGTTCTCACTACGAAAAAACTTTGTAAAAAATAAAAACAAAAAGAAAATAAGAATAACTATCCAATAAGCTTTCCATCATATCGTGGATGTACTTGTGTGGATTTCTGACCAGATGCTGAATCAGGCGTCATTCCTCCTTCACTGACATATCAAGTAAACCAAAATCCTTAATACATCAACGAATGGGAAGGGGACGGTCGGGAGGGCCCCAGTCGTCAATGATTACGGGGCCACTACTAAATATTAGGTTTTCTTTATCTCCTTACAGGAGTCAAACCTATAATTTATTAGTGGCCCCTCCATCATTGACGAACATGCCTGATATCTAAGACTGGAGGGGGACATTCGTAATCATATCGTAACTCTAGAAAAGCAGATAATAAAAACAACCACATAGTATTCTTACTTTTGAAAAATGTATTTAATACGGCGTAGGCCGGAAATATACAAGAAAAAGGGGGTTCAGGCAGGTGCGTGCTTCAAAGAAGCCTGCCCGACAAAAATAGGTAACCCTGAAGATTCTGAACACAGATCTGTAGTTACAAAAGGCACCCCACTCAACGAGTGGTGACAAAAATAATAAGTTATAAGTTTATATGTGCACATCATAAACCCCAAAATACATGTGGAGATCAATTGCTAATGAACTCCATTGAACTAATGTTACATTGCTTTCGCAGCTAAAACTACTATAACAACACCGTTGTTTTGTACTAAACTTTGTACTAGCACAAATTCTCGCAGAGAAATTTTCATATCACATTTTAACCTTAAATTGTATCACAGCTCTCATACTCCGGCGGGGTCTAGGGTGTCCTATGTCAACTGACTGCACCCCCCCCCCCCCCCCTTCCTTGAAAATAAACATAAGTGACTGCAGGGCCACCTAGACCCTCTGCCTTAACACCTTACGAGCGGCCTATGCGGTTTATTTATATGTACCGCACAGCGGGGTGTTTTTAGCCAAAATAGGGCTGTTTACGTGATCATTTTCATGCCTAAATAAGACCCAGAACGTAAAACAAGTACCTATCCCTGAAAGGGCATAAACAGAGCTTTCGAATGACACCATAACGATCCTTGTATGATGGTTGTTTTTCTTGCAATAACCGTGCAACGCGAGTGCAAAAAGCAGGTAATTCGGTAGTTTCGGTACATAATTGAGTATGTAGCGAGTGAGAGAGGGAGGAGGGAGCTGAGATTTGTGTCAGTAGGTTCGCCGCGGTGGTCTGGAGCAGTCATACGCTCGCTAGTCTCCTGCCACCACTTGTCTCTCTCTCTCAGCCACATACGTGCTGAAATTGCCACTCGACCTATGTCGAGCGCCGCCACATAGTCCAGCTTTTTTTAACTCGACTTATGTTGCTCGCCGCTAATTAAGGGTTAAAGCTATACATGGTAAGGAAGGTTTGTCTAGAGCAACTGACAAGTATCTAGAGAGAAACGTATGATTAGACGCCCACAACTGTGTGGACGCAATATCTTCAACTGAAAAGTTTTTCAGGAAACGTAAAGAGGCCGCCCACTTGCGTAAATCGTGGGCCCTACCCACAACGCCGGGATTACTCTCTTTAATGACTTCTAAGAGAGGCTAATCGCCGTTTAAGTAAGCGTTTTACCCGTACTCGCTACCCATAAAGCACCTTGGGGGTTATGAGGAGCTATTCTCAAATATTTGGTTAGAGCTTGCACTGGACATAAATTATGATGCACCTTTCCCCTTTTAACGCCGGCACCGTGAACTCAGAAAACACGTGTGCACTATGCTCATTCTTGGCTACAAACGCCGGGGAGGGTGCAATGGAAATTGAATCATTAAGTCTACCAAACCTAAGACAATTAGGTGTGTTACTCATCGCCGCCAGCTCAGACACTCTGTTTCCGGTGGCCAAAGCCAAAAGGAAAACTGCCTTCTTTAAGATTAAAGCAAAGTCTGCAGTATTTTGATACAGACGAGAATGAAGTAAAGACAAAGCTTTGTCCAGAGACCAAGTAGGCATGAGCTGACGGGGAGGTGGGCGGAGTTTAAAACACGCTCTCATAAATCCTGTTTCCTCCGCCACCGGTATGGATAGACCTGTAAGGTCGAAAAAGGGCACTCTAATCGCAGTTAAGTGATTCTTCAAAGTAACCACAGATAAACGTTTCTGCTCAAACAGATAGTTCAAGTAATTAAAAACCAATGCCACTGAGGGTACAGTTTGTTCCGTTCTAACAATCCAAGAAGTAAAAGCTTTCCAATGAGATTGATATTGTCGCTTAGTAGACTGAGTATATTGATTGAGCAATTTATTGGTCACATCCCTACCGTATGGTGCTAGC
Source organism: Paralithodes platypus (assembly GCA_032716605.1). Classification (NCBI taxonomy): domain Eukaryota; kingdom Metazoa; phylum Arthropoda; class Malacostraca; order Decapoda; family Lithodidae; genus Paralithodes; species Paralithodes platypus. Next base: position 27,694,013 of record CM064481.1, read on the forward strand.
CACTTGGCCTCCTGAATGTCCATAATGCAAAAGTCAGCGAGGTCTCTAGGTTGCCAATCGTGTCTAAGTGGAAGTACCCGACCGGGAGCGATACCGGGTCCGGGCACCACATTATTAACTGCTGGTACCACACCTGCGCCGGCCACAGGGGCGCGATTAGCGAGACTAAGCCTCGATAAACTCGTAGTTTGTTCACTACGTGGCACATTAGTGACGCATCTGGCGGCGGAAACAGATAGATGGAGCTCCATCTGTTCCAGTCTGTCACTAGGGCGTCTGGCCCCCCTGCCGGCGTTATCGCCCGGCGGGTGAGGTATAGAGGGAGCTTGTGAGTCTCCTCGGACGCAAAAAGATCCACTTGTGGATGGGAGAGCTCCGCAATCATTAGGTCGAAAATGGGTTGCTTGAGCTCCCATTCTACTGTCGTGCTCTGTCTCCGGGACAGAGCGTCTGCCCAGACGTTCGCTACGCCTGGGAGATAAGATGCGTGAAGATAAATATCTAGACTGGTGGCTAGAACAAAAATCTCTTCCGACACGAGTAGCAACTTCCTTGACCTCGTTGACCCTTGTTTCTGAATACAGTGAACTGCATTCAGATTGTCCATTCTGAAGGCCACTGACTTGCCCCGTAACGCCGGGCCGTGAGCCTGAAGGAAATACAAGGGGACTAGTAACTCTTTGACATTTATGTGAGAGATTTCTAAGTGGGACCAAAGTCCCTGACCCTGGTGCCCCTGATTTGACTGAAATCCCCACCCTATGGTGCCTGACGCATCCGTGTCTACCCATACCGTTGGAGGAGGAGAGGTCCATGACATGATTGAGTGCAATGTTTCCCTCTTCGCCCAGACCGCTAGTAAGGTGTGGATTAATTTTGGTATGGGCCATAATTTTCCCGCCGGTAAGAGTGGGAAATATTTGTTGCCTTCCAATATTAATCGTTTTACTTTCAACCGGCCCAACTTGATAGTTAGCTGAATCCAGTTGAGAGAGCCGACCAGAGACTCCCAGACTCTTCGTGTCGTAGTCAGACTGTGAAGAAACATGAACAGTTTCCTGCGAAACCTGTTGCGATTGTCCACACTCTGACTCAGAGTGAGAGCGGCGGTGTCCCAGACCAGCCCTATCCACTGAATTACTCTTGAGGGAACAAGGTTTGACTTTACCAGATTTACCTTGAAGCCTAGAGTTTTGACATGATTTAAAATGATATTGACATGTTTTATACATAATTGTTGTGTCTCTGCCACCACCAGCCAGTCGTCTAGATACCACAACACTCTGATTCCCTGTTTTAACAACGGCATCAGGGCTTGCCGGACTAGTTTCGTGAATAGTCGAGGTGCTAGGTTCAAACCGAACGGCATCCTCTGAAAAACAAAATTTTGGTGCCTGATCCTCAAGGCCAGAAACCTTTGAAATCTTTTGTTGACCGACACGTGCCAATAGGCGTCTGTCAGGTCTAGGGAACACATCCAGCCTCCCGGCGGAAGTGTTAGCCTGATTTGATGAACTGTTAACATTCTGAAAGACTCGTTGTAAATGTGAAGATTCAGATAAGACAGGTCTACGACCGGCCTCATCTGAACACTGTCCCGTTTGGGAACCAAAAACAGTTTTGACGTGAATACAGGGTAATCTGGAGGGACCGAGATGATGACATTCTTGGCAATCATCTCCTGGACCAGCAACTCCACCTCTAATGAAACACAATTTGCCGTTGTCGGCTGACGTAAGCGAGGTCGCCGGAGCCACTGCCAAGTGATGCCTTTGCGTGCCACCATCCGTGCCCAGGTTTTTAACGGCCATGCTTGGTGACACGTTCGGAACGACCCAGTTAGCAGACAAGGGTTCGCCGGCTGTACTTCCCTCGGTTCCTCCGGCTCTAAGATAGGCACTGGGAGTGAGAAAGACTTTAGTTTTTTGATGGTGGGTTTGGTGGTGTTGGACGCTTCGCCGGCTGGCTGGTGTGGGCCGAAGACTGGCCCTGCCCCGGCTTATACTGGCCGCGTCCCCTCTGTCCTGAAAACCCTCTCTGTCTATGCCTGAACTGACCCAGGGGGGATTGGGAGGACTTAGGCGGAAGAAACGGCTTAGAACCCCCTGGCTGAGCTTTAGTAGGAGGCTTAGGTTTGGGGAAGTTAAATGCGGGTTTCTTAGCCTGTGCGGGACTGTGCTTCACGGCCTGTGCCATGTTAAACACTGTTCGCCATACATCAGGGGACATTAAAGAAGGTGTAAGTACTGGGGACATTACCACCTGGTTAGCAATGCGATCAGGCAGCTTGCGAACTAATGACATCCTAAGATCCTGTCGTGCTCGCACCGCCTCAAGTAAGGCTGTGCGTATGTCACCTAAGGATTGAATCGACGACTGAAGAATCAGACGCCGGGATAACTCAACTGATCTTCGAGCATCCGCGTCTGCGATTGCCTGAGTAGACCTGAGTAAAGACTTAGCCACCTGTTGAGAAACTATGTACTGTGAAAACAGGCGGAAAGCTTTTCCCCTTAGCCTAAATTCTCTGTCTAGGTGAGAAGGGGTAGGGGTAGTGAATGGTTCCTTTAGTTCACAAAGATTAATCTTAGGGGCAGCTAAAAAAGAAAATAAAGCTGACGGAACTCCGCCGGCAGAACCTACCGGCATGGAGAACCATGAATGTGTATCCTGAGGGATCTGGTGGGAAGATTTAGAAGTGAAAGTGGTTGCAAAGTTTTGAGCCTCTACCTCCCAATCCACCCAAGGTCCTGGTCCCAACTGTCCCACCTTCAACACTGGATTAGCTGTCTCGTCTGTGACGGTCTGTAAATCTAGTTCAGGAGTAAGAGCCGACAGAGCCTTTATCTATCTATCTATTGCCTGACGCCGTGATCCCCGAAGGGGTGGCCACGAACGAACCGCCCCCATGCACCTCTGTCCCCAGTCAGTCGACGCCCCTCCCCCCAACCAGCACCGCCTTCGTTCATGTAGTTCCTCACTCCATCCTTCCACCTCATATTCGGTCTACCTCTCTGTCCCTCCACCTCGCTCTCGTACACCCTCTTAGTCATTCTCTCGCTTTCCATACGTTCCATATGGCCGAACCATCTCAAGTTGTTCCTTTTCACACTTTCCAGCACATCTACCTCCACACCACACCTCCTTCTTACTTCCTCATTAGTCTGTCTATCCCTCCATGTAACTCCGCACGCACTCCTTAAGTAATTCATTTCCACTGCTCTCACTCTTGGTCTGAGTCTCTCAACCAACGTCCATGCTTCGCTTCCGTAAGTCAGTGTCGGGATTACCACACTGTCATGCAAGGACTTCTTCACTTCCATACTGACCACCCTATTTCTTGTTACTGCATTTAGCATTCCTACAACCCTCTTCCCCTGTACCCTCTCCCGCACCTCTTCATTCATAGTCCCATCTTTACTCAACACACTGCCAGATACTTAAAAGAGTTGACGATCTCCATAGCCTGACCGTTCAGCTTCACCTCACACTCTGTGACTTCACCCCTTTCGAAGACCATAACCTTGCTCTTCCCCGTATTTACCTTCAAATTCCGTTTTTCGCACACTGTTCCAAACTCATTTACCAGACCCTGCAACTCCCATTCATTATCACTCATCAGAACTGTATCATCCGCAAACAGCAGTATAGGTAGCTTCCACTCAATTCCCTCCCTTTTCAGCGATACACCAACATCCACTGCTCTTGATAGTATTTCTTTCATAACTCCATCCATATATACAGTAAACAACCACGGGGACATCACACACCCCTGTTTCAAACCAACATTCAGGTCAAAGAACTCGCTCTGCTCACTCTCCACACGTACTGCCGCCTTTGCACCCTCATACATGCTCTTCACTGCTTTCAGCAACTTGCCCTCTACTCCGTATATTCTAAGTACTTTCCACAAACCTTCTCTATCCACTCTATCATAGGCCTTCTCTAAGTCCATAAAGGCAACATACACCTTTTGTTTCTTCTCCAGATACTTCTCCACAACACAATTCAGGGTAAAAATCTGATCTACACATCCTCTTCCCTTCCTAAAACCTCCCTGCTCGTCGCCTATCCATTTCTCCGTTCTCACTCTCACTCTCTCAATCACTACCCTACTGTATACCTTCCCTACTACGCTTAGAAGACATATTCCTCAGTGGTTACCACACACTCCTCTTTCCCCTTTGCCCTTATATAGGGGGACTATTATGCCAGTCTTCCAGTCATCGGGTGCACTCCCCTTCTCCCATGCTAGTTTGCACATTTCCATACCCATTCTATCACTATCTCACCACCATACCTCAACATTTCCCCACACACTCCATCTGTTCCTGGTGCTTTCCCCAACTTCACTCTTTTCATGGCTTCCCACACTTCTGACCTCCTGATCCCCACCTCCTCCTCCACTACTTCTCTTCTTCTCCCTCCCATACCATATCCAGCTATGTTTGCTGGCTCTTCATTCCTTTCATTTAGCAACTCACTGAAGTACTCCCTCCATCTTTCGACTCTCTCTTGCTTCTCGGCTAGCATTCTCCCATTCTTATCTTTCACACCCTTACTGTTTCCCTTGCTACCTTCCCTAACTTTCTTGACTTCTTTCCAGAACAGTTTCTTACTCTCCCTCCATTTTACACTCAGATTCCTTCCAAATTCCTCATCTACTCTTCTCTTACTTTCCTTCACTACTCTCTTCACCACCCTCTTACTCTCCACGTACCTCGCTCGTTTCTGCCTCTCGGAATCTTCATTCCCTCTACTACCCAACCACTCTCTATATGCTTTCTTCTTTTCTTCCACAGCTATTCTTACCTCTTCTGTCCACCATGCTGTACCTTTCACTCCCCTCCCTCTTCTCCTCACTCCACACCTCCTCACATGCTGCACAGATCTCATCCTTAAACACCTTGCTCATCTCCTCCACTTCCTCCATAACTTCCAGGTCGAACCCACCTAGTCGTCTTTCCACTGCTCTCCTGTACTCCTCCCTGACTTCCTCCTCCTGCAACCTCTCCACCCTCCTCACCATTCCACCTCCTCTCGCCTCCCTCCCGCTCTCCTCACCCACTTCTTTTGTATCCTAACCTTAGCTACCACTACATAATGATCAGACAGACCCCCTCCAATACCCCTATACACCCTAGCATCCATCACAGATTTCTTCATTCGTTCATCCACACATACATAATCAATCAATGACTTTCGTTCCACCACTGTCTTATCCTTCATCGTCAACATCCGTTTCCACGTGTACCTGTGGATCATTCTGTGTCGGAAGAAGGTGTTGGCTATCCACAGCCTCCTCCCCACATACGTCCACAAGTGCACTACCATTCCCATTCACCTCTGATGGTACCCCCCACCCTCCCACCACTCCCTCAACTTTCCTATCACCCACCTTACCATTCATATCCCCAATCAGAAATATTCTTTCGTTCTTGTCAAACTTCTCCAGGCACGCCTCCACATTCATCCAGAACTCCTCTTTCTTTCTTTCAAGTATATCCTCTGTCGGGGCATACACGCATACAATCACCCACGTTTGTATTCCTACTTTCATTCTCACCCACACAATCCTTGAACCCACAGACCCATACTCTCTTACACATTCCTTCATATCAGAGCCTTAATATCATTAAACCCATCCAGCTTAGACCAGTCTGAAAAAAGTTTTGAAGCTGAGGCAGGGGGTAAAGCAGGCTTAGATGCATAAACAAAATAATCCTGATGATAATAACTAGGTATAGCCTTGATATTTACGTCCAAAACATTACCCAAGGCATCCAATGCCCTTAATTTCTTAGACTTATTTCCCTGGATAAACCACTCACGTGGTACCAGGAGTTCCCCTGACAAGGTAGGCTGGGCAAGCTCTGGCTTAGAGGGGTTCAAAGGGACCCATGACTCGTCTGGCCCATAAAGCAGGGGCATAGCTACCTTTCTAAGAGGCGCTTTGTCTAGAGGGGGTGGATTAACATCCGTAATGACCCTGACATTTGACGTAGTGAATGCCGCCGTAGCTGGCTTAGAGCTCCCTGCCGGTGACAGAGTAGGAGGGTTAGGAATCTTAGATAAATCGATTGACGTTATCAGAGGCCGTACCGCAGAACTTGTCAAGGGAGCCCCCAAGTCCATTGTGGGGTTTTCTCGTTGTTGATTAAGAATTTTGATAGAGCATGAGTAAGTAACCCATCAATTTCTTGTGCTGTAACAAACTGGTTAGATGCAGAACTTTCAGGTGAATCAGTATTATCATGGGCGGCGTCCAGGCCTGAGCCTGACCCTTGTCCCTCCCTATCTGAAATTAATGACACTTCATCTTGTTCCTCCCGATCCTCCTGAGAAGACCCCGCCGAGGCAGGGGCACCTTGTTTCCAAGATAAATCAGGGATAGAGGATGGGGTCGCCGCGTCCCTGTGGACATCGGCTACTGTGTGACTCGTATGAGTCGGACGTGGATGGTCAGACCCTGGCTGAGCAAACCGCCAAACACCGAGGCTCTGGCCTACGCTCTCTTGAGAGTCTGAAACATTCTCAATTATTGAATTTCCTGAACTTTCCGTTTCTAGGGTTAAAATATCAATAGGTAAATCTTGTTTAGGGACAGGCGCTTCACTATACTCTGAGGCTGTAACAGAAACATTTTCAGGTGTAGAGGTACGATGAGATGCACTAGACTTAGTAGAATGTCGAGAGGACTTCTTATGGGAATCCTTTTTGGAGGATTTGTGGCTACGGTGTGACCGCGAACTAGACCTAGGTTTGGAAGAATCACCACCATGGCCACTGGGAGAAGCTTCAGTCTTACACTTCTTACTAGCCGGGGAAGAGGCCCGACTTGAAGACCGCTGTCTGAGGGGTGACCTTGACCTCGATCTCGCCTGCGACGAGGAGGTGGCTGCCGGGGGAGTAGGCTCTCTCGGGCGTTTAAACGTATCCACAGACGATACAGAACCCTGGCTAGTCTCTGTCGGCTTAAAACCCGTTACTCTAGAGGTACGTTTAGGGGGAGGGTGCTCTGACAGCAACTTATCCCAAAGTGGGACGTTGTCACATTGAAGTGACTTATGTGCGACAATGGTAGTATAGGCCGACATTTGTTGTCTGACCTCTCTCAACGCTACCGCCGCGGTCTTGTCATTGTCACTCAGGACTTTATTGGCTAATTGGGAGCAAAATGAACAATTAAGTGTAACCCAGAGACCCCTTGAACGGTCTAGACATCTAACACACCTTATGCAAAGGGTATGCGCAAAAATTGGGATACCCGCGCAAGTAGGGGTAATGCACAGGGCAAAAACTGGGGCCACATTAGCCATGACAGAGACTGGTGTGAGGAAACTACCGCCGGGTCTGTATTGGTCCGCCGGAGCTCAGCTCTGGAAAAATAAAGAAAAATTTCCAGGAATTAATGCTCATAAGGTTAACCCACGTGTTCGCATACAAGTGTTAATAACCCGCCGGGTAACGGGATGCAAAGACACAGCTAACACATCTCGCTACGCGGCTGGGTGTAAAGAGGCTAAACAAATCTTCTTAGCTAAAGAACATGAAGAATACCCTCTGATATAATGGTCCAGTATGGCACTTATAGTCTGTAGGAGGTGGTGACTGTCTCAAGATTCAATTTTGTAACAAAGCCCCCCCTCATAAAGACGCCGGCCCTTGAAATATTTTAGTAGAATAGCCCAGGGCAGGAATATACGAGATCTGATTTTTTAACGAATTGTCCCAAACGATCGTCGTAAAAATAGAAGGCGGCGATACTGAAAGTATCACCCAATTAAGGTTAATCGAAATTGAATTTGTTTATAAATTCCTTAGTTCCTCCACTTAGGGGCACCCGCCGGGTGTGGGAATCGATTTGGTTAAACCTCACTGATCCTTCAATTGCCGTAAGAGTAAAGGCAGCGATACACAGAGTATCACTCAAATGGATTGGTTAACTATATGAGACCTAAGTCGTTTTATCCCACCCTGCTCAGGTGCACCCGCCGGGTGAGAAGTCTAAAAGTTAACCCCACAAGTTCCTGACCCCACTTCTTTGTAAAAGATCGCCGGGGAGGAACGCCTAAACAACAGCTAGGTTTTCCATGTGGTTGTCGTAAACCAGGTAGAAAAACCTATAAAAAACGAGTGTTCTCAAGAACGTCGTTTCTTTATATATATCTAAATATATATGTAAGGATGGGTACAGCCATCCCGCCGGGAATTTAAAGGAGGCCTGAAACCAGGCACCCACAGAGACGCAGTCCTGGAGAGCCACAGACACCTCCCCACGCCGGGGAACCAGCCAGAGTTAAAAACCACGTGTGGCCCAACACTGCTCATCGGTCAGGATTTTTCATGGTGAAACCGAGAAAAACCCGCCGGAAGGCAAACCCCACCCTGAACAGACACCATCTGAACAATACGACACGAGGAGAGACACGCACGACTAACCAAGGTCACAACATAATCCGTGGAATTAGCCAATACACAACTAAACCAGGAAACAAATATAGTCCGAGGAATTAGCCAATACACAACTAAAACCCGGATACACATGACACAGTAGGGCATATTTATAAAATAAATAAACACTAGACATGTGGCAAAGCTACGAGCGGCTGGCTAGGCCTAGGTAGACGGCATGAAAATAGTTGAAATATAAACACACACTGGAATATCACAACAGGAACCACCGCCAACACACCACCGAAGCGATAACTTCCCACCCCGGGAAGCCTGACACGGACCCAGAAAAAACTTCACTAAGTGAAGAAAAATACGCTGGGAACGTCAGCAAACACACAGCTTACCTCATCAGAAGGATAAAAGGCAGCAATAATTAACGCGTAATGAAAGCCGCCTGCATCACCAACTAACACAACTGTGAAAAGTTCACGTGTCCACAACAGGACCACGAGGGTACATCCGAAATAGATGCCCCATACATACGACCCAAAATACACTGCACTGTGGGCAACCAGCCCAGGACACTCCTGCTACGCCTATCCTAACCTTACTCGATACATCCTAGAGTAAACAAATGAGAAAAAACTCACTAGGGACGCAACGAATGCGGAACCAGCGGAGCCTGAAAGGTACGTCCGGGCAGGCTGAGCGCAGAGCAAAGAAGGAGGAATGACGCCTGATTCAGCGTCTGGTCAGAAATCCACACAAGTACATCCACGATATGATGGAAAGCTTATTGGATAGTTATTCTTATTTTCTTTTTGTTTTTATTTTTTACGAAGTTTTTTCGTAGTGAGAACCCAATTCATAATGACTGAAGCCATGAGTGAGGTCGCGTGCGCTCATGATGAAGGCTCCTCAGTTTTTAAATGCTCTGCGCGGTAGATTCAAACTACGGCGGATTAGTGTTTGAAGAGGATGCCTTATGTTATAGGCATGTTCGTCAATGATGGAGGGGCCACTAATAAATAGCGTACTTGTACTCTCATATTTTGAGAGCCCCAGAAACATTTTCATGATATTGTGATATGAGATACTTAGTCTATTCACTGTCATTTTCTTATAGTTCCACCATAGTTGTGCTGTATACATTGGTGAGCAGTAGGAGTTGAACAATGTTATTTTTGTATCCCATGTGCACATATGAAATTTTCTTAATATTGAATTTCCCTGCATGTAAAGTTGCCTTCGCTGACGACCCATATCCTCATCATCTGAGCGATCACTTGAAATATAGTGTCCTAGATACTTTACTTTACTTACTTCTTCTATAATTTCTTCATACAAATGGAATTTAGGTAGCTTTGATTTCAATAGAAGGTTAGATTTAAATATTATGATATTGCTCTTTATAGGATTAAATTTGACTGAATGTTCGATTCTAAATTTTTCACATACTCTTAATAATTTATCCAGTCCTGCTCCAGAGAGCGCGATTAAGGCTAGGTCATCAGCATACATGAGATGATTTACAATGGTGCTGCCAATGCAGCACCCAGTGCGACTCTTGTTCAGCTCCAGACTAAGATCATCCATGTAGACGTTGAAAAGATACGGAGACAATATCCCCCCCTGCCTAACACCATTGGTTACGGCGAAAGAGCCTGACAGGATGTTGCCCCATCTTACACACATTTTTTGATTAGCATACCAGAAAATAAGTATCCTAACAATATAGCCAGGCACTCCCCTGTTAACTAATTTTTCAAATAAGGTTTTGTGACACACCCTATCAAAAGCCTTACTTGCATCAAGAAAACAAAAGAAAATTGAGCTATTTAGTTTGTTGTATGTATCAATCACTTCTTTCAGCACATATATGCATTGGTCTGTGCCGTGATTTTTCTTAAAGCCAAACTGATTGCTGCTGGTGACAATATATGCAGACATTCTTTCTAGCATTATCATTTCAACTACCTTACTCACCACACTAGCAAGTGCTACTGGGCGGTAGTTGTCTTTAGCTGTAATTTTACCTGATTTATCTTTAATGACAGGAACAAGTATTACGGATATCATAGACTCCGGCAGGACACCATGCGTAAATAGACTGGTGATGCAAGAACTAAGTTTATCTATTAACAACTTATCTGCATATTTAAGATGTTCTGCATATATACCATCCAGCCCACAAGCTTTGTTTAGGTTAAGTTTTCTTATGGCATTCTCAAGATCACTTTCAGTCACTTTAATGTCTTCATAATTACTATCTTTCACATATTGAATTGCACCATTAGTAGACCTTTGGTTTACACTGTTACTTAAGTAGTTCCTTAAAATGAGTTTTCCATAAGTCAGCAATGTTCTCTTCACCCGTAACCCCCTCAACACTGACAGGTAATGGTGTGTTACAATTTTGCATGGATCTGATGTCCTTCCAAAAACAGTTAGTATCCTTTTCTGCCAGACTCTTTGCAAGGGCTTCCTTCCTTAATTGGTTTTCATTTTGCTTAATAAATCTAATGGCATATTTGGTCCTAGCCTTTGCTCTTTTGTGAAGTTCAAATATAGGCCCCTGTCTAGGCTGACCTACTTCAAGCCAATGAGACCTAGCATCTCTGGAGGCCTGATACAGGTCAGCCTCATAGTCTTGCCAACCTGGCTTATTGAATGAGGACTTATATTTATGGCTATTAAAAATACTTTCCCCCGCTTTTGATAAAGAATCTATTATACTATTGTAAAATTTGATAATGTCCTTTCTGTGTTGTGCATCACTACATTTTGGATCCCTGCATTGTGCTACACCATTACCATCATATTGCACCCTATTTAATAAGTCTTTGGTTTTATCACAGTACATTTGGCACTCTTCATTTGAGATTGCACTCCATGGAACTTTTGCCTTGATGCTATTGCTAGTTTCTGTTATTTCCGGTGCCTTATTAATTTGGATTGTTAATTCTATAGGTATGTGGTCGTCATCCGTAATGTCGTATCTTATGGCCATTTCTGAGATAGAGTCATGAAAGTCAGAGCTAGAGATTGCATGATCAAGCCACGACCTGGTCTCCCATGCTTCACTAACATATGTATAGCTATTTTCTGGAAGCAGGTTTTTGGAGGACAAAATTAAACCTTGCTCCTCACAAAACCTTAACATATGTTTAGCAAACATGGAACCACCCAACTCGTGAGGGGTAGCATTCCAATCACCTACCACTGAGTAACACGTTATCTCTAATTCAGAAATTAGGCCACCAAGCTCCCCTAACTTTTCCAAATAAAGTTCTTCATTTTCTACACACTGATACGGTAAGTAAACACAAAATATTTCAAATTTTCTGTGTCCCACTTCCAGCTGTATTCCCGCACACCAGCTTAAATTTGTCTCAATGGTTTTAATTATAGGTATGAAGTGATAAGAGGACTATGGAAAGGGATTGGGGTACCAGCAATAATGCATGGATTGGAGGCTATAGCTTGCACTGAGGAGGAGGTTGAGAGGCTGGCGAGGGTACAGAACAGAGTTGGTAGACTGGCACTAGGAGCAAAAACATGGACGGCAGTGGAGGCAATTAGAGGGGATATGGGTTGGAGCACCTTCAGGGAAAGAATTAGGAAGGCAAAATTGAAATACAAGATTAGGTTAGATAAGTTGGAAAACAATACCTGGATTAGGAGAATCTATGAGTGGTCAAGGGATAAGAGTAGGTGGGGAGGGGAGTGCAGGAGAAAGCTTAAGAGAATAGGGATGAGACAAGAGAGACCAGGAACAGAATGGAAAGAAATATTGGGTGGAGATACAGTTGGAGAGGGAGGAAACATTACAAAGATAGTCGAGAAGAGAATTCAGGAATGGGGGCTAAGAGAATGGAGAAGTGGAATGGATAGGAAAAAGACCTTAGATATGTACAGGAAGAAGTCAAAGCCAAAGAGAGAAGAGTGGTATGATGGGGGTTTAGGAGGCAAAATTATGTTCAAGATAAGAGCTGGGGCATGGGAATTAAACACGAGAACATGGAGGTGGAACGGAGGTGCAAAGGAATGTATGAACTGCTGGGTAGGAGGAGAGAGGGTGGAAGAGACGGTGGAGCATGTAATAACAGATTGTGAAGCATCCAAGCGAGAGCGGGAGGGGCTAGAAACGAGGATGAGGAGATGTGTGGGAGCAGAGGGGTGGGAGGAAGTGAACACCAGGGAGGACAGAGGAATGGCATGGTTATGTGGGCTGGAAGGACTAGAAGAAGGAAGAGTGCAGGAAAGAATGATGATACTGAAGAAATTCCTGAAAGAAGTATGGATTAGGAGAGAGAAAGGGGAGAGGGAGGGTAGAGGGGAGGGAGGGGGAGAGGAATAAGTACTTGTAGTAGATATTCACCTTAAGCTTTTTTTCAAACTATACTCCTACTGTCATTCTTATACTATCATATTTATCAGTGGCCCTTCCATCATTGACGAACATGCCTATTACATAAGGCACCCTCTTCAAACACTCATCCGCAGTAGTTTGAATCTACCGCGCAGAGCATTTAAAATTTGAGGAGCCTTCATCATGAGCGCACATGACCTCACTCATGGCTTCAGTCATTATGAATTGGGTTCTCATTACGAAAAAACTTCGTAAAAAATAAAAACAAAAAGAAAATAAGAATAACTATCCAATAAGCTTTCCATAATATCGTGGATGTACTTGTGTGGATCTTTGACCAGACGCTGACTCAGGCGTCATTCTTCCTTCTCTGCTCTGCGCTCAGCCTGCCCGGACGTGTCTCCCCACGCTCCGCTGGTTCCGCATTTGCTGCGTCCCTAGTGAGTTTTTTCTCATTTGTTTACTCCGGGATGTATCGAGTAAGGTTAGGATATGCGTAGCAGGAGTGTCCTGGGCTGGTTGCCCGCAGTGCAGTGTATTTTGGGTCGTGTGTTTGGGGCGTCTATTTCGGATGTACCCTCGTGGTCCTGTTGTGGACATGTGAACTTTTTCACAGTTAGTTAGCTTGTGATGCAGGCGGCTTTCATTACGCGTTATTATCGCTGCCTTTTATCTTTCTGATGAGGTAGTGTTGCTTTGCTGACGTTCCCAGCGTATTTTTCTTCACTTAGTGAATTTTTTTCTGGGTCCCGAGTCAGTCTTCCCTTTGCCGGAAGTTTTTGCTACAATTTTTTTTTTTTTTTTTTTTTTTAAGAGACAATGAACGGAGGAAGGAAAAACACAGATAAAACAAAAAGGTCCATGTGCCTAAAGGCATCCTCCATTCATAAAATGTTTGTAACAACTGGATTTAAACATTTGTTGATTGTAAGTTTGTGGAAAGCAATTCGAGGGAAGTGAATTCCAAAGAGTAGTAGCTCTGGGGATAAATGAATTCTGATAAGCAGAAGTTCTGCATTGTGGAGGAGAAGTGTAAATTCGGGCGCTCTCAGCTGCCCTAGTTCTACGGGGAAAGATGTGGAGAGGCGGCACAATTGAAGCAAGTTCCTCGGAACAATTGCTGTGAAAATATCTGTAGAATAATGCAAGGGATGCAACATTTCTTCGTATGGCTAATGTAGGAAGGTCCTGTGTGATTGCAGGGTTATTGATTAATCTAATAGCTTTATTTTGAATTTTGTCCAACTGCCTCAATGCAACCACTCCACTTCCACCCCACAGAGGTGAACAGTAATCCATCTGAGAGCGCACATGACTTTTATATATTACGGCCAACTGCTCGTCAGTGAAGAATTCTCGAACTCTGTACAGGAGTCCCAGTTTTTTAGAGGCATTCTTAGCAATGCTTCTAACATAATGTGTCCAGCTCAAGTTAGTAGTTAATGTTACACCGAGAATGTCAATACTAGGGGAAGTGGGAATATTTACATAATATTTACAACACACAATGGTGTGTTGGCGGTGGTTCCTGTTGTGATATAATTCAGTGCTTTTTGTTTATATTCCGACATGTTATCTTTTCCGTCTGCCTAGGCCTAGCCAGCCTCTTGTAGCTTTGCCACATGTACAAGTGTTATTGATTTATATTATAAATATGTACTACTGTGCCATGTGTGTCCTGGTTTAGTTGTGTATTGGCTAATTCCATGGACTATTTTTGTTTCCTGGATTAGTTGTGTATTGGCTAATTCCACGGACTATTTGTGGGCCCGGGGTTAGTTGTGTTTTGGCTAACTCTTCGGTCCTGTGTGGCGTTCAGATGGTATCTGGACGAGGTGGGTTGTTTCCCGGCTGGTTTTTCTCGGTTTCACCATGAAAAACCCGGCTGGGTGCCGAGTTTTGGCCACATGTGGTTTAAAAAAACAGGCTTGTTTCCCCGGCGAGTAGGTGTCTGTGGCTCCCCAGGACTGCGTCTCTGTGGTGGTGCCTGTTTCAGGCTCCCTATGATTCCCGGCGGAATGGCTGTACCCATCTAACTGTGTTCATGCGGACACGTGTTGTGACGTTGTTTTCCCCGGTTTTGCAAAAACCAGGAAAAAACCTAGCTGTTGTTGTTTGGTTTTCCTCCCCGGCGATCTTTTACAAAGAAGTGGGGACAGGAACAATTGGGGTTAACTTTTAACATCTTGCACACCCGGCGGGTGCACCTTGGAAGGGTGGGATGAACGAATTGGTATTTCAGTTTAGTTAACCGGACAATTAAGGGATGCTTTTTGTATCGCCACCTGCAACATACGGCGATTGAGGGCTCAATTAATAAAAACTTACTTTTACACCCGGCGGGTGCTCCTTGGTAGGGTGGAATAACGAATTTACAATTCGGTTTAGTTGACCAAGACAATTGAGGGATACATTTGTGTATCGCCGCCTTCAACGTACGGCGATCCTAAGACAATTCTTTAGAAGTCAGATCTCGTATTTTTGTCAGCCTTCCCAGTTTTTGATCTGCGAGATAATTCAGGGGCCGGCGTCTTTTTGGGGGGTTGTTTTGCCAAAATTGAATCTTGAATCAGACACCACCGGAAAGACTAATTCAATTATAAACACCATGCTGGTTTTTTATATTGTGTCAGAGGGTATTCTTAAATATCTTGGACAAGTTCAGACATTCTGATATCTTTACATAGGAACCCCACCGCGTAGCGAGCTGTGATCGTAGAGTATTACGTCTCGTTATCCGGCGGGTTATTAACACTTGTGTGCGAACATGTTGGGTTAACCTTATGAGCATTAATTCCTGGAAATTTTCTTTTTTTCCAGAGCTGGGCCCCAGCGAGTCTTTAGAGAACCTGGAGTAGTTTCCCACCAGTCTCTGTCATGGCTACCTTTGCCCCGGTTTTTGCTTTATGCATTACGCCCTCCTGTTCAGGTATCCCTATTTTTGTGCACACCCTTTGTATAAAATGTGTTAAATGTCTAGACCGCTCAAGGGGTCTGTGGGTGATGCGAAACTGTACCTTTTGCTCTCAACTCAGCGTTAAAGTTTTACAAGACAATGATAAGACCGCAGCGGTCGCCTTAAGGGAGGTCAGGCAGCAAATGACTACTTATACTACTACTGTAGCTCATAAGTCACTTCAATGCGATAACGTCCCGCTTTGGGATAAGTTACTAATTGAGCACACTCCCATTAAACGTCCCTCTAGAGTAACTGTTCGTAAAGCGGCGGAGACTGGACAGGGTTCTATACTTGCTCCAGCCCCAGGCACATCTAAGTGACAGCGAGAACCGACGCCCCCCGGTGGCAGCCTCCTCGTCACGGGCGAGATCTAGGTCCAGGTCCCCAGCCGCCGAGTCGCTCTACTTCACCAACGAGCAAGAAGAGTAAGACAGAGGGGTCAACAAGTGGATATAGCGAAAAATCTTCTAAATCCAAGAGCAGTTCGCGGTCGCACCGTAGCCACAAGTCTTCCCGAAAGGACTCACATGATCGAAAGGCCTCCCGGCGTTCACCGGAGTCTAGTGCCTCTCGTCATACCTCTACTCCCGACAGAACTAGTGTTCAATCTCATGGAGATAGTTTAGTACCAGTACCAATAGACAGTTTACCACTTAGTATTTTAACCCTAGAATTGGAAAGTTCAGTGGACAGTGATCGTCCAATGGCAGAGTCAAGTGGGAGCTCCATGATTGAGGGTATTTCGGACTTCCAAGGGAGTGCAGGCCAAGGCCTGGGTGTTTGGCGGTATTCTCAACCTCTGGCTCAAACTATACAAACAGTGGCTGAGGTCCACCGGGACGCGGCGATCCCATCATCTATTCCTGACTTGTCTTGGCAACAAGATGGGACTCCGGCTTCGGCGGAATCCTCTCATGGTGAGCCGGATGACAAAGACGAGGTATCTATCATCTCAGATATGGAAGTGCAAGAGTCGGGTTCAGTTTTAGACGCCGCACAGGATCGTAATGATTCACCTTTGAGTTCATCATCGAATAAATTTGTCACAGCAGAGGAAATAGATGGGCTGCTGGTTAATGCTCTCACTAAATTTTTTGGCCAACAGCCAGAGACTCCTACAGTGGACCTGGGAGCTCCTATGACAAGTTCTAATGTCCGGCCTCTGATGACTTCTATTGCCTTGACTCAGATCCCTCACCCTCCCTCTATATCACCATCGGTGGTCACTAGGCCTGCTATGGCGGCACTGACTACTTCTAATGTCAGGGTTATAACGGATGTCAATCCGCCCCCTTTAGATAAAGCACCTATGAAAAAGGTAGCTATGCCCTTACTGTACGGCCCGGATGAGTCATGGGTTCACTTGATCCCCACTAAACCAGAGGTCGCTCAACCTACCTTGTCAGGGGAACTTCCAGTGCCAAGAGAGTGGGTAATACAAGGCAATAAATCTAAAAAATTACGGGCCTTGGATACTTTGGGGAATGTACTAGATGTTAATGTTAAGGCCATTCCTAACTATTATCACCAGGACTATGTTGTTTATACTGCTAAACCTGCCCTGCCCCCTGCCTCAGCTTCGAGACTGTTTTCTGACTGGTCCAAACAGGATGGTTTTAATGACATTATAGGTTTGACTCCTGTAAGGAGATAAAGAAAACCTAATATTTAGTAGTGGCCCCGTAATCATTGACGAACATGCCTATTACATAAGGCATCCTCTTCAAACACTAATCCGCCGTAGTTTGAATCTACCGCGCAGAGCATTTAAAACCTGAGGAGCCTTCATCATGAGCGCACGCGACCTCACTCATGGCTTCAGTCATTATGAATTGGGTTCTCACTACGAAAAAAACTTCGTAAAAAATAAAAAACAAAAAGAAAATAAGAATAACTATCCAATAAGCTTTCCATCATATCGTAGATGTACTTGTGTGGATCTTTGACCAGACGCTGATTCAGGCGTCATTCTTCCTTCACTGACATATCAAGTAAACCAAAATCCTTAATACATCAACGAATGGGAAGGGGATGGTCGGGAGGGCCCCAGTCATCAATGATTACGGGGCCACTACTAAATATTAGGTTTTCTTTATCTCCTTACAGGAGTCAAACCTATAATTTATTAGTGGCCCCTCCATCATTGACGAACATGCCTGATTTCTAAGACTGGAGGGGGACATTCATAATCATATCATAACTCTAGAAAAGCAGATAATCAAACAACCACATAGTATTCTTACTTTTGTAAAAAAGAGATATTCGGGTGCATAAACTTTATACAGCCTAAATCTTCAAAAAGGGGTACAAGCAGGAGCGTGCTTCAAAGAAGCCTGCTTGAAAAAAGGTTAACTCTGAGACTCTGTGCACAGATCTGCTAGTTAAGAAGGCACCCCACTTAAAGTAAGTGGTGAAAACTAAAAACTTATAAGTTTACATGTGCACATATAAACCCCAGTAACTAGTGGATATATTCCTAAAAATATAACCAAACATAAATGAATTCTTGTACATTCGTAGAAGTACTGAACTCGTGTACTTATGCAGAAGTAATTACTGCAAAAGTAAAAGTCGTAGTTGCCACTACCGAGATTTCTCAAAAATCTATTGCTTCACAGCCAAAGCTACTTACAACAAGAATTGTCGTAACACTACTATTGGCCTTTAGCACAATTTCCTGCAATGAATACTACAGAGAAATTTTATAATACAATGCCTACAACCAGTATCACAGCTCGTATGTTTCGAACACATACTCCGGAGGGGTCTAGGGTGTCCTATGTCACACTGACTGCACCCTCCCCCCCCCCCCTTTTTCTTGAAATTAAACAAAACGTGACTAAAAGGGCCACCTAGACCCTCTGCCGTAAAGCTATACATGGCAAGGAAGGTTTGTCCAGAGCTACTGAAAGGAATCGAGGCAAAAACTCCTGATTAGAGGCCCACAACTGTGTGGACTTAATAACTTCCACCGAAAGATTATTAAGGAAACATAAAGAGGCTGTCCCCTTGCGTAAATCGTGGGTCTTACCCACAACGCCGGGATGCTTCTCCTTAAAGTCCTCGACCAAGAGAGAAGCCAGTGTACGCTCCATCAATCGTTCACCCGGACTTGCGACCCATAAAGCACCCTGGTGATTTAGAGGTGCCACTCTTAAATATTTGGTTAGAGCTTGCACTGGGCAAAAAATATGGTGCACCTTTCCCCTTTTTAACGCCGGCACCGTGAACTCTGAAAACACGTGTTCACTGTGCTCAATCTCGGCTATGAATCCTGGGGAAGGTGCAATGTGAATACACTCATGAAGCCTATCAAACCTGAGGCAATTAGGTGCGTTGCTCATCGCCGCCAGCTCAGATACTCTGTTCCCGGAAGCCCAAGCCATAAGGAATACTGCCCTTTTGTAAAATCTGCAGTCTTTGGTACATACGGGAACGAGAATAACGACGATGCTTTGTCCAGAGACCATGTAGGCCTGAGCTGACGGGGAGGTGGGCGGAGTTTAAAACCTGCCCACATAAATCACTTTCAGATAAATGTTTCTGCATGAACAGATAAATTAAATAATAAACAACCAACGCCACCGAGGGCACAGTTTGTTTTGTTCTAAGAATCCGAGACGTAAAAGCTTTCCAATGCGATTGAAACTGTCGCTTTGTAGACTGGGTATATTGATTCGTGAATATCTTGGTCACGTCGCTACCATAAGGTGCTAGCCACTCGGCCTCCTGAATGTCCAAAATGAACAAGTCCGCGAGGTTTCTAGGTTGCCAATTGTGTTCTAAGTGGAACAACCCGACCAGGAGGGACACTGGGTGCGGGCACCACGTGTTCAAATGCTGGTACCACACTGCGCCGGCCACAGGGGCGCGATTAGCGAGACTACGCCTCGCTAATCCTGTAGTTTGTTGACTACGTGGCACATTAGAGACGCGTCTGGTGGCGGAAAAGAGATAAATGGAACTC
This sequence comes from Paralithodes platypus, assembly GCA_032716605.1. Lineage (NCBI taxonomy): Eukaryota > Metazoa > Arthropoda > Malacostraca > Decapoda > Lithodidae > Paralithodes > Paralithodes platypus. The sequence continues at coordinate 27,713,708 of CM064481.1, forward strand.
AACTTGTTCTCGTCCGTCATCAGAGCGTCAGGTCCGCCCTCCGGCGTTATCGTCCGGCGGGTGAGGTACGACTGTGAGTATCGCCATACACCTTGGCTGTGGCTGTCCCTCGCTAGCGAGCTCGGTATACTCCCTGAACGGGAGCCCTCGCCCGAGTCCCGTAAAGGTTTATGATAATTAAAAGCTCCCATAGCTCATTAACACATTGAAAGCAGAGCTGGTGAGCAAAATCATAAAGTATACTAATTAAGTTAATTTATATTTAATTGTATTAAAATAAATTACTATAAATAAACACAATATTATCATAATATAATCATAGAAAATATATATGTTTATTATGATTCAGCTATTAAATTATTTCATTAACAAATAAAAATAAGATAGGGCTACCTGAGCTTAACGGCGTTGAACATACAGCAATGAGAGGTTCAAGTGCCGACACGACAGAGACTGGGGGAAAACTACCCCGCCCCCGGGAACTACCTGGTCACCTGGTGCAACACCGGTAATCCGCCCTGGAAAGAGAATTTTCCGAGGATTAATGCTCATAGGGTTACACCCAAAAAACGGTACAAAATATGTGCCTCAAAACTGCCGGTCAACGAACCGTAGCACTCCACCACTACTTTTCGTTGTCCTTTAGTATCATATTAAAGATTTCAGCATATCTTTACCTGTCCAGAAGATTTAAGAATATCTTCTGAATCCTCATAAAGATGAAGCATATCTTTATTAAAGATGAAGTCTTTCAAGTATCCCTTTACACTTGAAACACTAGTAAGATTCCGGCATCTTTTTATCCCATAAAAAGTCTAAGCCTATCTTAATCTCTAATCTGGCATCACCCAGAAGCCCTCATAGATCGCCGTCTTGAAGGCCGTGATACCCTATTGTATCAATCAATTGTTTGGCAAATTATCGCGAATTGCAAATCAGTTAATATAACCACCCAAAGGTACAACCGCTGGGTTTTATATGCAATGTCAAACCAATTGTACCTGCCCCAGACCTCTTTGTAAAAAGGTCGCCGGGAGGGAAAGACTAAACAAACAAACGGCATTGTTTCAATGGCTTATTAAAGATTTCAGCATATCTTGTATCTGTCCAAAAGAATTAAGCATAGCTTCTTAATCCTCATAAAGATGAAGCATATCTTTATTAAAGATGAAGTCTTTCAAGTAACCCTTTACACTTGAAACACTAGTAAGATTCAGGCATCTTTTTATCCCATAAAAAGTCTAAGCCTATCTTAATCTCTAATCCGGCTTCTCCCAGAAGCCCTCATAGATCGCCGTCTTGAAGGTCGTGATACCCTATTGTATCAATCAATTGTTTGGCAAATTATCTCGAATCGCAAATCCGTTAATATAACCACCCGAAGGTACAACCGCCGGGTTTTATATACAAGGACCCCAATGGAAATACGCCTAACGGCCTTATTGGGCTATCCTTAGTTGGAATTATGCAAGACTGGTACATGTCATATTTATAACATACTATGTGGTACCAACTCTGTAAATTGCTAACTGAATAAATATTATTATTATTATTATTATTATTATTATTATTATTATTATTAATGTCAAACCAATTATACCTGCCCCAGACCTCTTTGTAAAATGGTCACTGGGAGGTAAAGACCAAACAAACAGACAGCATTGTTTCAATGGCTTTGAAAAGCAGAGAAAACCAAGGCCAACAGGTGTCAGCCTGATCACCTAGAAAACTGAGTGGAGCCCCCCTCGACGGGAATAACTCAGGAAGCCTGATCCCAGGCTCGACCATAGAAAACGCAGTTTCTGATGAGCCCTCAAGCGACCAAACTCGTCGGGGTAACTTACCTATTTTAGCCATCCTGACTAAAACTCGGTAAACAAAAACGGTGTTCTCGGAGCAACGAGAAAAACGCCGGAAAGGTAACCCACACTAAACTATACATTACAGGAGGGCGTAATGCATAAAGCAATGAATAACACAGGAAGCCTGATCCCAGGCTCGACCACAGAAAACGCAGTTTCTTATGAGCCCTCAAGCGACCAAACTCGTCGGGGTAACTTACCTATTTTGAGCCATCCTGACTAAAACTCGGTAAACAAAAACGGTGTTCTCGGAGCAACGAGAAAAAACGCTGGAAAGGTAACCTACACCAAACGAGACATTTTAACACATTTCATACAAAGGGTGTGCACAAAAATAGGGATACCTGAACAGGAGGGCGTAATGCATAAAGCAAAAACCGGGGCAAAGGTAGCCATGACAGAGACTGGTGGGATAATTACTCCAGGTTCTGCATAGACCCGCCGGGACCCAGCTCTGGAAAAAAAGAAAATTCCCAGGAATTAATGCTCATAAGGTTAACCCAAACATGTTCGCACACAAGTGTTAAATAACCCGCCGGGTAACGAGACGTAATACTCAACGACGACAGCTCGCTACGCGGTGGGGTTTCCTAAGTAAAAGATTTCAGAATATCTTAATTTGTCCAAAAGATTTATGAATACCCTCTGACATAATATATAAAGACCAGCATGGCGTTTATAACTGATGAAGTCTTTCCGGTGGTGTTTGTTTCAAGATTCAATTTTGGAAAAAAAAAAAATAAAAAAGACGCCGGCCCCCGAATTATCTCGTAGATAAAAAACTGGGAAGCCTGACAAATATACGAGATCTAACTTCTCCCGAAGTATCTTTTTAGATCGCCGTATGTTGAAGGCGGCGATACAAAACGTATCCCTCAATTGTCTGGTTAACTAACTGAATCGTAAATTCGTTATTCCCATCCCTCCAAGGAGCACCCGCCGGGTGTGAATATTAGTTTTAAAAAACGTTAACCCCAATTGTGCCCTAAAGCGCCGTATGTTGAAGGAGGCGATACACAATGCATCCCTCAATTGTCTGGTCAACTAAACTGAATTTTGCAAATTCGGGCATCCCACCCTTCCAGGTTGCACCCGCCGGGTGATTTAAAGTTTAAAAGTTAACCCCAAATGTTCCTAACCCCACTTCTTTGTAAAAGATCGCCGGGGAGGAAATACAAAGATCGCGAATTGCAAATCAGTCAATATAACCACCCAAAGGTACAACCGCCGGGTTTTATATGCAATGTCAAACCAATTGTACCTGCCCCAGACCTCTTCGTAAAAAGGTCGCCGGGAGGGAAAGACTAAACAAACAAACGGCACTGTTTCAATGGCTTATTAAAGATTTCAGCATATCTTTCACCTGTCCAAAAGAATTAAGAATAACTTCTTAATCTTCATAAAGATGAAGCATATCTTTATTAAAGATGAAGTCTTTCAAGTATCCCTTTACACTTGAGACACTAGTAAGATTCAGGCATCTTCTTATCCCATAAAAATTCTAAGCCTATCGTAATCTCTAATCCGGCTTCTCCCAGAAGCACTCATAGATCGCCGTCTTGAATGCCGTGATACCCTATTGTATCAATCATTTGGTTGGCAAATTATCTCGAATCGCAAATCCGTTAATATAACCACCCGAAGGTACAACCGCCGGGTTTTATATGCAATGTCAAACCAATTATACCTGCCCCAGACCTCTTTGTAAAAAGGTCGCCGGGAGGTAAAGACCAAACAAACAGACAGCATTGTTTCAATGGCTTTGAAAAGCAGAGAAAACCAAGTCCAACAGGTGTCAGCCTGATCACCTAGAAAACTGTGTGGAGCCCCCCTCGACGGGAATAAACCAGGAAGCCTGATCCCAGGCTCGACCATAGAAAACGCAGTTTCTGATGAGCCCTCAAGGGACCAAACTCGTCGGGGTAACTTACCTATTTTAGCCATCCTGACTAAAACTCGGTAAACAAAAACGGTGTTCTCGGAGCAATGAGAAAAACGCCGGAAAGGTAACTCACACTAAACTAAACATTACAGGAGGGCGTAATGCATAAAGCAATGAATAACACAGGAAGCCTGATCCCAGGCTCGACCACAGAAAACGCAGTTTCTTATGAGCCCTCAAGCGACCAAACTCGTCGGGGTAACTTACCTATTTTGAGCCATCCGGACTAAAACTCGGTAAACAAAAACGGTGTTCTCGGAGCAACGAGAAAAAACGCCGGAAAGGTAACCCACACCAAACGAGACATTTTAACACATTTTATACAAAGGGTGTGCGCAAAAATAGGGATACCTGAACAGGAGGGCGTAATGCATAAAGCAAAAACCGGGGCAAAGGTAGCCATGACAGAGACTGGTGGGATACTTACTCCAGGTTCTGCATAGACCCGCCGGGACCCAGCTCTGGAAAAAAAGAAAATTTCCAGGAATTAATGCTCATAAGGTTAACCCAAACATGTTCGCACACAAGTGTTAAATAACGAGACGTAATACTCAACGACTACAGCTCGCTACGCGGTGGGGTTTCCTAAGTAAAAGATTTCAGAATATCTTAATTTGTCCAAAAGATTTATGAATACCCTCTGACATAATATATAAAGACCAGCATGGCGTTTATAACTGATTAAGTCTTTCCGGTGGTGTTTGTTTCAAGATTCAATTTTGGAAAAAAAAAACTAAAAAAGACGCCGGCCCCCGAATTATCTCGTAGATCAAAAACTGGGAAGCCTGACAAATATACGAGATCTAACTTCTCCCGAAGTATCTTTTTAGATCGCCGTATGTTGAAGGCGGCGATACAAAACGTATCCCTCAATTGTCTGGTTAACTAACTGAATTGTAAATTCGTTATTCCCACCCTTCCAGGGAGCACCCGCCGGGTGTGAATATTAGTTTAAAAAACGTTAACCCCAATTGTGCCTTAAATTACCGTATGTTGAAGGAGGCGATACACAATGCATCCCTCAATTGTCTGGTCAACTAAACTGAATTTTGCAAATTCGGTCATCCCACCCTACCAGGTTGCACCCGCCGGGTGATTTAAAGTTTAAAAGTTAACCCCAATTGTTCCTAACCCCACATCTTTGTAAAAGATCGCCGGGGAGGAAAAACAACAACAGCATAGCTTTAAATTGGGTTTGCAAAACCGAAAAAACTACAAACAACACGTGTCCGTATGAACACTGTTAGATGGGTACAGCCAACCCGCCGGGAATCAGAAGGAGCCTGAAACAGGCACCCCAGAGATGCAGTCCTGGGGAGCCACAGACACCCACTCGCCGGGGAAACAAGCCTGTTTTTAAACCACGCGTGGCCAAAACTCGGCAACCAGCCGGGTTTTTTCATGGTGTAACCGAGAAAAACCCGCCGGAAATAACCAACCCCGTCCAGATACCATCTGAACGCAACACAGGACCGAGGCGTAGCCAAAACACAACTAACGCCGGGCCCAACATAGTCCGTGGAATTAGCCAATACACAACTAACCCAGGACACATAAATAGTCCGTGGAATTAGCCAATACACAACTAAACCAGGACACACATCACACAGTAGTACATATTTAGAAAATAAATCAATAACACTTGTATATGTGGTAAAGCTACGAGAGGCTGGCTAGGCCTAGGCAGACGGATAACATTAACATGTCGGAATATAAACAAAAAGCACTGAATTATATCACAACAGGAACCACCACCAACACACCACTGTAGCAAATACTTCCGGCAAAGGGAAGAACTGACTCGGGACCCAGAAAAAACTTCACTAAGAGAAGAAAAATACGCTGGGAACGTCAGCAAAAATACGCTACCTCATCAGACAGATAAAAGGAAGCAATAACGCGTAATGAAAGCCGCCTGCATCACAAAGCTAGCTAACTGTGAAAAAGTTCACCTGTCCACAACCGGACCACGAGGGTACATCCGAAATAGATGCCCCAAACACACGACCCAAAATACACTGCACTGCGGGCAACCAGCCCAGGACACTCCTGCTATGCATATCCTAACCTTACTCGATACATCCCGGAGTAAACAAATGAGAAAAAACTCACTAGGGACGCAGCAAATGCGGAACCAGCGGAGCGTGGAGAGACATGTCCGGGCCGGCTGACCGCAGAGCAGAGAAAGAGGAAGAATGACGCCTGAATCAGCGTCTGGTCAAAGATCCACACAAGTACATCTACGACATGATGGAAAGCTTATTGGATAGTTATTCTTATTTTCTTTTTGTTTTTTATTTTTTACGAAGTTTTTTTCGTAGTGAGAACCCAATTCATAATGACTGAAGCCATGAGTGAGGTCGTGTGCGCTCATGATGAAGGCTCCTCAGATTTTACATGCTCTGCGCGGTAGATTCAAACTACGGCGGATTAGTGTTTGAAGAGGATGCCTTATGTAATAGGCATGTTCGTCAATGATGGAGGGGCCACTAATAAATAAAGACACTGTCAGCTCTCACACCAGAACTCGATTTGCGAACTGTCACAGACTCAGCCGCTAATCCAGTGTTGAAGGTGGGGCAGTTGGGTCCGGGACCTTGGATGTAATGGGAGACGGAGGCTCAGAACTTTGCGACCACCTTCACCTCAAAATCTTCCCACCAGATCCCTCAGGATAGTCATTCTTGGTTCTCTATGCCAGTGTGTTCTGCCGGCGGAGTCCCTTCGGCTTTGTTTGATTTCTTAGCTGCCCCCAAAATCAATTTATGTGAACTCAAGGACCCTTTCACTACCCCTACCCCAACTCACCTAGACCGAGAATTTAGGCTACAGGGGAAAGCATTTAGACTTTTCTCACAGTACATTGTGACGCAACAGGTCGCTAAATCGATGCTCCGGTCCACTCAGGCAATCGCAGACGCGGATGCCAGAAGATCGGTTGAACTGTCTCGGCGACTGCTCCTTCAGTCGTCAATTCAGTCATTGGGTGACATACGCACAGCCTTGCTTTAGGCGGTGCGAGCTCGACAAGATCTCAGGATGTCCTTGGTACGGAAGCTTCCTGATCGTATTGCGAATCAGGTGGTCATGTCACCAGTGCACACTCCCTCTTTAATGTCCCCCGAGGTGTGGAGAACAGTTTTTAATATGGCTCAGACCTTTAAACAGAGTCCCGCCCCTTCTAAGAAACCTACCTTTAACTTCCCCAAACCCAAGCCAGTCGCAAAAGCACAGCCGGGGGGATCTAAGCCCTTTCATCTACCTAAGTCCTCCTCCCCTCAAGGTCAGTACAGGTATAGACAGGGTAAGTTTACAGGTCAGAAAGGACGAGGCTATAATAAACCAGGTCAGGGCCCGTCTTCTGCCAACGCCAGCCAGCCGGCGAAGCGTCCACCACCACCACCTCCACTACCATCAAAAAACTAATGTCTCTCTCATTCCCGGGGCCGGTCTCAAGGCGAGTGGATCTGAGGGTAGTACAGCCGGCGAACCCTTGTCTGCTAACTGGGTCGTTCCGAACGTGTCACCAAGCATGGCCGTTAAACACTTGGGCAAGGATGGTGGCACGCAAAGGCATCACTTGGCAGTGGCTCCGGCGACCTCGCTTACGTCAGCCGACAATGGCGAATCTAGTTTCTTTAGAGGTGGAGTCACTGGTCAAGGAAATGATTGCCAAGAATGTCATCATCCCGGTCCCTCAAAATTACCCAGTCTTCACATCCAAGCTATTTTTGGTTCCCAAAAGGGATAGTGTTCAGATGAGACCCGTCGTAGACCTGTCGTATCTGAACCTTCATATTCACAACGAGTCATTCAGGATGTTAACAGTGCACCAAATCAGGCTAACACTTCCGCCGGGAGGTTGGATGTGTTCCTTAGACCTGACAGACGCTTATTGGCACGTCTCGGTAAACAAAAGATTTCAAAGATTCCTGGCCTTACGGATCAGGGATCAAACTTATGTTTTTCAAAGGATGCCATTCGGTTTGAACCTGGCACCTCGCTTATTCACGAAATTAGTCCGGCAAGCACTGATGCCATTGTTAAAACAAGGGATCAGGATTTTGTGATACCTAGACGACTGGCTAGTGGTGGCAGAGACAGAGCAAGTATGCATAAATCATGTCACCATAACATTAAAATATGTCAAAACTCTAGGGTTCAAGGTAAATCTGGTAAAGTCAAACCTTGTTCCCTCACGAGTAGTGCAGTGGATAGGGCTGGTTTGGGACACAGCTGCTCTCACTCTGAGTCAGAGTGTGGACAATCGGAACAGATTTCGCAGGAAACTGTTCACGTTCCTTCACAGTCTGACTACGACACGGAGAATCTGGGAGTCTCTGGTCGGCTCTCTCAACTGGATTCAACTAACTGTATTGTTGGGCCGGTTGAAAGTAAAGCGCTTAATATTGGAGGGCAACAAATATTTTCCATTATTACCGGCGGAAAAATTATGGCCCATACCAAAATTAATCCACACCTTACTAGCGGTCTGGGCGAAGAGGGAAATGTTGCACTCAATAATGTCATGGACCTCTCCTCCGCCGACGGTATGGGTAGACACGGATGCATCAGGAACGATAGGGTGGGGTTTTCAGTCAAACCAAGGGCACCAGGGTCAAGGGCTTTGGTCCCATTTAGAAATCTCCCACATCAATGTCAAAGAATTACTAGTCCCCTTATATTTCCTTCAGGCTCACGGCTCTACTTTACGGGGCAAGTCGGTGGCCTTCAGAATGGACAATCTGAATGCAGTTCACTGTATTCAGAAACAAGGGTCAACGAGGTCTCGGACGTTGCTAAACGTGTCAGAAGAGATTTTTATTCTAGCCAACAGGCTGGACATTCATCTTCACGCATCTTATCTCCCAGGCGTAGCAAACGTCTGGGCAGACGCTCTGTCTCGGAGACAGAGCACAACAGTAGAATGGGCGCTCAAGCAACCCATTTTCAACCGAATGATTGCAGAGCTTTACCATCCACAAGTGGATCTGTTCGCGTCCGAGGAGACTCACAAACTCCCACTGTACCTCACCCGCCGGACGATAACGCCGGCAGGGGGGCCAGACGCCCTGGTGACAGACTGGAACAGGTGGAGTTCCATCTATCTGTTTCCGCCGCCAGACACGTCTCTAATGTGCCATGTAGTAAACAAACTACGGGATTATCGGGGCTTAGTCTCGATAATCGCGCCCCTGTGGCCGGCGTAGTTGTGGTACCAGCAATTGAAAACATGGTGCCCGCACCCGGTGTCGCTCCCGGTCGGGTATTTCCACTTAGACACGATTGGCAACCTAGCGACCTCGCTGACTTTTGCATTATGGACATTCAGGAGGCCAAGTGGCTAGCACCATATGGTAGAGATGTGACCAATAAATTATTGAATCAATATACTCAGTCTACAAAACGACAGTATCAATCACATTGGCAAGCCTTTACTTCTTGGATCCTTAGAACGGAACAAACTGTGCCCTCGGTGGCGTTAGTTTTTAATTATTTAAATTATCTATTTGAACAGAAACGTTTATCTGTGGTAACGTTAAAAAATCACTTAACAGCGATTAGAATACCATTTTGGGACCTTACCGGTCTCTCCATACCAGTTGCGGAGGAAACAGGTTTTATGAGGTCATGTTTTAAACTCCGCCCACCTCCCCGTCAGCTCATGCCTACTTGGTCTCTGGACAAAGCATTGTCATTACTTCACTCCCGTCTGTACCAAAATACTGCAGATTTTATATTACTCTTAAAAAAGGCTGTATTCCTTTTGGCTTTGGCCACCGGGAACAGAGTGTCTGAGCTGGCGGCGATGAACAACTCACCTAATTGCCACAGGTTTGGTAGGCTTAATGAATGTATTCACATTGCACCTTCCCCAGGGTTTGTAGCCAAGAATGAGCACAGTGCACACGTGTTTTCGGAGTTCACTGTGCCGGCGTTGAAAAGGGGAAAGGTGCACCATAATTTATGTCCAGTGCAAGCTCTAACCAAATATTTGAGGGTAGCTCCTCTAAACCCCCAGGGTGCTTTATGGGTAGCAAGTAAGGGTAAGCGCTTGCTCAAACGTAGATTGGCTTCTCCTTTAGTCGAAGTCATTAAGGAGAGTAATCCCGGCGTTGTGGGTAGGGCCCACGATTTACGCAAATGGGCAACCTCTTTGCGTTTCCTGAAGAATTTTTCTGTGGAAGATATTACGTCCACGCATTTGTGGGCCTCTAATCATACGTTTTTGACTCGATACCTGTCAGTAGCTCTAGACAAACCTTCCTTGCCATGTATAATAATAATAATATAATAATAATACTTTATTTCAGACTCACACAGTACAGAGGGGACCATACTGGGGTCCATATATACCTTACAGTAACATAAATATATATAAATATATATAAGCTACTGTACATAGGCTACATAAAATAAAAAGAAATTAAATAATACCCAGCTTGCTATCATGTAGTTCACAGCACTGCCTCAACCAAAAACAGTGGTCATCAAACTACTGTGTTACCAAAACCACTGTCCTAATTGTGTACAGTACCATGCCTCACATCATTTAGCTTCCGGTACAGTATGTTGCTACAGTACAGTATAGGAATATCGGTACTGTACTGCACTATGAGGATCAGTACCGGTATGCTAATTCTGTAGAGTAGCAGACCTGAAATCATTACTTAAGGTTAAATATAGAGCAACTTCCTCCAGTGTGCCTGGATCCTGGAGGTGTACACTATGCTTGGAGTTTGTAGCATTTTAATGATCCTGTTCTCAGAAGTGTTAAGGCGCTGAATGAATTTATATGTTAGCTTTCTAATGAGTGATTTGTAACAGTGTAAGTTCATATAGGCACATAGCGTACTTGTACTCTCATATTTTGAGAGCCCCAGAAACATTTTCATGATATTGTGATATGAGATACTTAGTCTATTCACTGTCATTTTCTTATAGTTCCACCATAGTTGTGCTGTATACATTGGTGAGCAGTAGGAGTTGAACAATGTTATTTTTGTATCCCATGTGCACATATGAAATTTTCTTAATATTGAATTTCCCTGCATGTAAAGTTGCCTTCGCTGACGACCCATATCCTTATCATCTGAGCGATCACATGAAATATAGTGTCCTAGATACTTTACTTTACTTACTTCTTCTATAATTTCTTCATACAAATGGAATTTAGGTAGCTTTGATTTCAATAGAAGGTTAGATTTAAATATTATGATATTGCTCTTTATAGGATTAAATTTGACTGAATGTTCGATTCCAAATTTTTCACATACTCTTAATAATTTATCCAGTCCTGCTCCAGAGGGCGCGATTAAGGCTAGGTCATCAGCATACATGAGATGATTTACAATGGTGCTGCCAATACAGCACCCAGTGCGAGTCTTGTTCAGCTCCAGACTAAGATCATCCATGTAGACGTTGTAAAGATACGGAGACAATATCCCCCCCTGCCTAACACCATTGGTTACGGCGAAAGAGCCTGACAGGATGTTGCCCCATCTTACACACATTTTTTGATTAGCATACCAGAAAATAAGTATCCTAACAATATAGCTAGGCACTCCCCTGTTAACTAATTTTTCAAATAAGGTTTTGTGACACACCCTATCAAAAGCCTTACTTGCATCAAGAAAACAAGAGAAAATTGAGCTATTTAGTTTGTTGTATGTATCAATCACTTCTTTCAGCACATATATGCATTGGTCTGTGCCGTGATTTTTCTTAAAGCCAAACTGATTGCTGCTGGTGACAATATATGCAGACATTCTTTCTAGCATTATCATTTCAACTACCTTACTCACCACACTAGCAAGTGATACTGGGCGGTAGTTGTCTTAGCTTTAAGGCAGAGGGTCTAGGTGGCCCTTAAGTCACTTTTTGTTTTAATTTCAAGGAAAAGGGGGGGGGGGGGGAGTGGTGCAGTCAGGGTAACATAGGACACCCTAGACCCCGCCGGATTATAAGAGCTGTGATACTAGTTATGGGTATTGTTGATATGAAAATTTCTCTGTACTATTCAGTGCAGGAAATTGTGCTAGTACAATGATAGTACAAACAACAGTGTTGTTATAGTAGTTTAGCTGTGAAAGCAATTTAGTTTAAGCATTGGATATATTTTGCAAAATATTTCCACGAGTATTATGGGGTTATATGTGCACATGTAAACTTATAAGTTTTTATTTTTCACCACTTATGTTGAGTGGGGTGCCTTTTTAACTTACAGATCTGTTCGCAGAGTCTCAAGAGTTAACCTTTTGTATCAAGCAGGCTTCTTTGAAGCACGCCCCTGCTTGACCCCCTTTTGTATATATGTGCTGCGCCATTAAATATATTTTTCAAAGTAAGAATACTATGTGGTTGTTTGATTATCTGCTTTTCTAGAGTTATGATATGATTACGAATGTCCCCCTCCAGTCTTAGAAATCAGGCATGTTCGTCAATGATGGAGGGGCCACTGATAAATTATAGGTTTGACTCCTGTAAGGAGATAAAGAAAACCTAATATTTAGTAGTGGCCCCGTAATCATTGACGACTGGGGCCCTCCCGACCATCCCCTTCCCATTCGTTGATGTATTAAGGATTTTGGTTTACTTGATATGTCAGTGAAGGAAGAATGACGCCTGAGTCAGCGTCTGGTCAAAGATCCACACAAGTACATCCACGATATTATGGAAAGCTTATTGAATAGTTAGTCATATTTTCTTTTTCTTTTTCTTTTTTACGAAGTTTTTTCGTAGTGAGAACCCAATTCATAATAACTGAAACCATGAGTGAGGTCGCGTGCGCTCATGTTGAAGGCTCCTCAAATTTTAAATGCTCTTCGCGGTAGATTCAAACTACGGCGGATGAGTGTTTGAAGAGGGTGCCTTATGTAATAGGCATGTTCGTCAATGATTACGGGGCCACTACTAAATATTAGGTTTTCTTTATCTCCTTACAGGAGTCAAACCTATAATTCTAACTGTCCTTATCTCACCTATTCAAACTTTCTCTAATGGGGGAATGCTGGTTACCAGGCGCACTGATGGGCCTGAAGGCTAGCCTCCTCGCAGTGACCCCATCAAACAAGAAGAAGAAGAAGAAGAAGGGTCCAAGAGGACGAGGAATGGACACTGGAAGGAAACACAATGAAGAAGATGAGAGAATATAAATACCTGGGGGTTACAATAACAGAGAAAGGGTTTGACAAGGCAAAAAGCGAAAAGATTGGTCAAATGCAACAATGGCATGGGAGATTATGGAGCGCGACAAGATTAAGAGCGAATAGCTATGAAATAGTGCGAGGGGTATGGAAAGGACTAGGAGTACCTGCGATTATGTACGGCATGGAGGTGGTGGAAACGACGGAGGCAGAAACGAACAAACTAGAAACGGTACAAAATAAAATTGGAAGGACGGGATTGGGGGCAAATAAATATGTAGCACAAGAAGCAATCCGAGGAGAAATGGGGTGGAGTACGTTTGGAGAAAGGATAGGAAAAGCTAAAGGGAAGTACAAAGTGAGGCTAGAGGGGATGGAGGAAAGTAGGTGGCCAAAGAAGGTATACAGATGGGCGAGCGAGGGAAGTAAATGGAACAGAGAGTGCATAAGAAGGTTGGGAAGGATAAATATAATACAGGACCATGTGGGAGGGGAATTCAGAAAGCGAAGTGGAAGGGATGAGTGGGTGATACTGGAAAACGGGAGAGGGTGTATCAGAGAGATAGAGAAAGGGATAAAAGAGGAGGGAAGAAAGAAATGGAGGGAAGCGGTAGAAAACAAAGCCACGCTGTCATACTACAGAGGGAAAGAAAAACCAGCTAGAGAACTCTTCTATGATGGGGGATGGGGATCTAAATTGCTGTTTAAAGCAAGGACAGGATCCTTAGAGACAAATGAAAGAACAAGGAGATGGAACGGGCTACGACCGCACTGTACGCAATGCGAACTAGGAGGAGACCCAATAGTCGAGGACATAGAACACATAGTAACAGAGTGTACAAAATATGATGAGGAGAGAATAGAGTTGGAGAGATACATGAGAAACAGAGTTGGGGAACTTAGGTGGGAGGAATTAAAGCAGGAAGAAGATAGAGGGGTAGGGGCACTGCTGGGACTAACGCAGGATATGGAAAATCGGTACATAAATAACTTGTAATTGTTATGTTCTCTCCACCAACCAACTTTACTCCTAAACTCGATTAATGAAATTAACAAACATATGTGGCAGTCCGGGGATTCGAACTCGGGATGCTTACACCGAAAATCAACACACTTATGCATTGCGCCACGAAAACAGAGATTCACCTTTAATAATTTGTAATATCCCCCTTCGACATGATCACACTTACCCACTTAGCATGCATAATTCACACCTTCGGTAATGGCCAAAAAGTAGCAACAGTTAAATTTACTTTCTTTTGCCAGTGCGTGGGATCAAACTACCAACCTCTTGTGCTTGAGCCCAACATGTTGTTCAAAAGAGAGCTAGCTAACTCGTTAGAGATTAAACGGGGGTATATATACAGTATATATCGGATATTATTCCTTCTCTCACCATTACACCCATAAGAGTTGTTGTTTGTTGTTGTAGACTTGTAGTTCCCCAGACTGTCTGGCCGAACAGTCCCGAGTCCGGTTGAACGAGGCTGCTCCAGATGCTCGGGCCCCCAAAAGGGCCAGGGTTAGATGAGATTTGTCTTGGAGAGGGCAGCAGGGGAGGGGATCATCAGCCCACAGGCTTGCACCCCCGGGCCAATGCCCCACTGTCAGCAGCCCATCTTGCAGTGCCACCCAATCGGGCGATCTCGCCAGCACCTAGAAGGAAAAGTAACACAGGAAAAGAGACAGACAGAAATGGCTAAGGTTGGGTAGAGGATGCCAAACCTAACTTTGGAAAGGACCAACCCTCACACAAAATAGTAATAATCAATGGCTGCTAACAACAGATTCATAATCCTGGAGGGTGGTCAGAACCTTAGGCACAGACCACCTCCCGATCATTATCACCACCAAAACCAGACTCACCCCAGCTAGCCACAAACACACATACACCAATTATAAAAGAGCTAACTGGGAAGCATTCACAAATGAGACAGAACAACACTTCACAACTCTAAACAGTACACCCATCACTAACATCAACAATGCTGTACACATACTCAATAAAACTATCCAAAACGCTGACAAGAAACACATTCCAAGAGGTAACAGAAAAAGACACAATCCCAACTTCACACCAGAAATTGAAAACCTCATCAGACAACGCGACACACTGAAACACTCCACAGCACCCCACACACAAGACATCACACAACAAATTCAAGCACTCAACACCCAAACTAAAAACAAAATACAAGAACAACAAAAACTAAATTGGAATAACTTCCTACAAACACTTGATCACAAAACAAACCCCCAAAAAATCTACAAAACACTAAACAGCATCACACTTTCCAACAGCAACACAACACAATCACATGCTGCAATCACAACAACAGACTCTACTCCTTCATGTAAACAACAAGCAAACACTCTCATCAATCACTTCTCACATGTCAGCCACCTAAAACCTCACAAAGACGACCGACGTGTCATCCGACGTAAGAGACAATTCCCCACAGACCCTGACTATACACCCTTCACCAATCACCAGACAAAGCATATCATCAACAATCTCAAGCACTCATCCGCCTGTGGCCTAGACAACATAAGCAACATACACCTCAGACACCTGGGACCACAAGGCATACAAGCACTCACTAACATATCAAACTACAGCTATTCACACAACACAATACCAGACATTTGGAAGCATGGTATCATCATCACATTCCCCAAACCCAACAAAGACCCCACGCTACCCTCCTCGCACCGCCCCATCACACTCCTTTGCTCCCCCTCCAAAGTCATGGAATGCCTAGTATTACAACTAATTACACCCGACCTACCCCTAGCTCCAACACAACATGGCTTTAGGCCACTGCACTCCACAAACACTCTTCTCACAGACCTTACACAAAGAGCTTTTGACGGCATCAACTCAGCTAGACCACCACACAGATCACTATTAGCCACACTCGACATTAGTAAAGCCTTCGATGCCATCCCCCGCCACAACCTAACAAACAAAATCTACAACACAAACATGCACAACAACACAAAAAGGTGGCTGGCCAACTTCCTAGCAGGCAGATGTGCACACGTATCTTTTGCCGGTCAGTCATCTAAAATCAGAAACTTTCCAAACGGAGTCCCACAAGGATCCGTCCTATCGCCCGCACTCTTCAATCTGTACATGCACGATATAACTACACCCAATACGCCCCAAATAAACTTAGCCTCCTATGCAGATGACATAACACTCACATGCACAAACCATGACCCAAAAAGAGCAACAGATCTCCTTCAACCCTATCTCAACACACTACATGGCTGGTGCACTACAAACAGACTTAATCTAACCCCAGCCAAATCCACCGCAACCCTGCTCACAAGCTGGACAGGAGAACACGAATACATCCTGTTACGTCCTGGGATATATAAACACTGGGCTCTTTCTATTGGACTAGGTAGGCGGCAACAAGCAACAACGGAAAACGCTAGATCCAACCCTTATCTATAAACCCAGGCAACAAACCACCCTAAACCGTCAAGAGTCCTGCCTGGACAACAAGGTATCCTATGACTCGGTTACAGGGTGCACGCACGATAGACTGCTGATAGTCAAGCAGGCTATATAAAAGATCACACAATTAAGTCGACTTAAAGCTTCAAGGAAAAGATAGATAACGGAATTAAATTGCAGAAACAATTTAATAACAAACTAGAAGAAAGTACATTTAACGTTACGTTAATTAATACAACTAATCACCCCTGCGTAAAGAAGGTGAAAGCAAACAGTCCTCAAAACATCGTACCGGTAGACAAGATGCGGGTTTCTAAACTGCATGCGGCTACTGTAGGATCTGATGCTTAGCAAAGAAAGCACGTTACGGATTTAGAGAACTCTTAACTCATAAGCAGGAATAAATACTAGTGATAGGCCATACAGTGTATAATGGCATAGGTATAATTAAATAAAGGCAGCAACTCGCAACATAACCACATACAGGTGTGCTTCTCACTCTTAGTCAGGCAAGCCTGCTCGGACAGAGTCTCTAAGCCACACCCTTACTCACAATGCTCACAAAAACGGTAAACTGTGGCACAATAACAAGCATACAGAAATAATAAACCCCTAGCTGTTAATCTGCCAGGTGGCAGAGGTCTAGCCGGAAGGATATAGGCTTCGGATACCCGGGCTGAGCCACCTGCTCTAGTCTAGGGACGTTCCCAGGTCTGTGCGCCAAATTACTCTAATTGAAAGGGTGCTCTCTTGAGAGACTCAGATCGCATGTATCTGACTCTCTCCTGGCGACCCTAAAACAAAAGCAAGACGTGCTAGCGCAGTGCTGAGTGGACTAGGCAAGGGCCCTCACACAACACAACACTAGACACACAGGGACACAGACAAGAAAATGCCCCCAGACTCCCACGGGTATCCTAGTAAAGTCGTGCGGGTCCACAGGACTCGCACCAGCAGACTTTACTTAAAGGATCGCAAAAAGCCTCCCCTCCGGTCTAGCCCCTGCTAACCTGACACAAGAACACACTAGCAAGCATGAAACCACCAATATAGACAACAAAAAAGCTTCCTAGGTCTCATTAACAATTAATCTCTGCATAAGGCCCAAAATCCTATCTAGTTATCTGAGAGCTCGTCGTTAATACAATAATAGATATAAGGTCTATCAAGGGATGGGATAATTAAATAGATTGGTGAAGTAGTGGAAGGAAGGTATACAAAGTAAGAGAGAAAGTTTCTAAGTGGGGTTGAGAGGGATAGATATCAAGGGGGTCCGAAGGGTACGACAGTGAGGTGAGCTCTGAGTCTTGAATCTGTCTGGACCCCACCCTAGGCATGCAAAATACATCCCATGCTTGGCAACACTCAACACAGTTGCCGGGTCAAAATCCTCTACCCCTGGCGTGAGTCGAAACTAAGCCTAACGTTGCTATCAAATGCACGTGGCAACATCAGGCTCGTCCCAAGCTGGACTCTCCGCACGAAGCACCGTCCCCCAGCCGGTCTCTCTCTCCCGCTCGTCTCCTCCCACTCTCACTAGACTTACATCTTATATTATAATGAAACAATCAACTATCGAGAATAAAATATACTAAGATGCGTTGGTTAAGAATAAGGGCAGCTTCAAGCTGTGAAACAACATAAGAATATCCCAGACATTAGTTACATTGTCGTAGGATATATACTAAGGAAAAGCCGGCCGGCCGGCTGCCGCCAGCCGGTTTCTAATCGGCTGGGCAGCAGACGCGCGCGCATGCCCGCATGTGGCTACTATGCAGGAGCGTCACACCTCCCCCAAGATATAAGACCCTTGACTAAGTTCTTCATATCTAACAGAAAGCTTCTCATAGTACCACACACTGTTGCGACACAAGGCACTATATATAAAAAGAAATAAAGACTGTTGCGCTCCACCGAGCAAGTTCAACTAACTTAGCGACAATAAGCGAAAACATTCAACTTAGATACTGCTACAACATCTTATACAAAATTCTACACGTTATAAAAATTAAGAGTTTTTATAAGGTTTTTGCTTTTTTTATTTTTTATTTTTTTTTCGGCTGAACTACAGTGACAGCCTATTTTCCTCCACACTCAACCCTCAATCCTGTGGCAGTCTAACCAACATCATCCACCCTTGATAGACAATCCGCTATCACGTTATCAGAACCGGCAATATGGCGTATGTCCAGATTATACTCCTGAAGCATGAGTGACCACCTGGTCAGCCTCATATTCCGGTTATGAAACTGATTCAAGAATTTCAGAGGGTGATGATCGGTATAAACCACTACGACTGGTCCGAAAGCAGGAACATATACATCGAAGTGCCTGAGCGCCAGCACTATCGCCAGGAGTTCTTTTTCAATTACAGAGTCATTCCTTTGTGCACTATTGAATTTTTTACTGTAAAAACTCACTGGATGTTCGATACCTTCATCATCTGTCTGTAACAAGACAGCCCCAGCCCCTACGCCACTGGCATCAGTCGCCAGCTGAAAAGGTCTGCTGAAGTCCGGGGCCCTGAGTATTTGGTGGGTACATAACAAGTGTTTCACCAAGGAAAACGCCTCTGCACACTCAGGAGACCACCGGAACTTCTTGTCCTTAGCTAATAAGTCAGTTAAAGGTGCAAGTACAGTCGAATAGCCTTTGATGAAGCGACGATAATAGCCTATCATACCTAGAAACCGCATGATTTGTTTCTTAGTCGTAGGCTGGGGAAACTGATCGATGGCTTTGATCTTTGTCTGTGGAGGGCACACCTGACCCATCCCCACCTCGAACCCCAGGTACAAAACTGTGGCTTTGACAAAATCGCACTTACCCAGGTTTACCACCAAACCTGCTTCATTCAGTTTATTAAAAAGCTGTCCGATGTGAGCACAGTGACTGTTAAAATCACCGTCGTATATTATGACATCAACTAGGTACACCGTACAGTTGGGAATGTCGGCTACAATGTCGTTCATTAATTTCTGAAACGTTGCAGGGGCATTTTTCAGCCCGTATGGCATAACATGGCAACGATATGTGGCACTGTCCACCACAAACCCACACACCTCTCGCGCTCGCTCAGACAAGGGCACTTGCCAATAACCCTTAACAAGGTCTATCTTAGTGAGGAACTTGGCTTTTCCTATCTTATCCACACTGTCGTCCACGCGAGGGAGAGGGTAGGCATTTGTAGGGGTTAAACCATTCAACCTGCGGAAATCTATACAAAACCGCACCTTGCCATCTGGTTTGGGCTGCAGTGTGACGGGGGAAGTGTGTACGAGCCTTTGAAGGGAGAGGACGTATGGATTTTTCTCTCCGTGGTGAACAGCAAGTTAGTGAGGGAAGGGGTGGTGATGGAATTGTGAAATATACAACAGGGTGAGTGGGAAATTACGGTGATTTGATATTGGGTGAAACTCTGGAGTTCTATCTAACCAAAATCAAACAACATGTGAAAGAAGAGACAGAAAATTGAAGAGTGCTGTGCCAGGCAGCGAGGGAGGCGTAAGGACGAGGGGCAAGCCGATGCCAGGCAAAATACCCTCCACCCTTGACTGTCTCCAGCCAACACCACTCACCCTAGGGTGTGCCCCCCCCCCCCCCCCTTCCCCACCCACATCCCATCTGTCATCGCGCCAGTGCATTGAGAAGCTGGTCGTGTGAAAGTGGACCGAAATATTCTGCATGGCACTAATGCTTAGAGGACGACTGCAGCAGGGGGAAGTATGCAGGAGAGACAGCGAAGTACAGCAGAGGCGAAAAGGCGGAGTAAGGGAATAGAGGAAGGAGCCATAAACCTCGCTGACCACAACACTCCCCCCCCCCCCCCTCTCCTCCCCTCGCTTAAAGTAATATGATACCTGACAGTATAAAAGCAAAACAAAAGTGTATTTAAGTATGGTTCTTATCTAAATCCATGGGGGAGATTTGTATTGAAAACAAAATGTCAGTGGTAGTTTTTGATGCAATGCAGCTTAAAAATAAAAGTGTGTTTATGTAAGAGTAGTAGTAGCTACTGTATAATAGAGAGAGAGAAACACAGTGACAACAAGTATTCAACCCTCCCTCCTCCCCCCCCCCCCCCATCCTTACCCACACATTCACTTCCCTCTCCTCTCCTTCCCTCTTCCCTCCTTCCCTCTTCCTTCCACTTTCCTCAATGTCCTTCATGCTAATAATTTACATGAGTAACATGATGTAATATTTTGTACATATTTTTGACTTGAAAATAATTAAATCTTAGGACATAATTGGCTGGTTTCCATTTAAAGTTAGGCATATTTAGAATGTAAAGCGGCTCAAATTGCCAAGGTTTCTTTAAGAGTCATTTAGCTTTGACGAAACAGGCCGATTATATTAGGTAGGGTTATATATGATTTATGGCCGAGTCAGGAAATCAGACTTGAAGTGGTATATTTCATGTGAGAGTTATCTCTAACGAACTAGTAACTAAGTATACTATTTAAAATAAGGTATAATTCGCTGATATATTATGTGCATATTGATAACCAGGACCTTTTTCTCAAACTAATAGTAGATTTCTAACATCCTTCTTTAATCCTTAGCACTATTGTGACACTTGTCTTTTTAATAATTTTACTCTCTTAATTAGTGTATTTCCTTTCTCACTACAATAATCGTTTTGTATTATATATATATATATATATATATATATATACCCGGTATATATATACCGTATATATATATATATATTTTTTTTTTTTTTCCCGTGTTTATTCTTTGTGCCTATTTTTAAACACTACTTTTATTTTACTTTATTTTTCTATTTTCTTTTGCACTCACTGTCTTGTAATATAGCCTGATCTTCTGTAGCCTTGCATCATACTAGGTGAGTTAAATAACTTATCTTACTCTTTCTATCTCTAACGCTACTCATAGGATGTTTACATTTTCACCTTTATCGGGCAGAGGCTCGTCCCTTAGGAAGAAATGATAGATAGACTCAGTATTAGGGAATAGGTAGGAAATTATGATAATAAGACAAGATGATATTAACTCGGTCCCAGTCGAGGAATAATCCTGATGACAGACAAAACGCAGTGAGAGATGCAGTACAAATGAACCGTGAAACAGACAATGTAGTTAATGGAGATGTACAAGCAAACCCTGTTAGAGAAAATGCAGAAAATAACAATCAACAACTGCAGCCCGCAGAAGAAAACGCAGGAATCAATAATTCGCAAGACAACAGAGGTGTGGAACAAAATAATGAAAATAGTGTAGGCCTAAACGAAGATAATGAGAGAGAAATAATCGAAAATCGTGAACAGAACGAACGACCTCGTAACGTAAACATGAATGGTGGAGAATGGATGGGACATTCTGGTGACGGACTCACAACATTAGTGAATGAAATCTATACAGAAGTGATACAATGGCAACATAATAAGTTTGAACTACCGATTTGTGAAGCCGCAAAAGACATGCTGGGGGAACTCAGACGTATGATCCTAAAGTATGTTCAGGATGCCCCTTTGGTGCACGTGGCAATCAAGATAGCTTCTTTCATTCCTCAGTTATTCCTTCAAAGAAAAAGACCGAAGGGAAAACTGAATGAGAACATTAAAGCGCTGAAACAGAGAATGGAGTGGTGGAAAAATGGGGAGTTAGACAAAATTCTTAGCCAAGTACGAGCAATCCAGCAAAGACTGAAAACAAAACAACGAAGAAAGAGGAAGCCAGATGATATGGCACGATCAGTGGGAAATAGCATGAGGATTGGTAAAGTGGCACAGGCAGTCAGAATGGTCACTGGGGAAGCCTCAAGTGGGGTGCACGAAGTGAATCGACGCATCTTGGACCAGCTGAAGGAGAAACACCCAGAAGCAAAACCAGCACGTGATGAGGCCAAACTAGACGGGGAATATGTTCCTCCAGACCCGGTGATATATGAGAATATAACTGGAGACCTCATATGGAGAAAGGCGCTGAAAACACAGGGAGGAGCAGGTCCATCAGGAGTAGATGCTAAGACTTGGAGGATCTTCCTAAGTCAAAACAAGTTTGGTTCAGCCGTGGGTGACCTTTGTGAAGCAATAGCAATGCTGGCAAAGAAACTTGCATCGTCACCATGCGTGAACATAGAAGCTCTGACAGCATGTCGCCTGATACCTTTAAATAAGAATCCAGGAGTTAGACCAGTAGGCGTTGGGAAGTTCTTAGAAGGATTATTGGAAAAGCAATCATGTCTGTATTTGGAAAAGATGTACAAAGAGCAGTGGGCAACTTACAAGTATGTGCAGGACAGCAAGCCGGAGGAGAAGCAGCAATATATGCAATGGGGAAGGTGTATCATGAGGAAGATTGTGAAGCGGTACTGCTAGTGGATGCAACAAATGCCTTTAACACCATTAATAGGGAGGCAGCTATTCACAACATCAAGATCAAATGCCCGAGCATCGCAAAGTACATAGAAAATACTTATAAGGAGCCAGCTAACCTGTATATAGTTGGAAGCACAAAGAAGGAAGAAATGAAAAATTCTCAAATCAAATGAAGGAACAACGCAAGGAGATCCAGTGGCAATGGCAATGTACGCACTGGCACTATCAATTCTGCAGCAGAAAATAAACATGAGGTAACCCGAGTGAAACAAGTGGCGTATGCAGATGACCTCACAGGTGCAGGAAAAATAGGGGATCTCAAAGAATGGTGGCGGAGAGTACAATCGGTAGGCGAAGTCATTGGGTACCATCCGAATGCTAGTAAATCTGTACTAATAGTGAAAGAAAACAAGTATGAAGAAGCGGTGCGGACTTTTGATGGGACAGGAGTGAAGATTACAAAGGAGGGTCAACGCCATTTGGGAGCAGTAATAGGCACAGAAGAATGCAAGAGAGACTATGTGCGAAAAAAGGTAGCAGAGTGGGTAAAGGAAGTGAAAACCCTGGCAGACATTGCGAAATCTGAACCACATGCTGCATATACTGCCTTCACATATGGTGTTAAGCACAGATGGACCTTTCTTATGAGAACAGTGCCTGGCATTAGACAGATGCTCCAACCGCTTGAAGAAGCAATCAGAGGAACATTCATACCGGCCCTAACAGAGATGGAAGGCGTCACGCAAGAGCTAAGAGATCTATTAGCTCTTCCGCCAAGGTTCGGAGGTATGGGGATCATAAACCCAGTGGAGGCGGCAGTACATGAGAACCAAAATTCCCTTAAACTTACTACGTCTCTGACAGAAAAAATACGGGAGCAAAATGAAAATGATGAGGTGGACGAAGAGGAACAACGAAATGCAAGACAGGAAATTACAAAGAGCAGAGAAGAGAGACAGAAACATAGCCTAGAACAAATTAAGACCAGATGTAGGGAAGAACTGAAAATGAGAGTTGAGATGGCACAAGACACGGGGGCTTCAAATTGGCTCACATCATTACCAATAAAGGAGAAAGGCTTCAGCTTAAATAAACAAGAATTCAATGATGCCGTAGCCTTGAGGTATGGGTGGCCAGTTTCGAACCTGCCGCTGAAATGTGCATGTGGTGAAATAAACAACTCAGACCACTGTATGACTTGTAAGAAAGGAGGATTCATCTGTATCCGGCATGATGAAGTACGAGACATCACTGCACAAATGCTGGACGAGGTGTGCCATGATGTCAGAATCGAACCGGAACTTCTGCCTATGGACGGACAGCGCTTGGCCCACAATACTGCAAATACTTCAAATGAAGCAAGAGTGGACGTAAGTGCTCGAGGTTTTTGGACGAGGGGACAACGGGCTTTTTTCGACATCAGAATCTTCAACCCAAGAGCACAAACATATCGTGAGCGAGGACACAAGGCGGCATACTTGAGAAACGAAAGTGAGAAAAAACGCGCTTATGAAGAAAGAATTTTGAACAGGGATCAAGGAAGCTTTACTCCTCTGGTCTTCTCATCGTCGGGAGGTATGGGACCTTCTGCAAGTGTCTTCTATGCCAGATTAGCTGAACAAATATCGGAGAAAAAGCGCCAGCATAGAAGCCAAGTCATAACTTGGATGAGATGCCGGCTCTCTTTCTCTCTTCTCAGGTCTGCACTCCTATGTCTCAGGGGTACAAGGTCCTCCCCGCTACAGAGGACAAGAGTGAGAGACTTGGACTTTGAAATGGTCGTGGCGGAGGGACGAATTGGGGAACAACTAGGTTGATTGTAGGGAGGTACTGGTACAATAAGATAAACTACAATGTAACTAGAATAAGATAGATTGTACACCACTTTGTAACTGTCACCTTAATAAAAAAAAAAAAAAAAAAAAAAAAAAAAATAGAAGGAAACCTGCTTACATTACTGAAATGTTTGTGGACATGCAGTAATGCAAGTAATGGTCACTCTTCTGTAAATCTAAAATGGCTTACTTAAGAATGGGAAAGGGGTGGGACCTATTTTTTTTTTTTTTTTTTTTGAAAAAAAAAAGTGTGACGGGGGAAGTCCACCTTACTGCACCCTCAGAAATCAGCCCACGTTTCAGCATATAATCCAGCTCTTCCCTAAGTGCTGGTAATTTAATAGGGGGAACACGGTATGGCACTGATTTGAAGGGCGGGTGGTCCCCAACATCGACATCGTGCACCGCTTGAGTAGTGAGGCCAGGATGCTCCGCGAAAACAGCTGGGTTTGAATCAAACAAGTGCTGCACAGCTACACGCTGTTGCTCAGGCAGGTGCAATATCAACTCGTGAGCCACTTGTCTAGAATTCCCCGCCCACTGATCCGCGGAAACATGACAATCCCAATTATCCTCCCCCGCAGCTTGACTGTCCCTTCCTCCTTCTCCACCACGATCGCTGCAGATCAACACCGGGACAGTGAGAGGCTCGGAGGGGCGCCTCACATACTCTGTCATCAGATTTACATGGCAAAGTTGGTTCTTTTTCTTACGATCAGGAGTAGCTACTAAATAGTCGAGATCAGAAACCTTCCTTACAACCCGATACGGACCAGAATACTTGGCAGACAAGGGGTGTCCCACCAGAGGCAGTAGTATCAGTACCTCCTGATCTACTTCAAACTCCCTCAACTTCACCTTCTGGTCGTATCTGTCCTTCATCTGAGCTTGTGAACTCTTAAGGTTCCGACCTGCTACCTCCAAGCTCTTTAGCATTCTCTCACGGCTTTCAACTACATACTTTAGAAGCGAGCATGGCTTTGTGACTCCCTCCCAGATCTCCTTGACTATGTGAAGGGGCCCCCTGACCCTGTGTCCAAAAACCAACTCGTTCGGGCTAAATCCCAAGCTCTCCCCAGGTACTTCTCTCGCAGCAAATAAAACGTATGGGAGACCTAGATCCCAGTCCTTCCCATTTTCCATGCAATAACACCGCAACATACTTTTGAGAGTCGAGTGCCACCTTTCCAAAACTCCCTGACTCTCGGGATGGTAGGCAGATGACACCACAGACACTATCCCATGTTGCTGCATGGTCTGCTTAAACAGAGCAGAAGTAAAATTGGATCCCTGATCAGACTGGATCTCCTGAGGGTAGCCATAACGAGAGAAATAGACAAGTAGGTTTTGACAACAGTCTTAGCCATCCCGTTGCGCATGGGGTAAGCATCCGGATACCGTGTTGCTACATCCACTACAGTTAATAAAAATTTATTGCCGGCACTAGTGGGGGGCAATGGGCCAACCATATCGATAACTACCTTGCTGAAGGGCGGCCCAATGACAGGGATGGGTTGTAACGGGGCTCTCGGGATGACCTGATTGGGTTTCCCAACAACTTGACAAGTGTGACACTGTGACACCCATGACACGACACTCGCCTTTAACCCAGGCCACCAGAAAAGCTTGCTCAAAGCTGCCTCCGTCTTACGTGCCCCCAGGTGCCCTGCCAAAGGCACATCATGAGCTAATCTCAATAAGCTCTCACGGCACACCCTCGGTACTACTAACTGGTCCACTAATCCTGACCCGCCATCCCACTTTTTCTTGGGATCCTGATGTCTCCGATACAAGATCCCCTCGGACAAGAAAAAATCACCAGGCTGCGCATCCCCATCGCTCTCCAGTTCGATAGCACCATTACCACACGCCCTGACTTCAGGATCTTCCAGCTGCAAGGAACATATATCAGCAGGTGCGAGATTATCCAAGTTCATCTTAAATAATTTATTTCCACCTCCAATGTCCCGCTGAGCCATCCTTTCCTCACGCTGCGCATAACGATGCTGTCGCAGAGTCTCTTCCTGCCCTGCACCTGCACTAGCGGTGACAGGCCCCGGGGCCTCTCCAGACTCTAACATAGGTGCCAATAATGAGTCACCAAGAAACACTGCCGGCTCAAAACTCTCCAATTGACCAACACTTCCCGTTTTCTTGTGACCTTTCCTCCGCGGTTTGATAGACTGAGGTGGTGGCTGCAAGGCTCCGGATGTCTGAGAACGGTCACAACACACGCCATGGTTTGTACGCTACACTTCTCAACCCACTCCTGTTCCTCCCTACTAACGTCGGCCGCCTTCTCGGCAACGACCAAGGGTGAAACCTTAGAAGCAGGCACCGCAAAGTCGTTGCCGAGGAGGAGGTCGACGCCCCCAACAGGCAAGTTCTCTACAATTCCGACATCCAGCTCCTTCGCCACACCACCCACCTCCAGCTCCATCCGCACCAGCGGGTAGGACTTCGTAGCATTGATCCCCTACTACATTGATTGAACTACCACCACCCGAGCAGCGTTAATCGGCCTACCAGTAAAGTTCTTTAGCAAGGTCTGAGAAGCCCCTGTATCACGCAATAGCTTAACTCCTCGCCTTTCGCCAGCCCACCTCACAAAACCATGCCCTCTATGACCCCCAAAGACGTCGCGGACAGGGTTCGAGCCTTCCGGACTCTTGAACACAGGCTGTGTCCCAACCTCTGACGAACTACCCTTGGCAAACTCAGAAGATATAGGCGACACCCCTATGCTGCGGACCAATGACACAACCTTGTTTGGTGGCTTGTTCGGACAAGCATTTGCAAAGTGTCCCTCCTTGTGACATGCAAAGCACTCTTTACTCTTTGGTTTCCCTTGGGAGTGGGAGGTACCATTAGACTTCTTATACGGGACGGTATTTGGTTTATGTTCAGTTTTATTGTCAGTGCTAGATGGTTTTGTGTATTTATGTGTATCAAAATTCTTGGGAGGGGGAGGGGTACGATCCTTTGCACCCGACTCACTCCTAGCTGCTGCTCCGCACCCTCGAATTAATGACAGTCGGAGGTCAGCCATTTCTGCTGCCTCCTGGAGAGTTCTAGGATTTTTTTCCTTTATATTTAATGTTAAGTCCCCGCCTGTGCACTTAAAGAACTGCTCCAAGAGAACCAGCTCACTCAACTCCTCAAAAGTAGCTGCCCTCTCAGAACGCAGCCAATGTCGTAGTGCATCAGACAAGTCCCGGGCGTGTTCTAGGAAGGTACTATCCTTGCCCTTAGTAACACCCCGAAACTTCAAGCGGTAAGTTTCTGGTTGTAACTCATAGGCCCGTAGCACAGCCTTCTTTAGCTCATCATAAACTACACAGGACTCTAAAGGTAGTGCATCATACGCTTTTAGCCCCTTTCCTAGGAGTCTTGATGAAACTAATGCTGCCCACTTTTCCTGAGGCCACTGGTGTTCCTGACACTTCTTCTCAAATCGCATAAAAAACTCAGTCACATCTAATTCATCGAACACAGGAACTAGTTTAAGCAGGTGCGACAATGATTGGTCCCGATGTCTGTTACCTCCCCCAATATTTGGCCCTGTTACCTCCACTCGAGATCTCTCCAGCTCCCTGTCAGCCCGATACCTAGTAGACTCTGCCTGCAGTTCAGCCTCTCGTATAGCTGTTCTCTCTGCAGCCTCACCCTGCACACTAGCCTGTCTCTCGGCAGCCTCAACCTGAGCTCTAGCAGCCTCAACCTGAGCTCTAGCAACCTCAACCTTGGCCATCTCAAGCCGAAACAACAAATCTGGAGTCAACCCTTGAGGAGGGGAAGGTGCATTTAATGGAGAGGGTCCCTGTGATTGAATTCCACGCTGCCATTGACCATCAACTTGGGGGTATGTACTAAATTCAGGCATCCTGACGTTTGATATGGGGGTAGAGTGGAGGGAGAGCTGGGGACCGGGGCCCATAGTCGCCTCTCCACCCAGGTCTCTCCCTTCTAAACCCAATATCAAAGTCCTCAGCTGATCTTTCCTCATGCCACTTAAACCCTGGTGACCCTGAAGACCTGCCACACACTTTAAGCCATACTTATTCAGCTTCAACACCCTGGCAGCGGTAAGGGGCACCTCTAAAAATCTTCTAGCACCCTCCTCGCTATCGACTAGCCACTCCACAGGTCTTTCTCCCTCCGAGCCCGTATCGTGACCTGACCCATCACTGTGTTCCGATGTATTAGACATGTTTGTGTACTGCAGTAATTATCACGGTTATAGAATGTGCCTTATCTCCTATGCAAGTATGTATATACTAATGTAATTTAAAGTCTTTTAATGTGTTATATTGGTTGCTCCAAAAAAAAATATCTATGTCCACTGTATTCCTCTAATCATAAGGAATCTCAAAACAAATGACCACTATATTCCTCTGTTCAGTAAATCCTATGCAAGGTCGCCATTTGTTACGTCCTGGGATATATAAACACTGGGCTCTTTCTATTGGACTAGGTAGGCGGCAACAAGCAACAACGGAAAACGCTAGATCCAACCCTTATCTATAAACCCAGGCAACAAACCACCCTAAACCGTCAAGAGTCCTGCCTGGACAACAAGGTATCCTATGACTCGGTTACAGGGTGCACGCACGATAGACTGCTGATAGTCAAGAAGGCTATATAAAAGATCACACAATTAAGTTGACTTAAAGCTTCAAGGAAAAGATAGATAACGGAATTAAATTGCAGAAACAATTTAATAACAAACTAGAAGAAAGTACATTTAACGTTACGTTAATTAATACAACTAATCACCCCTGCATGAAAGAAGGTGAAAGCAAACAGTCCTCAAAACATCGTACAGGTAGACAAGATGCGGGTTTCTAAACTGCATGCGGCTACTGTAGGATCTGATGCTTAGCAAAGAAAGTACGTTACGGATTTAGAGAACTCTTAACTCATAAGCAGGAATAAATACTAGTGATAGGCCATACAGTGTATAATGGCATAGGTATAATTAAATAAAGGCAGCAACTCGCAACATAACCACATACAGGTGTGCTTCTCACTTTTAGTCAGGCAAGCCTGCTCGGACAGAGTCTCTAAGCCACACCCTGACTCACAATGCTCACAAAAAACGGTAAACTGTGGCACAATAACAAGCATACAGAAATAATAAACCCCTAGCTGTTAATCTGCCAGGTGGCAGAGGTCTAGCCGGAAGGATATAGGCTTCAGATACCCGGGCTGAGCCACCTGCTCTAGTCTAGGGACGTTCCCAGGTCTGTGCGCCAAATTACTCTAATTGAAAGGGTGCTCTCTTGAGAGACTCAGATCGCAAGTATCTGACTCTCTCCTGGCGACCCTAAAACAAAAGCAAGACGTGCTAGCGCAGTGCTGAGTGGACTAGGCAAGGGCCCTCCCCTCCGGTCTAGCTCCTGCTAACCTGACACAAGAACACACTAGCAAACATGAAACAACCAAATATGAGACAACAAAAAAGCTTCCTAGGTCTCATTAACAATTAAATCTCTGCATAAGGCCCAAAATCCTATCTAGTTATCTGAGAGCTCGTCGTTAATACAATAATAGATATAAGGTCTATCAAGGGGATGGGATAATTAAATAGATTGGTGAAGTAGTGGAAGGAAGGTATACAAAGTAAGAGAGAAAGTTTCTAAGTGGGGTTGAGAGGGATAGATATCAAGGGGGTCCGAAGGGTACGACAGTGAGGTGAGCTCTGAGTCTTGAATCTGTCTGGACCCCACCCTAGGCATGCAAAATACATCCCATGTTTGGCAACACTCAACACAGTTGCCGGGTCAAAATCCTCTACCCCTGGCGTGAGTCGAAACTAAGCCTAACGTTGCTATCAAATGCACGTGGCAACATCAGGCTCGTCCCAAGCTGGACTCTCCGCGCGAAGCAACGTCCCCCAGCCGGTCTCTCTCTCCCGCTCTCTCCTCCCACTCTCACTAGACTTACATCTTATATATTATAATGAAACAATCAACTATCGAGAATAAAATATACTAAGATGCGTTGGTTAAGAATAAGGGCAGCTTCAAGCTGTGAAACAACATAAGAATATCCCAGACATTAGTTACATTGTCGTAGGATATATACTAAGGAAAAGCCGGCCGGCCGGCTGCCGCCAGCCGGTTTCTAAACGGCTGGGCAGCCGACGCACGCGCATGCCCGCACGTGGCTACTATGCAGGAGCGTCACAATCCCTCAACTCACCATAAACAGCACACCCCTAACACATACACACACACCCAAAATTCTAGGAGTAACATATGATACTCATATGACATTCAAACAGCACACCACAAACATTAAAAAGAAACTGACACCCAGACTTAACGCCCTCAGGTCACTTGCTCACACAAAATTTGGACACAACAAAGAAACTACCACCACAGTATATAAACAATACATAAGATCAGTGATGGAATACGCAAGCCCAGCCTGGGCTTCTAACCTAGCTGAAACACATCATAAGACCTTACAGACTATTCAAAACAAAGCCCTGAAGATCATTACAGGCTGCACAGCTACTGCACCCACAGATCACCTACATCAAGAAACCAAAATCCTCAAAGTCAAAGACCATCTGGACATGAGAGGCACTCAATTCCTGGCAGCAGCCTCCACGAACCAAGACCACCCACTAAACTACATGGCAACACACCCACAGACACCAAGAAATATCAAAACACCCAGCACACGGTATCATACACAATTATTGTCCTCTCTCCCTCCCTGCCCACCCCAAACCAACTTCCAGAAGCACATCCATACTCATATCTCTCGCCGCTCCATCCACTCACTCACAGACAACACGCAGCTGCATGCACAACCTCCCGAAATCCATCCTTCCGAATCCTCCCTCCCTCGCGAGGACAGAGTCCACCTGGCCAGGCTGAGATGCGGACACCATCCAGCTCTCCTGAGCTATCAAAAGAGACTGGATGACTCCGTTGTCGACGCCTGCCCGGGATGTAACACAGCACCCCATACCATTAAACACATCATAGAAGACTTCATTTCACACAACCACTTACGCCAACAACACAATCTACACTCAATGAGAGCTCTGTGGGAAAGCCCAATCGTGGCCATGGCCTTCCTCAGGGACTCGGGGCTGTTCGGCCAGGCAGCTTAGGGAACAACAAGAACAACAACAGATTCATAATTAAATAAACGGATTGTGCTGTATATCCACAAAATTACTTGATAAGCATATTATATTCCCTTAGAGCCAAGATAACTTGCTCTTTATTCAGTGCGTAAAGGCTTGTGACCCATCCTAGAGTAATTGCAACAGCGTGATAGCGTAACATAGGACATTGACGCCAAATTATGATTCTCACTGTTAGCTGTACATAAAAAGAAAACTTGTGGGACCCAGAGGAAATATTTGTCTGTGTCTACTAGGTGACGATGGCTGTGTGTGTCTGGGAGTAACATGGAGGGTAAATGGGCCTCAAAGCTTGAGAACAGGAGGATGTCAGCTCGGTTAAAGTTATCAGTTCCCCATTTTGATAGATTTTCACGTAGTGTGGAGTAGGCAGTGGGGGTGTTTCTGGGAATCTGGAGGAAGTTTCTGCCATGGACATCCTTTTTGGGAAGTTTCCTCTTGAAGTAAGGCGTGGGAATTATGCATGTGTGTGCAGTACATCGTTTGCCATACTAGCACACTGTTCCTGGTGTTCTTTAATGGGAAACCAAACCTTTATTCACCGTGGAGTATTTGGATGTACAAGATAACGGGCTGTGGCATGGTTGTTGTTGTTGCTCCCCAGGCTTTCTGACCAAACAGCCCCAAGGTCCCGAGCAAGGCCAAGGCCATAACCGAGCGCCCCCACAGAACCCTCCCTGCATTACCACTAAGAATGCCCAGGTGACTGAAGCCGCTCCCAGTCGAGGAGCTGGGGAGAGTTCCCCGCAGTCTCTACAATCTCTTTCTACACGCCGCAATGTTGCATCTCTTTCGCTCTTCTATCGCTATTACAACAATCAGTGTTCTTCAGAGCTCACTCAGCGCATACCCCCTCCTTTGCTAGACATATCGAAGGCATTTGGTAGGGTCTGGCACAAATCTTTCATTTCTAAACTACCCTCCTTCGGTTTCTATCCCTCCATCTGTGCCATTGTCTCTAATTTCTTTTCCGGCCGTTCCATAGCTGCGATTGAGGACGGCCATCTCTCACTTCCTCATCCTATCAACTCCGGTGTCCCTCAGGGCTCTGTCCTATCTCCTAAGCTCTTTCTAATTATCATAAATGATCTTCTCAACTGTACCTCCAGTCCCATCCATTCATACGCAGACGACTCTACCTTGCACTATTCAACTAGTTTTCCAGAACGCCCCAGCCAGCAATCCCTCAAAAACAAACGTAATGAAGCCATACAACACTTATCTTCTGATCTAACTACTATTTCCAATTGGGGCAGAGAAAACCTTGTTGCCTTTAATATGCTTCCAAAACCCAATTTCTCCATCTATCTACCCGTCAGGAACTCCCAAAGGACTATCCCTTGTTCTTCAACAATACAAATATCAATCCTTCATCTTCTCTCAATATTCTTGGTGTCTCTTTTTCTTCTGCTCTTACTTGGAAGGACCACATTACCAGTCTTGCTAAGGCAGCCTCCCAGAAGCTGGGTATGCTCAACCGCCTCATAGGGTTCTTTACCCCTGCACAGCTTTTTGGTCTGTACAGCGCGTCCTTGTATTGAGTATTGTTTACATGTGTGGGGAGGAACCGGAGGATCCTCTCACACCGCACTCCTAGATAAAAGTAGAAAGGAAGGCCTTTCGTATAATTCATTCCCGCATACTCACCAACTCTCTGCAAACTCTCTCTCTTCGCCGCAATGTTGCATCTTTCTCGCTATTCTATCGCTACTACAATAATCAGTGCTCCTCAGAGCTCTCCCAGTGTATAGGCCTACCACCTCCTCTACGTAGGGTAGGGTACGTGGTACCAGTCTTGGAACACAATCCCACCCCTACTCTGTGCAACTCTCCAACCCATGAGTGAAACGTTATTTTCAGTCTTTCTTCTATTCAACTGCTTAGCTCTGGAACTCTCTCCCAAAATCAGTCTTTCCCTCCTCCTATGACTTAAATTGCTTCAAACTCCGTGTGTCCAGGCATTTTGGCTCGAACTTTCCTTGATTATGGGCCTGTCACTCTTTCAACTCTTGGGAGCCACTCGTCACAGGCAGTTCTGCCTTCTGTCTCCCTCACTCACATAGAACAAAAAAATAATAAATAATATATATATATATATATATATATATATATGTGTGTGTGTGTGTGTGTGTGGAATTTGACCAGAACCTTCAAACAGCCTCGGAAGGAACCATCAAGGCACAGGCTTCCTGGGATAATGCAAATAAAGATTCCCAACCCCCCACATTCACTTACTCCCAACTCAACCCTTTAGTGGTAGATCGCCAGGATTCCTCAACTGGAAGCTCCTGGAACGGGGCGGAGCTTCCCCATCCACCTCGACGCTCTCCCATTGGCTGGGGAAGAGCTCTCCAAATGATACATCACAAAATGCCAGCTACTGCATTGGTCAAGACGCTTGCCCCAATGGCCGGAACAAAAAAGGAGGTGGAAATCGGAAACATGGGCACTGAAACACACGAGAGTATCACCCAGCTTGGAAAATCAAGAACCAGGTCGACTAATCCTGGAATACCCGTGATTGGCTGGAGGAGAAACAACCAATCCAGATTATTGTCAAGTTCGTTGCCGCTACCTATAGTAAGACTACGTATGGATTATGCTGTTTAATTTTGGTGTCCCTATTACAGAATGGACATAGATTCCTTGGAGAGAGTGCACCAAAGAATGACAAAAATTATCCATAATATTAGAAATCTTCCATATGAAGAAAAGTTGAAGAAATTATGCTTACATACGTCGGTTAGAGAGACGTAGAATTAGAGGGGATATAATAGAGGTGGGGGCTAAACATAAGGAAAAAGGGGGTCATGAAAAGAATACAATATAATTCACGCAGAAATCTCCCCTCAAGTGTAAAGAGAAGAAAACATCAGCAGTGGCACCAAGATGGCGGAGGTTGGCCGATCTCTGTTACTATAGGGTCTCTAGGGAGAGTACGTGCCCCCCCCCCCCCCCCCAGTAGATAGCCCATTGGATTAATAACATCATCGTACAAAGTCATATATACGCAAATCGCAGTGAGTATTTTATATTTTAGTTATCGATATAAAGTCCATTTTCTTATACACTAATTAAGAAAACGATTTCTTTTGAATGGGTAACCAAAGTATAATAATTTAATGTCCTTAACATTATATAGTTATTTACAAGTAAATCCAAGTTATTCCAGTTATTTTTTGTTTTTTTATTAATCAGAATTAATTTACATACAATAAACAAGGTTAAGTAATAGATTAATGTGGACGAGAATAGCAACAAGCAGCTATGTAGATATTTTAGGCAGTTACATGTATCAGATCGCTCGATAGAGACTCATATTCAAATTGGCTGTTGCGAGCGTCACCTGTGCAATTAGGCATTGGTGATAAATTTCGCATTAACTTGTTTATTTGCATTTTTATTGTGATTTTCGCAATACACACTTATGGTACATGCGAATCGTGTGTAATCACCAGCATAATATAAACACAATGGCCAACAGAGTAGTAACAAGCTGTGAGATCTGGGCGAAGGTCTCGAAAATTGGCGCGGTGCTAGGCAGTGGGGCCTATGGCTCGGTTACTAAGGTTGAGTATGATGGCAAACCAGCCTGCCTAAAGGAAGGTAAGATGCAACGCCACCTCTCTCGTTTCCACCGTGAAGCCCAATTCCTCAGCCGTTTGGATGGCATTGGTGGGGCCCCAGTGTTGTACGCTGTGGCGTCGGACCAGCCTATGATTGTCATGTCCCTGTGCACGGGGAAAACACTCCACGAGTTGCTAGAGGACAATGATACCCCGTTCTGGATGTGGCTCAACATACTAAAGAGTGTCATCTATGAGGTTTGTCGAATCCATTCAGAAAATGTTATTCATAATGATTTGAAACCCGATAATCTGCTTTTTGAAACTGGTTCAGAAAACTTGCAAGTATCTTTAATAGATTTTGGTTTGGCTAGCTCCCCAGGGCCAAACTCACGTTTCCCCACTGGAACTGCAGCGAGATATAAGAAGTGCAAGCACTACGCACCGGAACTATTTTTTGGTGACGTAAGTTCAACTCACAGCGACACTTGGGCGCTCGGTGATATGATTGACAGAATCATGAAGGGTGTCGACATCGATACTGAGTTCCTTAAAATAGCTGATTCACTAAAAACTCTAGTACGGGCTATGAAGCGTAGAGAGGCCATTCTCCGCCCCAGCCTTCTGGTAGTATATGAACAACTGTCTTGCATTTTGGATTGTTGTCTTCATATCTTGAATAGCCCTGTCGAATCTCCATTGAACTATGAGTCTGATTCCAGCTGTAGTGAGTCAGAGAGCGAGACTGGTGGGGAAGACGATGATGATTCAGCCTGTTCTATTGTCGAGCCAGTGAGTGCAATGAAGAGGCAAAGGGATTCAGATGACATAGATGAGGTTGGGAACGCTAAGAAGTTCAGGGCAGATGATTCTGTGTGTGTTATTGATTAAGATG
The DNA here is from genome assembly GCA_032716605.1 of Paralithodes platypus. NCBI lineage: Eukaryota > Metazoa > Arthropoda > Malacostraca > Decapoda > Lithodidae > Paralithodes > Paralithodes platypus. The sequence goes on from CM064481.1 coordinate 27,749,929, forward strand.
TTTTGGAAGCTGATGCCCAAAATACTGTTTTTTATTTAGTTTATTATATTAGGAAGATGTTTATAATATGGTTTTGTTTATGTTGTGGATTCTTTAATGGTAGGTTAGTTATTGGTTACGGATGTACGGCATATGTGGAGGAATTATACCCACATGACGGATAAACGTGTTATTGTGATGGCACGACAAGTATGGACTCTCTCTGGAGTCCTGTTTAGGTATGTCAAACAGACACACCTGAAGAGAACTCCAGACAATCCAACTTGTTGAGTCATCACAAAAATGTTTTTCCATCGTGTCGGTATAATTTTGTCATTCAAGTATTCACGGCTATGAATGTCTCTTTCTGATGTATATGTGGTTTATTTCTATACTTAACATGCTTCCTTAACATTATACTTAACATTATATGAAACATGTTTCCTATTCTCTAAATTAATTTGAAGAACCATATAGTGTATTGATTAAGGATATACTGTATATACAGGTATTAGGTCAATTTAAAAAAAAAAAAAAAAAATCCTTTTTATTTATTATATTTTCCCTATGTTATGTAAGGAACAAACCTAGAATTAATATTTTAAATCAGGGAGGAGGTTAGAACTCCCTATCCAACACGCAAATAGGTTTAAGAATTATTATAGGTTAAAGAGTATAACACTTTACAACTTAACTTATCTTATGTGGTGGAGGAGGTAACCACTGATTCTGGGAGAGAGTTCCAGAGCTCAGCAGTTGAATAGAAGAAAGACTGAGAATAGAATTTCACTCTTGGGTTGGACAGTTGCACAGAGTAGGGGTGGGATTATGTTGCAAGACGGGTACTACGTACCCTACGAAGAGGAGGTGGTATACACTGGGAAAGCTCCGAGGAACACTGATTATTGTAGTAGCGATAGAATATCGAGAGAGATGCAACATTGCGGCGAAGAGAGAGAGATTGCAGAGAGTTGGTGAGTGGACGGGAGTTAATGATATGAAAGGCTTTCCTTTCTACTTTGTCTATGAGTGCAGTGTGAGATGATCCTCCCCACACATGTGAACAATACTCAATACAAGGATGCACTGTGCCCCTGTAGCCTACAGAGCCAGAAGCTGAACAGGGGCAAAGAACCCCTTGAGGCGGTTGAGCACACCCAGCTTCTGGGAGGCTGCCTTAGCAAGACTGGTAATATGGGCTTTCTGAGTGAGAGCAGAAGAAAAGGAGACACCGAGAATATTGAGAGAAGATGAAGGATTGAGTTTAGTATTCTTGAAGTGTAAGGGATAGTCCTCTGGAAGTTCCGAACGGGTAGTAAGTGTTATGCCAGGTTTTTACTGGGGTTTGATTGGTTTGATTAAGTGGGTTCTTCCTAACTGGAGAAGTCAATATTGTTTTACCACAGACACAGAAAGAAAATAGAGGATAATTATCACAAGACGTGCATTCATATTCCATTTATTGGCACAAGAATATCGCATACGTAAGGCTAGAACAAAATGGTCAAGAACAACAATAATAGATGCACGAACGAGGCTCCACTACGTCTGACTCGTAAGACTGGATTATTCTATGCAATATCTAAGTGAGTATGGTGGACCGCTTTCTAATTGAAAGATTACGCTTGTCCTGTATTTATTTCAGAGATAAGAATAGCACTCCTTTCAATCGAGGATTTACACTTGTGCTTAGAAAGGCTACGTACTAATTATATATGTGAACTTTTGGTTTTTACCTGCGTAGAGTTATTCTGGATTGGAAGCTGAACGTAATTATTTTCTCGGCGTTAATTCACTATGGTGCTTACGCATAAGTTAACTTGAATTTATTTGTTATTTGTTTTACCAGAATTATTATCAGTACTTCCCTGATTTATTTGGGTTTCACTAATAGGCTACTTCCTTTCTCTCACTTTTTGCATAAGCTCGTAGTATCCGATGTTTCTAGAATACTTCTTTATATATACCCGGTAGATATATTTTGACTACTTTCCACTTTTTGATCTTTGTATACTCTTTTTCTGAGAAGACATTAAGTATTCAGTATATTCTTTCCACAGTTAGATCCTCTATAACTTGTAGGTATAACAACTTCACTTTAGATGTGTAGAATAAGTAATCCAATCTTCGGTAGATGCGTTGGCCGTGGGGGGGTTGTCCTGTCGTGACTGGGTTATCACAGTTTTACTCGAGTTCTTGAATTGGGACCTTGAATACTATCTACCTAGCCATCGCAAAGGTAAAATAGAATCGAGTTAACGCAGGAGTGAACTCCTGACTACTCTGGTCTTTGAAAGAACTTTGATGCAGAACTGAGGGTTGATGAGTTTCTTGCGGTTTGGTCTATCCCGGATAAAGCTACTATCCCTTCGGTAGCGTACTTATATCCACAATAGCGCTGGGGTTGGGGTAGGGGAGGATATTAGTTAGCTTCCTTCAAAGAGTCTAATAAACCAGCTTTGTTGATACCCACTTCAAACAATTATTATTGGTGAGTGACTTCAGTATCGCAATTGTTTTTACGTCCATCGACCATAAGAACAATTCTTCAACTGAGCCCTCAATCTTCAAGCTGTCCTCACGCCCATTGACCACAAGAAACAGCTCTAAATTGAGATACTATATGCAAATCGGCGGGAGTAGGCCTATATAGGCCCCTTTTCTCAGTGCCAAGTGGGTGGTGTTATTAGGTGACAGAAAGGCACCTGGCAGTTGGTATCTTGCGGTGATTATTTCCTTGTGGCTTTGAGTTGGAGTGGGCTGTCTGGACCCTACTTCTCGACTTCCTTTGTCCCAGAGGCGGCGCGGGATGGGGAACAAGGGCGAGGGTAGGTACGGTTTTGATGGCTCCATTCTTGGTGTCGCCTGTCTTTCCCATTTCTTTCCTTTCTTGGTGTTTTGGCATTGTCTCGGTTGATGACTATTTCCTTTCCTGGTGTTAGAGGACAGCTCATCTCGTAGGTAATGGTTCGAGCACGTTTGGTCTGGGCTGGGGGTTGTGCCCTTGTTGAGTTGAGGGTTGGTGGGAGAATTTCGTCTTTTCCGTTTCTTGCTTTTATTTTCCTGGACTTTGGAATTGTTGGTGGTGATGAGCAACTCTCCTTCTGGTGTTAGAGGACGTGTCATATTGATGGTAGCAATTCGTGTTCCGGGTTTATAGGATATATCATTGTTGGTACAGGGAGGTGACCTTGAGTTGTTTTTTCCCTGGCGGTGTGGTAGGAAGCTCCGCCTATGATGCGCCTCCTGGCGGTGTGGCAGGAAGCTCAGCCATGTCCTTTTGTTCCCGGCTCTTTCCTCTTCTCGGCCACTGTTTCCCATTCTTCCAACGTGGTGAGGAGGTGTGGTAGGATGAGAGGGAAAACGGCTTGGTGGTGGTGCTTGCTTTTCCATTATTTCAGTAAGATTAAGCAATTGGGTTTTGGAAGCATTAAAGGTAACAATTAAGGTTTTCTCTGCCCCAATTGAAAATAGTAGTTAGATTAGAAGATAATTGTTGCATGGCTTCATTACGTTTGTTTTTGAGGGATTGCTTGCTGGGGCGTTCAGGAAAACTAATTGAGTAGTGTAAGGTAGAGTCATCTGCGTATGAATAGATGGGCCTACAGTTGAGAATACCATTTATGAAAATTAGAAAGAGAATGGGAGATAGGCCAGAACCCTGAGGAACACCGGAGTTAATAGGATGAGGAAGTGAGTGATGGCCATCCACAAACGCAGCTATGGAACGGCCGGAAAGGAAATTAGAGACAAAGTCACAGATGGAGGGATAGGAACCGAAGGAGGGTAGTTTAGAAATTAAAGATTTGTGCCAGACTCTATCGAAGGCCTTCGATATGTCTAGAGCAATATAGAAAAGGTCTCACCGAAACCGAAGTCCCGAAAGGAGGATGACCAAGAGTTAGTAAGATATGAAAGAAGATCACCAGTAGAGCGAACCTTTAGGAAGCCATACTGGCGATCTGAGAGTAGATTATGAGAAGAGAAATGCTTAAGAAATTTGGAAGTAAGAATAGTTTCAAAATCTTTAGAGATACAAGAGATGAGAGCAATTAGACGATAGTTGTAGCGTTGAGAGCGGCCACCTTTCTTCGGGACAGGTTGAATGAGAGCAAACTTCCAGCAAGAAGGGAAGACGGTAGAGGAGAGACAAAGACGAAAGAGTTTACCTAGGCAGGGAGTCAGCACGGAAGCACAGTTTTTGAGTACAACAGGAGGAACACCGTCCGGACCGTACGCCTTCTTAGTATTGAACAGAAAGGGTAGAAAGTACATCTTTAGAAGAGATTAGGATATTAGGCATAAGTAGGAGAGAGGGGCGTGGAGAGGGAGGAATAGCACCGGAATCTTCCAAAGTGGAGTTTCTAGCAAAATTTTGAGCAAAAATTTCAGAACCTGGAATCTTCAGAGGAAGAAGTGATGGTTGTGCCATCAGAGTGGAAAAGGGGAGGGCAAGACGAGGAAGACATTTTTTTGGAGAGGTTTTTGGCTAGATGCAAGAAAGATTGGGAAGAGCTAGTATTGGATAGTTCAGAGCTTTTATTATTGATGAAAGAGTGCTTGGCAAGTCGAAGAACAGATTTGGCTGATTCCGGGCAGAAACATAGGAAGAATGAGATTCTTGAGTTTTAAGGCGTCTCTACCGTTTGAATGCTTCCTCCTTGTTGCGGACAGCAGTAGAAAAAGTGTGAGTAAACCAAGATGTTTTTGCATTAGACTGAGAGAAAAAAAAATGGAATGTATGCTTTCATATCCGAGAAGATTACCTCGGTAATGCGTTCAGCACTCTCCGTGGGTCACCGGCCACAGAAGCAAAATTCATTCGATGGGAAATCAAAGAAGTACTGCCGAAGAGCCTCCCAGTCGGCAGCGCCAAAGTGCCACAAGCGCTGCCGGTTGGGAGGATCGGGTGGCCTTACCTGAGAGATAGGACAAGTGACAGATATTAGTTTATGGTCGGAGGAGCCCAAATGAGAGAATTTTTTTATAGTATAAGCAGAAGGGTTAGAGGTTAGAAATAAGTCAAGAATGTTGGGCCGATCTCCAAAGCGATCAGGGATACGGGTGGGTTGCTGGACTAGCTGCTCTAGGTCATTTAGGATAGAAAAAATGTAGGCTTGTTCACCAGGTTGGTCAGTGGAAACAGAGGAGAGCCATTGGCGGTGGTGAACGTTGAAATCTCCTAGGATGGAGATTTCTGTGAAAGGAGAGATGGATAGAATGTGTTCCACTTTAGAAGTTATATAGTCAAAGAATTGTGGATAGTCAGTAGAATTAGGGGAGAGATAAACAGCGCAGAAATATTTAGTTTGAGAGTGACAAGAAAGCTTTAGCCAGAGAGTTGATAATTCAGAAGAGTCTAAGTTGGAAACACGAGAGAAAGCGAGATTGTTGCGCACATATACGCAACATCCACCTTTGGCTTGAAACTGAGGATATATATAGTAGGAGGATACAGAGAAGGGTTTGCTGTCAGTACCGGTAGTCTACCCATTAAAAGGCTACAGACTATCTTGATTAATCCTTTTAGCTACCATATCATCTTTCCTAAGCTTCACAAAATCGTCTATATATAGCTGAAATAAAAATATAAAAAAACTCGCCGGTACAGAAGGGATTAAGATGAAAAATTGCTCACACTCCTCCTCACCAAGCCTGCCCCATGACAATTTTGGATTTACATTGTTGTTTGACTGGGTTAATTCAAACTAGATGTGAAGGTCAGTGGAATGTGATCTTCATCTGTAGGCTATAATGTATACTGAATATACTGAATTGCCATATTTGTTATCATATCGAAATCAGTACTATAGGTATAGCGTCAACGAACTTGACAATAATCTTGATCCCTTAACTTCTCATAACTCAAAATGAGTGAAAGGTTTTGAGCTGACATTTCTATCATTTGGGAAGAGCCCACCAGAAAATAGGTGAGGATATTTACAGCCACTTTGCTCTAGGCCCTTTTGAGTTATGAGAAGTTAAGGGGTCAAGATTATTGTCAAGTTCGTTGGTACTACCTATAGCTACGGTATGATCTAGACAAGATATTAAGCCCCATGCTGCACTGACACCAACCCCTCCGCATTGCTAGCATAAGGACGTGCAACGACAACAACAGAAGCCGATCAAACAAAAAAACAATGGAGAAGCCACCAGAGAAAACGCAATCAAGAGGGGAAACTATGATAGCCTTCCCAATCAACATGTGGCCGCACACTACACTCATGACTCCAGCTACTCTATGCAAATTAACCATCAACCGCTACAATGTGCACCTATAAACTATCAAACCCACAGTGAAGTGTACACAGAGATGCAAAGTGAATATCTAAAACCAGTGCTAACCTATCACCATAGTGCATATAATGAAGAAATGAACAGGCCAGAAATAACAGAACAGCCTCACATGCCATATGCAAATATCCCTCAGATCCAGCACAAGCCAAATACCAAAGTGAAACCAATGCATGCATCATCCTCACATAATTCCCAAGTGCAAATAACCCCTAGTGCGACTGGCTCCCTGAAAGAACACAAAGCCAGAGTGTCACCCATGCCCCTCTTGCCCCGAAACCGGGCAACAAAAACGCCGACAAAAACGGAGTGACTATGCGCGCTGAACAAAGTAGAATCAAGCAATCAGCCTGCTGGCTTAAAACAATCTTTGAGATAGAGCCATTAGCCTCGCTAACATTCCAAGAAATGTTTGTAGTAGAAGAACTAAGTACAACTAGTGCAAGCCTGCCAAACCAACCTAAGCCTAGGCCTGCATCAAAGTACTCTATCGAGATTCAGGACAGTGAAAATTTTAATTGTCCACCTACACCCAGAAATACTTTGTGTTTACCAAGTGCAAGGGATCCTTTAGTGTCATCCTCCAGGTTCAGCGTGAATAGTGATCAAGTGTGTCGCGCTAAGACGAGGGCGAGAAGAAGTAGAGCAGAACGTATACTGGAATTTGTTTGGGCCTGAACCTAGCTGGGAAGTGTGAATATCCCAGGGTCCCTGTAGTCAAGAAACAAGACAACCGCGCCTCTACCAGTGTGCTCCAATCTCGTTCTCCCAGTGCTTCTACTCTCTACGAAATCCTTTAAGTTTTTTTCCTAGTTCGTAACGGTAACGATGATTATAGTGAGGGTTTAGACTTAGGTATGTCAAGGTTCACATAATAACGTAAACCTAGAAGATTATCCGTTCTTCCCTTCTTTATTTATTATCCGTTGCTCTGATTCGAGGAACAGTACACATTCTATCGAACGGAAAATATTTACATACTTCCTCGAATTCAAGCTCCTGTATTTTTCCGCTTGGAAATATATATATATTTATCCGGTTATAAAGACATACACTTACACGTAAAACTTGAACGTTTAGTCAGACCTGAGTTTATATGCTACCTATCATCCGGGTACAGATCCAATAGTGAAAGCAGAGTATTTATTAGTGGCCCCTCCATCATTGACGAACATGCCTATTACATAAGGCATCCTCTTCAAACACTAAATCGCCGTAGTTTGAATCTACCGCGCAGAGCATTTAAAATCTGAGGAGCCTTCATCATGAGCGCACGCGACCTCACTCATGGCTTCAGTCATTATGAATTGGGTTCTCACTACGAAAAAACTTCGTAAACAATAAAAACAAAAACAAAATAAGAATAACTATCCAATAAGCTTTCCATCATATCGTGGATGTACTTGTGTGGATCTTTGACCAGACGCTGATTCAGGCGTCATTCTTCCTTCTCTGCTCTGCGATCAGCCGGCCCGGACGTGTCTCTCCACGCTTCGCTGGTTCCGCATTTGCTGCGTCCCTAGTGAGTTTTTTCTCATTTGTTTACTCTGGGATGTATCGAGTAAGGTTAGGATATGCGTAGCAGGAGTGTCCTGGGCTGGTTGCCCGCAGTGCAGTGTATTTTGGGTCGTGTGTTTGGGGCATCTATTTCGGATGTACCCTCGTGGTCCTGTTGTGGACAGGTGAATTTTTTTTTTTTTCATAGTTGAGTTAGCTTGTGATGCAGGCGGCTTTCATTACGCGATTAATTCTGCTGCCTTTTATCTTTCTGATGAGGTAGCGTTGCTTTGCTGACGTTCCCAGCGTATTTTTCTTCACTTAGTGAAGTTTTTTCTGGGTCCCGAGTCGGTCTTCCCTTGGTCGGAAGTTTTTGCTACAGTGGTGTGTTGGCGGTGGTTCCTGTTGTTATATTTCCAGTGTTTTTTGTTTATATCTCAACAGTTCGTGTGCCGTTTGCTTAGGCCTAGCCAGCCGCATGTACAAGTGTTATTGATTTATTTTGTAAATATGTCCTACTGTGTCATGTGTATCCGGGTTTAGTTGTGTATTGGCTAATTCCACGGACTATGTTTGTTTCCTGGTTTAGTTGTGTATTGGCTAATTCCACGGATTGTATTTGTGGTCCCTAGGTTAGTCGTGCTTGGCTATCTCTCGGGTCCTATGTGCGTTCAGATGGTGTCTGTTCGGGGTGGGTTACTTTCCGGCGGGGTTTTCTCTGTTTCACCATGAAAACTCCGGCCGTGAGCCGTGTTTGGCCACGCGTGGTTTCAAATCAGGCGGGTGTCCCCGGCGAGTTGGTGTCTGTGGCTCTCCAAGACTGCGTCTCTGTGTTGGTGCCTGTTTCAGGCTCCCTATGATTCCCGGCGGATTGGTGGTACCTATCTAACATTGTTCATGCGGACATATGTTATGTAGTTTTTCTACCCGGTTTTACAAACCAAAGGAAAAACCCTAGCTGTTGTTGTGGGCTTTCCTCCCCGGCGATCTTTTACAAAGAAGTGGGGATAGGAACTTATGGGGTTAACGTTTAAGACATCAGATCTCACCCGGCGGGTGTACCTTGTTAAGGTGGGATGAACGAATTGGTAATTCAGTTTAGTTAACCGGTCCATTTTAGTGATACTATGTGTATCGCCGCCCTCACTCTTACGGCGATCGAAGGCTCAATTAGGGTTAACGTATTTTTTCATAAGTTGGCCACACCCGGCGGGTGCTCCTGGAGGGGGAAATACGGAATTTACAATTCAAGCTAGTTACCCAATTAATTGAGAGATACGGCTCTGTATCGCCGCCTTCACCATACGGCGATCTATGTGACAATTCATTAGAAGTCAGGTCTCGTATCGGCCTGCCCTGTGTTAATCTGCTAGATACTTCAGGGGCCGGCGTCTTTGTGGGGGGTTGTTTTCAAAATTGAATCTTGTAACAGTTACCGCCAGAAAGACTTTATAAACGCCATACTGGTCTTTTATATTATGTCAGAGGGTATTCTAAAGTCATGTCTAGATATTCGGATATCTTTATAAAAAAAAACGCCGCATAACGAGCTGTAATCATTGTGGGATTACGCCTCGTTATCCGGCGGGTTATGAACACTTGTGTGCGTTCATTTTGGGTTAACCTTATGAGCATTAATTCCTGGAAATTTTCCTTTTTTTCCAGGGCTGGGCCCCGGCGGACCAATACAGACCCTGCAGTAAGTTCCCACCAGTCTCTGTCATGGCTACCTTTGCCCCGGTTTTTGCTTTATGCATTAATCCAACCTGTGCCGGTGTCCCTCTTTTTGCGCACACTCTTTGTATCAGGTGTGGTAAATGTCTAGACCGTTCAAGAGGTCTGTGGGTGATGCGCAACTGTTCCTTTTGCTCCCAACTAAGTGTCAAAGTCCTCCAAGATAATGATAAGACCGCAGCGGTCGCCTTACGAGAAGTTCGGCAACAAATGTCAGCGTATACTACGATTGTGGCTCATAAGTCACTTCAATGTGACAATGTCCCTCTTTGGGATAGGCTTCTTCTTGAGCACCCTCCCCCTAATAAACGTTCCTCTCGAGTAACTTGTCATAAGCCGGCGGAGACTGGACAGGGTTCTGTGTCATCTCCTGCCCCTGCTACTTCGAAACGTCACCGTGAGCCTACACCCCCAGCGGCAGTCTCCTCGTCTCCGGCGAGATCTAGGTCTAGGTCACCCCTTAGACACCAGCCACCCAGTCTTGCCTCTTCACCATCGAGTAAGAGGAGTAAGACAGAAAGTTCCACCAGGGGTCACGGCGATAAATCCTCCAAATCAAAGAGTAGTTCACGGTCACACCGCAACCATAAATCTTCCAAAAAGGATTCCCATGATAGAAAGGCCTACCGACACAAACCTGTTTCTAGTGCTTCTCGTCATACCTCTACCCCAGACAGAGTTGGTGTTCGGTCTCAAGGGTCCAGTGTAGTACCTGTATCCTAAAGATGATTTACCCATTAACATTTTAACCCTGGAGTTGGGGGGTTCAGAGGACTCAGTGGTTGAGAGTGTTTCAGACTCCCACGGGAGTAGAGGCCAAGGCCTAGGTGTTTGGCGATATTCTCGTCCGGGGCCTGACCACCCACTTCCGGCTCAAACTATTCACACAGTGGCTGACGTCCATCGGGACGCGGCGATCCCTTCCTCTACTCCTAACTTATCTTGGCAACAAGATGGTACCCCAGCTTCGGCGGGATCTTCTCAAGAGGAACAGGATGACAAAGACGAGGTTTCGATGATATCGGTTATGGAAGGGCAAGACTCAGGTTCAGGCTTCGATGCCGCACAAGATCTTAATGATTCATCAGTGAGCACATCATCAAATCAATTTGTCACTGCACAGGAAATTGATGGGCTACTTGATAATGCTTTATCTAGATTTTTTGGCCAACAGCAGGAAACTCCCACTGTGGACTTGGGAGCTCCCACGACAAGCTCTACGGTACGGCCTCTGATGACTTCTATTGCTTTGCCTCAGATCACTCACCCCCCCTCTATGTCACCATCGGTGGTTACTAGGCCTGCTACGGCGGCATTGACCACTTCGAATGTAAGGATTATAACGGATGTCAATCCGCCCCCTCTAGACAGAGCGCCTCTCAAAAAGGTAGCTATGCCCTTGCTTTACGGACCAGACGAGTCATGGGTCCTTTTGACCCCCACTAAACCAGAGCTAGCCCAACCTACCTTGTCAGGGGAGCTCCCAGTGCCGCGTGAGTGGGTCATCCAGGGCAATAAATCTAAGAAATTAAGGGCCTTGGATACTTTGGGGAATGTGCTAGATGTCAACATCAAGGCTATACCTAGTTATTATCACCAGGACTATTTTGTTTATACTGCTAAGCCTGCTTTACCCCCTGCCTCGGCTTCAAGATTGTTTTCTGACTGGTCTAAGCATGATGGGTTTAATGACATTAAGACACTGTCAGCTCTCACTCCAGAACTCGATTTGCAAACCGTCACAGACGCGGCAGCTAATCCAGTCTTGAAGGTGGGGCAGTTGGGCCCAGGACCTTGGTTGGAATGGGAGACAGAGGCTCAAATCTTTGCGACAACATTTACTTCCAAAACTTCCCACCAGATCCCTCAAGATACTCATTCTTGGTTCTCCATGCCAGTGTGTTTTGCCGGCGGAGTCCCTTCGGCTTTGTTTGCTTTCTTAGCTGCCCCTAAAATTAATCTTTGTGAGCTAAAAGACCCTTTCACTACCCCTACCCCAACTCACCTAGACCGTGAATTTAGGCTACGGGGGAAAGCTTTTCGCCTGTTCTCTCAATACATAGTGTCTCAACAGGTAGCTAAGTCTTTGCTCCGGTCCACTCAGGCAATCGCAGACGCGGATGCCAGACGTTCGGTTGAATTGTCCCGGCGACTGCTTCTTCAGTCGTCAATCCAATCATTAGGTGACGTACGCACTGCCTTGCTTGAGGCGGTACGAGCGAGACAAGATCTTAGAATATCCTTAGTCCGCAAACTGCCTGATCGCATTGCGAATCAGGTGGTCATGTCACCAGTGCTCACTCCCTCTTTAATGTCCCCTGAAGTGTGGCGAACGGTTTTTAATATGGCTCAGGCCGTTAAACACAGTCCCACCCCTTCTAAGAAACCTGCCTTTAACTTCCCCAAACCCAGGCCAGTCGCTAAAGCTCAGCCGGGGGGATCTAAGCCCTTTCTTCCACCTAAGTCCTCCTCCACTCAAGGTCAGTTCAGGCATAGACAGGGTAGGTTTTCAGGTCAGAAAGGACGCGGCTATAATAAGCCAGGTCAGGGCCTGTCTTCTGCCAACGCCAGCCAGCCGGCGAAGCGTCCACCACCGCCAACTCCACCACCGTCAAAAAAACTAAGGTCTCTCTCACTCCCGGTGCCAGTAGTAAGGCCGGCGGATCCGAGGGTAGTACAGCCGGCGAACCCTGGTCTGCTAACTGGGTCGTTCCGAACGTGTCACAAAGCATGGCCGGTAAACACTTGGGCACGGATGGTGGCACGCAAGGGCATCACTTGGCAGTGGTTCCGGCGACCTCGCTTACGTCAGCCGACAACGGCGAATTTTGTTTCTTTAGAGGTGGAGTCACTGGTCCAGGAAATGATTGCCAAGAATGTCATCATCCCGGTCCCCCCAAATTACCCTGTATTCACGTCCAAGCTCTTTTTGGTTCCCAAACGGGACAGTGTTCAGATGAGACTGGTCGTCGACCTGTCTTATCTGAACCTTCACATTCACAACGAGTCATTCCGCATGTTAACAGTACACCAAATCAGGCTAACACTTCCGTCGGGAGGTTGGATGTGTTCCCTAGACCTGACAGATGCTTATTGGCACGTATCGGTCAACAAAAGATTTCAAAGGTTTCTGGCCTTACGGATCAGGCACCAACATTTTGTTTTTCAGAGGATGCCATTCGGTTTGAACCTGGCACCTCGACTATTCACGAAATTAGTCCGGCAAGCCCTGATGCCGTTGTTAAAGCAAGGAATCAGAGTTCTGTGGTACCTAGACGACTGGCTGGTGGTGGCAGAGACAGAGCAATTATGCATCAAACATGTCAACATACTTTTAACTCATGTCAAAGCTCTAGGGTTCAAGGTAAATCTGGTAAAGTCAAACCTTGTCCCCTCACGAGTAATTCAGTGGATAGGGTTGGTTTGGGACACAGCGGCTCTCACTCTGAGTCAGAGTGTGGACAATCGCAACAGGTTTCGCAGGAAACTGTTCATGTTTCTTCACAGTCTGACTACGACACGGAGGGTCTGGGAGTCTCTGGTCGGCTCTCTCAACTGAATTCAACTAACTGTAATGTTGGGCCGGTTGAAAGTAAAACGGTTAATATTGGAGGGCAACAAATATTTCCCGCTCTTACCGGTGTTACGACCTGGCACTCGGGTACACAAGGGCTCTCAATCAGGACTCGAATACGGCTCGCTGCCACAACGGAAACACACGATCCCAACCCCTGAGTACTGCCAGCCGAATAAAAAACACCAATACCCTCCAGAGTTCAATCTGCTATAACGGGGTATACAAGAACTCGGTACTAGTGTTCAACAACAGACTAATAAAGAGACAGGAATTATCTAGTCTGGTCAACAATCAAACAATGAAGTAAGAAACAACAACACCAAAGAATAGTGTTGGCCGAAGCCGAAGTAATCCACCCTTGACTAAGAACTTAAGAAGTCCTCCACCCTCTACTTCGGATCGGCACTATTACGTTACGTTAATTAATAGTCCTTAAGCATCGAGCAAGGAATCTTCTGAAAAAGGTTAGATGCTTCTCGGATGCTCGTAAGAAGTACGTATCGGATTTTGAACAGTAATTCAATAAGCAAAAACACTGGCAATTAAATACTATTAAAGGTTTAAATTGGCATAAGAATAATTAAAAGAATATGCAATAGTAAATGGCAAACATTAAAAAGAAGTACTCCGCAAATGCAACGGCAATAGCCTACTCGGATTGTGCTCGTGGGCCACTAATCACTAAAGTAGCCAAGCGTGCAACACATGAAATCAATAGTGCATAAACAATATCATACATAAGGAAAGCTTCAATACTATTCTGTATCTACTAATCGAGTAAAGTCTAGCTGGGGTACTGTGGGCAAAAGGTAGCAGTGACTGAGCAAAAACGGCTCGTAGCCTAGCGAAGTCCTCACAACTGTTTAAAGTATTACGTTAACACTAACAAGTGCACTTTGAGAAATCCAGATCCCTTGTATCTGGTTTTCTCCCGGCTCCTTGACAAAGTAAAAACAAACTGTTAATAAAATACAGGGTGGTTAGGCTCTTGCCCCTCACGCACTGTAAATTATTAACTCAACACAGTCAGCCGCGAAGACAACCTAGGCTTCACTGAACCGAAACGAGTATGCAGGTTTATCGCTTAACCACTGCATCAAACAACAACTCGTAACACAGAAAAGCCTTACCCCAGTCTAGCATTACCTAGACTAGCAGAAAACAGGAATAATAATAATAACACACAGGGAAATGCATATACAAGTGCAACAAACATAAATCAATCCTATTCTAAGTTAACCCTTCCAAAATAGGCTATCTAATAGGCAAGTATCTAGTGAGAACTCAAGCGATAATACGTTGGCTGACTAGCTCTGCACCAACGGGACCATGGAAGTTAAACAGGCAGGGAAAAGAGGAGATAAGAATGTAAGGTAGTAGAGAAAGTTCACATTAGTCAGAAGAATATATATAGTTAGCAAGGGAAATGAGAAGTCGCTCTGCCTAATGAGTTCTGATGAAAAAATGGCTAGACTTCCCTTTTATACCCGGCCCTCTAGTGAGCCCAACGTGAACTATTAAGGACCGCCCACTGACAACCATTACGTAATTTCTCTCTCTCCTCTGGGATAGACAAAGGCTCCCCTAGCACTGAGGGGAGGGGGAAGGGGGGGAGTGCTAGTGAGTTAGGCCCACCTGCCGCATGGCGCACCCACTGACCCCCAACGGTGGCTGCTGCTTCTCCCATCATTACAAATAAGTTTTACACACAATACTTATAACTAATGATATAAAATAGAACTCGTTGACTCAGATGAAAACAAAATACATATTCATATACTTATAGTACAACGGCTCACATGAACTAAGTTAGGAAACTCTACATAGACTACAGCCAAAGTTCCTGCCCTGACGATCCTAGCGAGAGTGGGGCATGACTAGGCGTTCTGTACAGCATGCTCACACGTGGACATGCGTCACACCTCCCCCAAGATTTTACTTGCTCAACCCTGAGCTAAAATCTGACAAACACAGAACCCCATCAAGCCCCTCACACCCAGCGAGACCGCATGGCACTAAAACAAAGCTGAGTTTATCACCAAAACACATCTTATTATTAAAAAAAAAAATCACATTTTATAACTCCTCCCAACAATAGCAAAAAGACACAATATCATGCTCCCAGAGCGAGCTTACAGCAGCTCAGCCGTTTGATAGTTCGTGGACTACTCAAACTCTATAGGCTATGACAACTTATACGATTACCTATATCAAAAGAAAGAGTTTTTATATGATTTTTATATTTTAATATGTTTTTCCCGGCTGCACTATAAGGGCAGCCTATTTTCCTCCACTCAAACCCACACACCTGTGATAGCCTACGACTGATCATCCACCCTTGATAAACAATCCGCGATCACATTGTCACATCCAGCAATATGACGGATGTCCAGGTTATACTCCTGCAACATCAAAGACCACCTGGTCAGTCTCATATTGCGATTGTGAAATTGATTCAGGAATCTCAAAGGGTGATGATCAGTGTAGATAACCACGACTGGGCCATAGGCTGGAACATACACCTCGAAGTGCCTGAGCGACAGCACAATCGCCAGTAATTCCTTTTCTATTGTAGAATAGTTCTTTTGTGCAGCATTGAACTTCTTAGAAAAGAAACTTACTGGGTGTTCCACACCTTCATTGTCTGTCTGTAGCAAGACGGCACCAGCCCCTACACCACTAGCATCTGTTTCCAGCTGAAAAGGCCTGTTAAAGTCCGGGGCCCTGAGTATCGGGTGAGTACATAGCAAATGTTTCACCAAAGTGAAAGCCTTTTCACACTCAGGTGCCCACAAAAACTTTTTGTCTTTAGATAACAAATCTGTGAGAGGTGCCAACACCGTTGAGTAACCTTTTATGAAGCGTCTGTAGTAGCCTATCATACCCAAGAATCTCATAATCTGCTTCTTGGTTGTTGGGTGCGGAAATTTATTGATAGCCTGTACCTTGTTCTGAGGAGGGCACACCTGTCCCCTTCCCACTACAAACCCAAGGTATTGCACAGTGGCTTTTACGAAGTCACACTTTGCCAAATTTACTACCAGACCTGCTTCACTAAGTTTCCGGAACAAGGTCTCAAGGTGCTCACAATGGCTCTCAAAGTCGTCATCATAAATGATTACATCGTCCAAATATACGGTGCAATTTGGAATGTCCTTTACAATTTCATTCATCAGGTTCTGAAACGTTGCTGGTGCATTCTTAAGTCCGTAAGGCATAACATTGCACCGGTAGGTACTCCCGTCCACAACAAAACCACATACCTCTTTAGCACGCTCGGACAAAGGTACTTGCCAGTAACCTTTTACTAAATCTACTTTAGACAAAAAACGAGCATTACCAATTTTGTCAACACTATCATCAACCCGAGGAAGAGGATATGGGTTAGTTGGAGTCAAACCGTTTAACCTACGGAAATCAATACAAAAGCGTACCTTGCCATCTGGCTTAGGCTGCAGTGTTACGGGGGAAGTCCACTTAACTGTGCCTTTCTCTATCAACCCTCTACCGAGCATATACTCCAACTCATCCCTCAGAGCTGGTAGTTTTATGGGGGGCACACGGTACGGGATTGACTTAAAGGGTAGATGGTCCCCCACGTCAACATCATGCATAGCCTGAGTAGTGAGGCCTGGGTGTTCAGCAAATACAGTGGGGTATGAACCGAACAACTGACGGATAGCATCAAACTGCGGCTCAGGCAAATGAGCTATAGCCTCGTCAGCCCTTAGGCTCGAGTTCCCCGCCCACTGATCCGCTGAAACATGTTGATCCCAGCTATCCTCCTCTGAAGCTTGACTGTCCCCCTCTCCTTCTCCACCACGGCCGCAACAAGCCAACACAGGGACAGTGAGAGGCTCAGAGGGGCGCCTCACATACTCTTTAATAAGGTTCACGTGACATAACTGGTTCTTTTTCCTCCTGTCTGGAGTGGCAACAAGGTAATCTAAGTCTGAAATTTTTTCTACAATTTTATAAGGTCCAGTGTACTTCGCAGAGAGGGGGTTACCAACCACAGGCAACAAAATTAATACCTCTTGTCCTACAGTGAACTTCCGGAGCCTCACTTTGCGATCATACCTGTCCTTCATCAAAGCTTGTGATTCTGTCAAATTTCTACCTGCCATCTCCAGACTCTTAAGCATGCACTCACGGCTTTCAAGCACATACTTTAATAATGGACAAGGCTGCACAGTCCCCTCCCAAATTTCTTTCAGCATGTTAAGGGGGCCCCTGACACGGTGTCCAAAAATCAGCTCGTTTGGACTAAATCCCAGGCTCTCACCAGGTACCTCCCGAGCAGCAAACAGCACATAAGGCAATCCAAGATCCCAATCCATACCGTTGTCAGCACAATAACACCTGAGCATGCTTTTAAGTGTAGCATGCCACCGCTCAAGCACCCCTTGACTCTCAGGGTGATACGCTGACGATACTACTGCTCGTATCCCATGCTGTTGCATTGTTTGCTTGAACATGTTGGAGGTGAAATTAGATCCCTGATCAGACTGAATCTCCTCCGGGTACCCGTACCTTGAGAAGTACCACAACAAGTTACTGACTACCGTCTTAGCCATTCCATTTTTCATAGGGTATGCATCGGGGTATCTAGTGGCAACATCCATTATGGTTAACAAACATTTATTTCCAGCCTTAGTGGGAGGGAGTGGACCAACCATGTCAACAATAATTTTACTAAAGGGTGGCCCAATCACAGGAATAGGGTGTAACGGAGCCTTAGGAATAACTTGGTTCGGTTTCCCGACACGTTGACAAATATCACATGAGTTTATCCATGACTGCACATGAGACTTCATCCCCGGCCACCAAAACAATTTCCCCAAAGCCGCCACCGTTTTTCTCACCCCTAGATGTCCTGCCAGTGGTATGTCATGCACCAACCTCAGTAGGCTATCCCTGCACTCCCGTGGCACCACCAACTGGTCCACTACTCCGGACTCCTTTTGCCAACTACGTTTAGGGTCTTGAAAACGCCTATAGAGGATGCCTTCTAAATAAAAAAAATCTCCTGGCTGTGCATCGCCATCCTCGTCGAGCTCTACAGCTCCATTAGCACACGTTTGGAGCTCAGGGTCCTCTAGTTGCAACCGACGTATATCTGAGGGTGCCAAGCGATCTAACTGCTCCCAGAGCAATGCATGACCTTCCCCGATACTGGGCTGCTCCCTCTGTCTTTCTCGATGTACATAACGTTGCAGTCGTGGAGACTCGTCATGCCCAGCCTCGTCACTCTCGATGACAGGCCCAGGGGCTACTCCAGAATTAAGTAATGGTGCTAATACTGAATCACCCAGGAGAGCCGCCGAGTCAAAACTCTTAAAACCAACTCCAGCTTTAGCCTCCTCCTGTTGATCGTTCCTCCGCTGGTCTGAAGACGGAGGACTAGGCTGTGACACTTTAGCTGCCCGAGCTCGGGTGACAACACACGCCATGGGTTGTGTCTGGCACCGCTCGACCCACTCTTGCTCTTCCCTACTCACGTCGGCCGGCCTCTCGGCAACGACTAAGGGTAGAACCTCAGAAGCGGGCATTGCAAAGTCGTTGCCGAGAAGAAGGTCGACGCCCTCCACTGGCAGTTTCTCCACAATCCCGACATCCAATTCACGTGCCACACCATCCACCTCCAACTCCAACCGCACCAGCGGGTATGACCGAGTTGCATTAATACCCTGCACCACTACCACCCGAGCTGCGTTTATAGGGTAGCCAGTCAAGTTTTTCATCAGAGTCTGGGAAGCACCTGTATCACGCAAGACCTCTACTCCATGCTTGCTCCCCGCCCACATCACGCAACCCCGCCCTCTATGGTCGCAAAAAACATCCTGAGCAGGGTTCGAGCCTCCCAGGTGCTTCTGCATTGGCTGTGCCTCAGCCTCTGACGAACTGCCCCGGGCAAACTCAGATGACTTCGGAGACACACCAATGTTGCAGGCCAAAGACACAGCTGCTGTAGGTGGTTTGCTAGGACAGACTCTTGCAAAGTGCCCCTTTTTATGACATTGATAACACTCCAACTCCCCTTTGGGCTTCCCTTGGTACTGGGAAGGGCTCGGCCCCTTCTTAAATGGGACGGTGCTAGTCTTGTGGTCAGTCTTGGTATCATGGCTCTTGTACTTGTTTGCATAAGGTATATCACTAACTCGGGGGGGTGGGGCGTCACGCCCCTTGTTACCTGCCTCACTACGCTGGGCAGACCCGCACCCACGAATTAGTGATAGCCGGAGGTCAGCCATCTCAGCTGCCTCCTGTAGAGTTTTTGGGTTCTTTTCTTTAATAGTTAAAGTCATTTCTGCACCAGTACACTTATAAAACTGCTCGAGCAGAAACAGCTCAGTCAACTGTTCGGCCGTCTCAGCTTTCTCAGAACGTGTCCAGTTTTTAAGTGCATCTTTTAAGTCCCGGGCATGTTCAAGAAAGGTCGCCTCCCTAGTCTTTGTAACACCCCGAAACTTCAATCGATATGTTTCCGGTTGCAACTTGTATGCCCGTAGGACAGCTCTCTTCAATTCTGGGTAGTCAATGCAAGACTCTAAAGGCAGTGCATCATAAGCCTTCAGACCCTTACCCGTAAGTCTTGAGGAGACTAGAGCTGCCCACTTCTCTTCAGGCCAATTATGCTCCCTACACTTCTTCTCAAAACGATTAAAAAATTCTGTGACTTCAGTTTCACTAAATACCGGCACCAATTTGACTAATTGAGCCAAGGACTGTTCTCTTACTTGGCCCTCACGGCCCATCCGAGTCCCTGTTGACTCTGCACGAGTCTTATCTAAATCTAATTTAGCACAATATTTCTCTGAGTCGTACCTAAGCTCAGCCTCATGCCTCCTGGTCTCATCCTCTTGCCTCCTAACCTCAATCTCAATCTCATGCCTCCTAGTCTCATTCTCCTGCTTCCTAGCCTCAATCTTAGCAAGCTCAAGTCTAAATACCATATCTGGAGACAGGCAGGAAGAGGGAGCTGCCACTACTGAAGGAGGGGGGGCAAAAACTGGGGAACCACCATGTGCACCACCCGAGGGCACTCCAATCTGCCAATTCTCATCCCTCTGTGGGAGAGTGCTAACCTCCGGTAACTGAGTGGACGGCACTGTGGGAGTCGAGTGAGAGGGGATCTGGGGAAGAACCCCCCCAAACGCCCTCTCCTCCGAAACCCCATGTCGCCCACGCAACACCCAGGAAATCAGCTCCCCCTTGGACATCCCTACTACATTGGAAATGCCCAAAACCTTGGCTATCAGGTGCAAGCCACAAACATCCACCCCAGTCAGCCTCTCCTCCGTCACGTGGTACCGCTTACTCACAAAAACTCTAGCATCCTCCTCACTGGTTACTAACGGCACACCTTCAAATGGCATCTTTCGCTCATCGTCAGTGCTAATGCACGACATACTGAAGTCCACAAAAAAATTCTCGAGACAAAAGTGTTAAACTTCCTATGCAAGCACTAATTACTAAATTAACTGGAGTCTCTTAAATGCTTTACTAATTGCCATACAAAAAAAATATTCTTCAATATGCACGCTAAAATACAAACAAACAAATGTTGTACAACTCTGCAAAAATGTATACTGTTCACAAAATCCTAAGCAAGGTCGCCATTTGTTACGACCTGGCACTCGGGTACACAAGGGCTCTCAATCAGGACTCGAATACGGCTCGCTGCCACAACGGAAACACACGATCCCAACCCCTGAGTACTGCCAGCCGAACAAAAAACACCAATACCCTCCAGAGTTCAATCTGCTATAACGGGGTATACAAGAACTCGGTACTAGTGTTCAACAACAGACTAATAAAGAGACAGGAATTATCTAGTCTGGTCAACAATCAAACAATGAAGTAAGAAACAACAACACCAAAGAATAGTGTTGGCCGAAGCCGAAGTAATCCACCCTTGACTAAGAACTTAAGAAGTCCTCCACCCTCTACTTCGGATCGGCACTATTACGTTACGTTAATTAATAGTCCTTAAGCATCGAGCAAGGAATCTTCTGAAAAAGGTTAGATGCTTCTCGGATGCTCATAAGAAGTACGTATCTGATTTTGAACAGTAATTCAATAAGCAAAAACACTGGCAATTAAATACTATTAAAGGTTTAAATTGGCATAAGAATAATTAAAAGAATATGCAATAGTAAATGGCAAACATTAAAAAGAAGTACTCCGCAAATGCAACGGCAATAGCCTACTCGGATTGTGCTCGTGGGCCACTAATCACTAAAGTAGCCAAGCGTGCAACACATGAAATCAATAGTGCATAAACAATATCATACATAAGGAAAGCTTCAATACTATTCTGTATCTACTAATCGAGTAAAGTCTAGCTGGGGTACTGTGGGCAAAAGGTAGCAGTGACTGAGCAAAAACGGCTCGTAGCCTAGCGAAGTCCTCACAACTGTTTAAAGTATTACGTTAACACTAACAAGTGCACTTTGAGAAATCCAGATCCCTTGTATCTGGTTTTCTCCCGGCTCCTTGACAAAGTAAAAACAAACTGTTAATAAAATACAGGGTGGTTAGGCTCTTGCCCTCACGCACTGTAAATTATTAACTCAACACAGTCAGCCGCGAAGACAACCTAGGCTTCACTGAACCGAAACGAGTATGCAGGTTTATCGCTTAACCACTGCATCAAACAACAACTCGTAACACAGAAAAGCCTTACCCCAGTCTAGCATTACCTAGACTAGCAGAAAACAGGAATAATAATAATAACACACAGGGAAATGCATATACAAGTGCAACAAACATAAATCAATCCTATTCTAAGTTAACCCTTCCAAAATAGGCTATCTAATAGGCAAGTATCTAGTGAGAACTCAAGCGATAATACGTTGGCTGACTAGCTCTGCACCAACGGGACCATGGAAGTTAAACAGGCAGGGAAAAGAGGAGATAAGAATGTAAGGTAGTAGAGAAAGTTCACATTAGTCAGAAGAATATATAGTTAGCAAGGGAAATGAGAAGTCACTCTGCCTAATGAGTTCTGATGAAAAAATGGCTAGACTTCCCTTTTATACCCGGCCCTCTAGTGAGCCCAACGTGAACTATTAAGGACCGCCCACTGACAACCATTACGTAATTTCTCTCTCTCCTCTGGGATAGACAAAGGCTCCCCTAGCACTGAGGGGAGGGGGGAGGGGGGAGTGCTAGTGAGTTAGGCCCACCTGCCGCATGGCGCACCCACTGACCCCCAACTGTGGCTGCTGCTTCTCCCATTATTACAAATAAGTTTTACACACAATACTTATAACTAATTATATAAAATAGAACTCGTTGACTCAGATGAAAACAAAATACATATTCATATTACTTATAGTACAACGGCTCACATGAACTAAGTTAGGAAACTCTACATAGACTACAGCCAAAGTTCCTGCCCTGACGATCCTAGCGAGAGTGGTGCATGACTAGGCGTTCTGTACAGCATGCTCACACGTGGACATGCGTCACACCGGCGGGAAAATTATGGCCCATCCCAAAATTAATCCACACCTTACTGGCGGTCTGGGCGAAGAGGGAAACGCTGCACTCAGTAATGTCATGGACCTCTCCTCCGCCAACGGTATGGGTAGACACGGATACGTCAGGCACGATAGGTTGGGGATTTCAGTCAAACCAGGGGTACCAGGGTCAGGGGCTTTGGTCCCACTTAGAAATCTCCCACATCAATGTCAAAGAATTACTAGTCCCCTTGTATTTCCTTCAGGCTCACGGCTCTACTTTACGGGGCAAGTCGGTGGCCTTCAGAATGGACAATCTGAATGCAGTTCACTGTATTCAGAAACAGGGGTCAACGAGATCAAGGAAGTTGCTAAACGTGTCGGAAGAGATTTTTTCTCTAGCCAACAGGCTAGACATTTATCTTCACACATCTTATCTCCCAGGCGTAGCAAACGTCTGGGCAGACGCTCTGTCCCGGAAACAGAGCACGACAGTAGAATGGGAGCTCAAGCAACCCATTTTCAACCTAATGATTGCAGAGCTCTACCATCCACAAGTGGATCTGTTTGCATCCGAGGGGACTCACAAACTCCCTCTATACCTCACCCGCCAGACGGAAACGCTGGCAGGGGGGCCGGACGCCCTAGTGACAGACTGGAACAGATGGAGCTCCATCTATCTGTTTCCACCGCCAGACGCGTCACTAATGTGCCACGTAGTGAACAAACTACGAGATTATCGAGGCTTAGTCTCGCTCATCGCGCCCCTGTGGCCGGCGCAGTTATGGTACCAGCAATGGAAGACGTGGTGCTCGCACCCGGTGTCGCTCCCGGTCGAGTATTTCCACTTAGACACGATTGGCAACCTAGCGACCTCGCTGACTTTTGCATTATGGACATTCAGGAGGCCAAGTGGCTAGCACCGTATGGTAGAGATGTGACCAATAAATTAATCAATCAATATACTCAGTCTACGAAACGACAGTATCAATCACATTGGCAAGCCTTTACTTCTTGGATCATTAGAACAGAACAGACTGTGCCCTCAGTGGCGTTAGTATTTAATTATTTGAATTATCTGTTTGAGCAGAAACGTTTATCTGTGGTAACGTTAAAAAATCACTTAACTGCGATTAGAGTGCCCTTTTTAGACCTTACAGGTCTCTCCATACCGGTGGCGGAGGAAACAGGTTTTATGAGAGCATGTTTTAAACTCCGCCCACCTCCCCGTCAGCTCATGCCTACTTGGTCTCTGGACAAGGCATTGTCTTTACTTCACTCTCGTCTGTACCAAAATACTGCAGATTTTGCGTTACTTTTAAAAAAGGCTGTATTCCTTTTGGCTTTGGCCACCGGGAACAGAGTGTCTGAGCTAGCGGCGATGAGCAACACCTAATTGCCTTAGGTTTGGTAGACTTAATGAATGTATTCACATTGCACCTTCCCCGGGAGTTGTAGCCAAGAATGAGCACAGTGCGCACGTGTTTTCTGAGTTCACTGTGCCGGCGTTAAAAAGGGGAAAGGTGCACCATAATCTATGTCCAGTGCAAGCTCTAACCAAATATTTGAGAGTAGCTCCTCTAAATCCCCAAGGTGCTTTATGGGTAGCGAGTACGGGCAAACGCTTACTGAAACGGAGGTTAGCTTCTCTTCTGGTCGAAGTCATTAAAGAGAATAATCCCGGCGTTGTGGGTAGAGCCCACGATTTACGCAAATGGGCAGCCTTTTTACGTTTCTTGAAGAACTTTTCAGTTGAAGATATTTCGTCCACACAGTTGTGGGCATCTAATCATACGTTTTTGACTAGATACTTGTCAGTTTCTCTAGACAAACCTTCCTTACCATGTATAGCTTTAAGGCAGAGGGTCTAGGTGGCCCTTCAGTTACTTTTGTTTACTTTCAAAGGGAAAAGGAGGGGGGGGGGGGGGGAGGGGTGCAGTCAGTGTAACATAGGACACCCTAGACCCCGCCGGAATGTAAGAGCTGTGAGACAAATTATGGATAATGTGATATGAATATTTCTCTGTTCTATTCAGGGCGAGAAATTTTGCTAGTACATTGTTAGTACAAACAACAGTGTTGTTATAGTAGTTTTAGCTGTGAAAGCAATTTAGTTTAAACAGTGGAGATCGTTTGTAAAACATTTCCACGAATATTATGGGGTTTATTATGTGCACATGTAAACTTATAACTTATTATTTTTGTCACCACTCGTTGAGTGGGGTGCCTTAATTTGTAACTACAGATCTGTTCACAGAATCTCCAGAGTTACCCTTTTTTGTCAAGCAGGCTTCTTTGAAGCACGCACCTGCTTGAACCCCTTTTTTGTATATATATATGGGCTGCGCCATGTTTAAATATATTTTCGAAGTAAGAATACTATGTGGTTGTTTGATTATCTGCTTTTCTAGAGTTATGATATGATTACGAATGTCCCCCTCCAGTCTTAGAAATCAGGCATGTTCGTCAATGATAGAGGGGCCACTAATAAATTATAGGTTTGACTCCTGTAAGGAGATAAAGAAAACCTAATATTTAGTAGTGGCACCGTAATCATTGACGACTGGGGCCCTCCCGACCATCCCCTTCCCATTCGTTGATGTATTAAGGATTTTGGTTTACTTGATATGTCAGTGAAGGAAGAATGACGCCTGAATCAGCGTCTGGTCAAAGATCCAAGTACATCCACGATATGATGGGAAGCTTATTGGATAGTTATTCTTATTTTGTTTTTGTTTTTATTGTTTACGAAGTTTTTTCGTAGTGAGAACCCAATTCATAATGACTGAAGCCATGAGTGAGGTCGCGTGCGCTCATGATGAAGGCTCCTCAGATTTTAAATGCTCTGCGCGGTAGATTCAAACTACGGTGATTTAGTGTTTGAAGAGTATGCCTTATGTAATAGGCATGTTCGTCAATGATTACGGGGCCACTACTAAATATTAGGTTTTCTTTATCTCCTTACAGGAGTCAAACCTATAATAGTTGACTAATATACAGTAATTATTATGCTTTTATGAAGTTATCTTTCATACTTATTACTCTGTGAGTTATTATAGTTTATCCTGTTGTTCTCAAAAACTGTGCTTCCGTGCTGACTCCCTGCCTAAGCAAACTCTTTCGTCTCTGTCTATCCTCTAACGTCTTCCCTTCATGCTGGAAGTTTGCTCACATTCAACCTGTCCCAAAGAAGGGTGACCGCTCTCAACCCTCCAACTATCGTCCAATTGCTCTTATCTCTTGTCTTTCTAAAGTTTTTGAAACTATTCTTGCTTCCAAATTTCTTAAGCATTTCTCTTCTCATAATCTGCTCTCAGATCGCCAGTATGGCTTCCTTAAGGGTCGCTCTACTGGTGATCTTCTTTCATATCTTACTAACTCTTGGTCATCCTCCTTCTGGGACTTCGGTGAGACTTTTTCTATTGCACTAGACATATCGAAAGCCTTCGATAGAGTCTGGCATAAATCTTTAATTTCTAAACTACCCTCCTTCGGTTTCTATCCCTCCATCTGTGCCTTTTTCTCTAATTTCCTTTCCGGCCGTTCCATAGCTGCGGTTGTGGACGGCCATTGTTCACTTCCTCACCCTATAAACTCCGGTGTTCCTCAGGGCTCTGTCCTATCTCCTATTCTCTTTTTAATTTTTATAAATGATCTCCTTAACTGTACCTTAATTCCCATCCATTCATACGCAGACGACTCAACCTTACACTACTCCATTAGGTTTTCAGAACGCCCCAGCCAGCAATACCTCAACGACAAACGTAATGAAGCCATAGAACTCTTAAATTCTGATCTAAATACTATTTCCAATTGGGGCAGAGAAAACCTTGTTAACTTTAATGCTTCCAAAACCCAATTTCTCCATCTATCTACCCATCAGGATCTCCCAGCGGACTATCCCTTATTCTTCAACAATACAAAAATCAACCCTTCATCTTCTCTCAATATTCTTGGTGTCTCTTTTTCTTCTGCTCTCATTTGGAAGGACCATATTACCAGTCTTGCTAAGGCAGCCTCCCAGAAGCTGGGTGTGCTCAACCGCCTTAGGGGGTTCTTTTCCCCTGCACAGCTTCTTGCTCTGTACAGGGGCATAGTGCGCCCTTGTATTGAGTATTGTTCACATGTGTGGGGAGGTTCCTCTCACACCGCTCTCCTAGACAAAGTTGAAAGGAAGGCCTTTCGTATCATTAACTCCCGTCCACTCACCAACTCTCTGCAATCTCTCTCTCTCCGCCGCAATGTTGCATCTCTCTCGCTATTCTATCGCTACTATAATAATCAGTGTTCCTCAGAGCTATCCCAGTGCATACCACCTCCTTTACGTAGGGCACGTGGTACCCGTCTTGCAACTCAATCCCACCCCTACTCTGTGCAACTCTCCAACCCAAGAGTGAAACATTACTCTCAAACTTTCTTCTACTCAACAGCTGAGCTCTGGAACTCTCTCCCAGAATCAGTCTTTCCCTCTTCCTATGACTTAAATTGCTTCAAACTCCGTGTGTCCAGGCATTTTGGCTCGAACGTCCCTTGATTTTGGCCCTGTCACTCTTTCAACTATGGGGGGGGCACTCGCTATAGACAGTTATGCCTTTTGCCTCCCTCAATCACATAGAAAAAAGAAAAACAAAATTACTTGTTCAAATTGCATTAACTTATTGTTTAACCCCTTCTATACCGACGATGTACTTTTCATTATATTCTGGCAACCATAAGGCAATTTTTGTTCAGCTTAGGAAGGACGTCTACCCATTAAATGGCTACTGCCTATCTAAATTAGTCCTTTTAGCCGCCATATATCCTCCCTAAGCTAAATAAAATTGTCTAAATGTAGCTGAAATCAAATATAAAAGACGACTCCGGTAGAGAAGGGGTTAAGGAATAAAACCTGTATATCCTTTACCTATGTGTTTTGTGTCCATTGCTTATTACTAGAGTGTGGATTAAGAGGGTTAAAGTTGATCCCTACTCAGTAGAGAGGTACCTAAGTTGATGATTAATGCTGATTCCTAAGTTGGAAATCGCAATCAGATTGTCTCACGTTATTTGAAAACGTGGCATAATACCCATGACACAAGAGCGTAAGACACTGATGTAACGGCTTGTTTTCATGTAAGACCCTAACATCTACAGTCTTCAGAAGATCCACAAGGAAGTCCTCCCTACCTTCTGTCACCGTCACACGACAGGACCACCCCCATGGACCAGGACGTCGTAGGGAATACCATGCAGGCAGCCACAACTTCAGAGATGGTCGGAACCTGCCTATATCTTCCCCGCAAGACTCCTAGAGGATCCTCGATCGTGCTGCTATAAATAGCCTATCCCTGTCTTATGTAACATTGCACCTCTACCCATATGATTTTGTGTGTTTACATCTTCTTCAGTCGAGTAAGAACCTACCTATAAAGTCAATACAACCCAAGTAAAATCCTGGTATAACATACAGTATATTTATTAGTGGCCCCTCCATCATTGACGATTATGCCTATTACATAAGGCACCCTCTTCAAACACTCATCCGCCGTAGTTTTGAATCTACCGCACAGAGCATAAAAAATTGAGGAGCCTTCATCATGAGCGCACGCAACCTCACTCATGGTTCAGTCATTATGAAATTGGGTTCTCACTACGAAAAAACTTCGTAACAAATAAAAAACAAAAAGAAAATAAGAATAACTATTCATAAGCTTTCCATATACTCGTGGATGTACTTGTGTGGATCTTTGACCAGACGCTGACTCAGACGTCATTCTTCCTTCTCTGCTCTGCGCTCAACCGACCCGGACGTGCCTCCCCACACTCCGCTCGTTCCGCATTTGTTGCGTCCCTAGTGAGTTTTTTCTCATTTGTTTACTCCGGGATGTATCGAGTAAGGTTAGGATATGCGTAGCAGGAGTGTCCTGGGCGGGTTGCCCGCAGTGCAGTGTATTTTGGGTCGTGTGTTTGGGGCATCTATTTCGGGTGTTCCCTCGTGGTCCTGTTGTGGACATGTGAACTTTTTCACGGTTAGCTAGCTTTGTGATGCAGGCGGCTTTCATTACGCGTTATTATTGCTGCCTTTTATCTTTCTGATGAGGTAGCTTTTTATTCTCTGATGTTCCCAGCGTATTTTTCTTCACTTAGTGAAGTTTTTTCTGGGTCCCGAGTCAGTTCTTCCCTTTACCGGCAAGTTTTTGCTACAGTGGTGTGTTGACGGTGGTTCCTGTTGTGATATAATTCAGTGCTTTTTGTGTATATTACGACATGTTTACTGTGTTTTCCGTCTGCTTAGGCCTAGCCAGCCTCTCGTAGCTTTGCCACATGCACAAGTGTTATTGATTTATGTTATAAATATGTACTACTGTGTCATGTGTGTCCTGGTTTAGTTGTGTATTGGCTAATTCCACGGAGTATATATTATGTGTCCTGGATTAGTTGTGTATTGGCTAATTCCTCGGACTATTTGTGTGACGTGGGTTAGTTGTGCTTTGGCTAATTCCACGGTCTATTTGGTGCGTTCAGATTGAATCTGAATGGGGTGGGTTGCCTTTTCCGGTGGGTTTTCTCGGTTACACCATGAAAAACCGGCTGGTTGCCGAGTTTTAATCACGCGTGGTTAAGAAAGGCTTGTTTTCCCCGGCGATTAGTGGCCTGAGGCTCTCCAGGACTGTGTCTCTGTGGTGGGGCCTGTGTTCAGGCATACTGTGTTTCCCGGCGGGATGGCTTTACCCATTTAACTAAGTGTTCATACGGACACTTGTTGAGTTGAGTTTTTCCCGGTTTTTGCAAAGCCAGTAAAACTAGGCTGTTTGTTGATCTTTCCTCCCCGGCGATCTTTTGCAAAGAAGTGGGGATAGGAATTTTGGGGTTAACGTTAAAATTCACACCCGGCGGTTGCACCTTGGGAGGGTAGGATTAACGGATTTGTTTAATTCAGTGAAGTTAACCAGACATTCGAGGGTTACGATACGTATCGCCGCCATTCAACATACGGCGATCTAGAACGCTTCGGGAGAAGCCAGATCTAGCATTTAAGACAGGCTTCCCAGTTTTTGATCTGCGAGATAATACGGGGGCCGGCGTCTTTGATTTTTTTTTTCCAGTAAGAACTTAACAAACACCACTGGGAAGACTGTGTCATATATAAAAAAGCCATGCTGGTCTTTATATTATGTCAGAGGATATTCATAAATCTTTTGGACAAGTTAAGATATTCTGAAATCTTTAATTACGAACCTTCCGCGTAGCAAGCCGTGATAGTTGTGTATTACGTCTCGTTACCCGGCGGGTTGTCTAACACTTGTGTTCGAACATGTTGGTGTAGCCTTATGAGCATTAATTCCTGGAAATTTTCTTTTTTTCCAGGGCTGAGTTCCGGCGGGACTCTCGAGAACCTGGAGTAAACCGGGGGTGGGTTCGTGTTTTCCACCAGTCTCTGTCATGGCTACCATAAACCCTGTTTTTGCCTTGTGTATTGCTCCCTCCTGTTCAGGTATCCCTATATTTGCACACACTCATTGCATTACATGTGTTAAATGTCTAGATCGCTCAAGGGGTTTGTGGGTAACGGGGAACTGTACCTTCTGTACTCAATTGAGTGCCAAAGTGTTGCGGGACAATAGTGGATCCGCGGCGGTCGCTTTGAGGGAGGTCAGGCAGCAGTTGTCAACTTATGCTACCACGGTGGCTCATAAAGCGCTGCAATGTGATAATGTAATTCTTTGGGATAAATTATTGATTGAGCACCCCGCTATTAAACGTACCTCTAGAGTAACTGTACGAAAGTCGGCAGAGACTGGGCAGGGTACAGCACTTTCTCTGGTCCCTACAACTTCTAAGAGACCTCGTGAACCCACGCCCCCGGTGACAGCCTCCACGTCACGGGCGCGGTCCAGGTCCAGGTCGCCCCTCAGACAACAGTCGCCTAGTCACTCTTCTTCACCAGCAAGAAAGAGGAGAAAAGAGGAAAAGTCCAAGGACAGCTCTAGTGAAAGATCAGAAAAGTCTAAGAGCAGTGAAAAATCTACGTCACATCGCAGCCACAAATCTTCCAGGAAAGATTCTAAGGAACGAAAGGCCTCCCGGCGTTCGCCGGAGCCTCGTGCCTCACATTTTGCCTCTACTCCCGACTCATCTAGTGTCCAATCTGATGGGGCGGGAGTGGAGTCAGAGACTGTGGTGGGGGTGTTGCCGGCGGACAGGTTACCAATGGATATTACACACTTGGCGTTAGAGAGTTCTGTAGGCAGTGGTCGCCCTTTAGAAGAATCTAGTGGGGGCTCAGTGGTTGATGGTGTTTCTGACTCCTAAGGGAGTTCGGGCCAAGGCCTGGGTGTATGGCGGTATTCCCAACCAGGGCATGAAGGCCCACGTTTGGTTCAAGACCCACAGGTACGGACGGACGTCCACCGGGACGCTGTGATCCCATCATCCATTCCTGATTTAACTTGGCACCAAGACGAGGTTCCGGCTTCGGCGGAACCCTCTCATGATGGGCCGGATGACAAGGATGAGGTGTCTATAATATCTGACATGGAAGTGCAAGAGTCGGGTTCAGTTCTAGACGAATCGCAAGATAGGAATGATTCACCTTTGAGTTCTTCTATCTATCTATCTATTGCCTGACGCCGTGATCCCCGAAGGGGTGGCCACGAACGAACCGCCCCCATGCACCTCTGTCCCCAGTCAGTCGACGCCCCTCCCCCCAACCAGCACCGCCTTCGTTCATGTAGTTCCTCACTCCATCCTTCCACCTCATATTCGGTCTACCTCTCCCCCTCTGTCCCTCCACCTTGCTCTCGTACACCCTCTTAGTCATTCTCTCGCTTTCCATACGTTCCATATGGCCGAACCATCTCAAGTTGTTCCTTTTCACACTTTCCAGCACATCTACCTCCACACCACACCTCCTTCTTACTTCCTCATTAGTCTGTCTATCCCTCCATGTAACTCCGCACGCACTCCTTAAGTAATTCATTTCCACTGCTCTCACTCTTGGTCTGAGTCTCTCAACCAACGTCCATGCTTCGCTTCCGTAAGTCAGTGTCGGGATTACCACACTGTCATGCAAGGACTTCTTCACTTCCATACTGACCACCCTATTTCTTGTTACTGCTTTTAGCGTTCCTACAACCCTCTTCCCCTGTTGTACCCTCTCCCGCACCTCTTCATCCATAGTCCCATCTTTACTCAACACACTGCCCAGATACTTAAAAGAGTTGACGATCTCCATAGCCTGACCGTTCAGCTTCACCTCACACTCTGTGACTTCACCCCTTTCGAAGACCATAACCTTGCTCTTCCCCGTATTTACCTTCAAATTCCGTTTTTCGCACACTGTTCCAAACTCATTTACCAGACCCTGCAACTCCCATTCATTATCACTCATCAGAACTGTATCATCCGCAAACAGCAGTATAGGTAGCTTCCACTCAATTCCCTCCCTTTTCAGCGATACACCAACATCCACTGCTCTTGATAGTATTTCTTTCATAACTCCATCCATATATACAGTAAACAACCACGGGGACATCACACACCCCTGTTTCAAACCAACATTCAGGTCAAAGAACTCGCTCTGCTCACTCATTTGAGTTCTTCATCCACTAAATTTGTCACGGCGGAGGAAATAGATGGGTTATTAGTAACTGCTCTCACAAAATTGTTTGGCCAACAGCCGGAGACTCCTACAGTGGACCTGGGAGCTCCCATGACAAGTTCAAGTGTTCGGCCTCTGATCGCTTCTATTGCTTTAACCAAGATTCCGCACCCTCCCCCTATATCACCTAATATAGTCGCTAGGCCTGCTTCGGCGGCATTGACTACTTCTAATGTAAGGGTGGTAACGGATGTGAATCCTCCCCCGTTGGATAAAGCACCGTTAAGAAAGGTAGCTATGCCCCTGTTATACGGTCCAGATGACTCATGGGTTCAAATGATCCCAACTAAGCCAGAGACAGCACAGCCCACTTTGTCAGGGGAACTTCCAGTGCCACGTGAGTGGGTAATCCAAGGAAATAAATCTAGAAAGTTACGAGCCTTGGATATTGCGGGTAATGTACTTGATGTTAATATTAAGGCCATTCCGAACCATTATCACCATGACTTTTTTGTGTATTCAGCTACGCCTGCACTGCCCCCTGCCTCAGCTTCAAAGCTGTTTTCTGACTGGACCAAGCATGACGGTTTTAATGATATAAAAGAACTGTCAGCTCTCACTCCAGAATTAGATTTACAAACGGTCACAGACACAGCCGCTAACCCAGTGTTGAAGGTGGGGCAGTTGGGTCCAGGACCTTGGGTGGAATGGGAAGTAGAGGCTCAGAACTTTGCGACCACCTTCACCTCAAAATCTTCCTCAGGACAGCCATTCTTGGTTCTCTATGCCAGTCTTTTCAGCCGGCGGAGTCCCATCTGCTTTATTTGCTTTTTTAGCTGCCCCCAAAATCAATCTCTGTGAACTTAAAGATCCTTTCACTACGCCTTCACCAGCTCACCTAGACCGGGAGTTTAGGCTACGAGGGAAGGCGTATAGACTTTTTTCCTAGTACATCGTTACGCACCAGGTGGCGAAATCTATGTTACGATCCACTCAGGCAATCGCGGACGCGGAAGCCAGACGATCGGTTGAACTATCTCGGCGATTACTCCTTCAGACTTCGGTTCAGTCGTTGGGAGATATACGCACGGCCTTGCTTGAGGCGGTGCGGGCGAGACAGGATTTTAGGATGTCCCTGGTGAGGAAACTCCCTGACAGAATTGCGAACCAGGTGGTCATGTCGCCGGTGCTAACTCCCTCGTTAATGTCCCCTGATGTGTGGAGAACTGTTTTCAATATGGCTCAGGCCTTTAAGCACAGTCCCACCCCTTCTAAGAAACCTGCTTTTAACTTTCCCAAACCCAAGCCAGTCGCAAAACCTCAGCCGGGTGGGTCAAAGCCCTTTCAGATACCTAAGTCAGCTTCCCCCCAAGGTCAGTACAGGTACAAACAAGGTAAGTTTGCAGGTCATAAAGGCCGAAGCTATAGCAGACCGGGCCAGGGCTCGTCTTCTGCCAACGCCGGCCAGTCGGCTAAGCATCCACCACCACCACCGCCACCACCAAAAAAGTAAAGTCTCTCTCACTCCCAGGGCCGGTCTCACGGCCGATGGATCAGAGGGTAGTACAGCCGGCGAACCCTTGTCTGCTAACTGGGTCGTTCCAGACATGTCACCACACATGGCCAGTAAATACTTGGGCGAGGATGGTGGCACACAAGGGCATCACCTGACAGTGGCTCCGACGACCTCGTTTACGTCAGCCGACAAAGGCAACTTTAGTTTCTTTAGAGGTGGAGTCGCTAGTCCAGGAAATGATCGCCAAGAATGTCATCATCCCGGTTCCTTAAAATTACCCAGTTTTCACATCCAAACTATTTTTAGTGCCAAAAAGGGACAGTGTTCAAATGAGACCAGTCGTAGACCTGTCTTATCTGAACCTCCATATTCACAACATGTCATTCAGGATGCTTACAGTAAACCAGATCAGGCTAACACTTCCGCCGGGAGGATGGATGGGTTCTTTAGACCTGACGGACGCGTATTGGCACGTCTCGGTCAACAAAAGATTTCAAAGGTTTCTGGCCTTAAGAATAAAGCATCAGACTTATGTCTTTCAGAGGATGCCGTTTGGATTGAACCTAGCACCTCACTTATTCACGAAATTAGTCCGGCAAGCCCTGATGCCCTTGTTAAGGCAAGGGATCAGGATTTTATGGTATCTAGACGACTGGCTAGTGGTGGCAGAGACGGAACAAGTATGCATAAATCATGTCAACATAACATTAAAACAAGTCAAAACTCTAGGGTTCAAGGTCAACCTGGTAAAGTCAAACCTTGTTCCCTCAAGAGTAGTTCAGTGGATAGGGCTGGTCTGGGACACAGCTACTCTCACTCTGAGTCAGAGTGTGGACAATCGCAACAGATTTCGCAGGAAATTGTTCACGTTCCTTCACAGTCTGACTACGACACGGAGAATCTGGGAGTCTCTGGTCGGCTCTCTCAACTGGATTCAACTAACGGTACGGTTGGGCCGGTTAAGAGTCAAACGTTTAATATTGGAGGGCAACAAATATTTTCCGCTAGTGCCGGCGAAAAAATTATGGCCCATACCAAAATTAATCCACAACTTACTAGCGGTCTGGGCGAAGAGGGAAACATTGCACTCAGTCATGTCATGGACCTCTCCTCCGCCGACGGTATGGGTAGACACAGATGCGTCAGGAATGATAGGTTGGGGCTTTCAGTCAAACCAAGGGCACCAGGGTCAAGGGCTTTGGTCCCATTTAGAAATCTCCCACATCAATGTCAAAGAATTACTAGTCCCCTTATATTTCCTTCAGGCTCATGGCTCTACTTTACGGGGCAAGGCGGTGGCCTTCAGAATGGACAATCTGAATGCAGTTCACTGTATTCAGAAACAAGGGTCGACGAGATCTCGGGGGTTGCTAAACGTGTCAGAAGAGATTTTTATTCTAACCAACAGGCTGGACATTCATCTTCACGCATCTTATCTCCCAGGCGTAGCAAACGTCTGGGCAGACGCTCTGTCTCGGAGACAGAGCACAACAGTAGAATGGGCGCTCAAGCAACCCATTTTCAACCGAATGATTGCAGAGCTTTACCATCCACAAGTGGATCTGTTCGCGTCCGAGGAGACTCACAAACTCCCACTGTACCTCACCCGCCGGACGATAACGCCGGCAGGGGGGCCAGACGCCCTGGTGACAGACTGGAACAGGTGGAGTTCCATCTATCTGTTTCCGCCGCCAGACGCGTCTCTAATATGCCATGTAGTAAACAAACTACGGGATTATCGGGGCTTAGTCTCGATAATCGCGCCCCTGTGGCCGGCGTAGTTGTGGTACCAGCAATTGAAGACGTGGTGCCCGCACCCGGTGTCGCTCCCGGTCGGGTATTTCCACTTAGACACGATTGGCAACCTAGTGACCTCGCTGACTTTTGCATTATGGACATTCAGGAGGCCAAATGGCTAGCACCATATGGTAGAAACGTGACCAATAAATTCATGAATCAATATACCCAGTCTACTAAGCGACAGTATCAATCGCATTGGCAGGCCTTTACTTCTTGGATTCTTAGAACAGAACAAACTGTGCCCTCGGTGGTTTTAGTTTTTAATTATTTAAATTATCTATTTGAACAGAAACGTTTATCTGTGGTAACGTTAAAAAATCACTTAACAGTGATTAGAATACCATTTTGGGACCTTACCGGTCTCTCCATACCAGTTGCGGAGGAAACAGGTTTTATGAGGGCATGTTTTAAACTCCGACCACCTCCCCGTCAGCTCATGCCTACTTGGTCTCTGGACAAAGCATTGTCATTACTTCACTCCCGTCTGTACCAAAATACTGCAGATTTTACATTACTCTTAAAAAAGGCTGTATTCCTTTTGGCTTTGGCCACCGGGAACAGAGTGTCTGAGCTGACGGCGATGAACAACTCACCTAATTGCCTCAGGTTTGGTAGGCTTAATGAATGTATTCACATTGCACCTTCCCCAGGGTTTGTAGCCAAGAATGAGCACAGTGCACACGTGTTTTCGGAGTTCACTGTGCCGGCGTTGAAAAGGGGAAAGGTGCACCATAATTTATGTCCAGTGCAGGCTCTAACCAAATATTTGAGGGTAGCTCCTCTAAACCCCCAGGGTGCTTTATGGGTAGGAAGTACGGGTAAGCGCTTGATGAAACGTAGACTGGCTTCTCTCTTGGTCGAGGTCATTAAAGAGAGTAATCCCGGCGTTGTGGGTAGGGCCCACGATTTACGCAAGTGGGCGGCTTCGTTACGTTTCCTTAAGAATTTTTCTGTTGAAGATATTACGTCCACACAGTTGTGGGCCTCTAATCATACGTTTTTGACTCGTTACCTCTCAGTAGCTCTAGACAAACCTTCCTTGCCATGTATAGCTTTAAGGCAGAGGGTCTAGGTGGCCCTTAAGTCACTTTTTGTTTTAATTTCAAGGAAAAGGGGGGCAGGGGGGGGGGGGGGGGTGGCAGTCAGGGTAACATAGAACACCTGTTACGACTGAGGTTTAAATATATCTATCTATCTATCTATCTATTGCCTGACGCCGTGATCCCCGAAGGGGTGGCCACGAACGAACCGCCCCCATGCACCTCTGTCCCCAGTCAGTCGACGCCCCTCCCCCCAACCAGCACCGCCTTCGTTCATGTAGTTCCTCACTCCATCCTTCCACCTCATATTCGGTCTACCTCTCCCCCTCTGTCCCTCCACCTCGCTCTCGTACACCCTCTTAGTCATTCTCTCGCTTTCCATACGTTCCATATGGCCGAACCATCTCAAGTTGTTCCTTTTCACACTTTCCAGCACATCTACCTCCACACCACACCTCCTTCTTACTTCCTCATTAGTCTGTCTATCCCTCCATGTAACTCCGCACGCACTCCTTAAGTAATTCATTTCCACTGCTCTCACTCTTGGTCTGAGTCTCTCAACCAACGTCCATGCTTCGCTTCCGTAAGTCAGTGTCGGGATTACCACACTGTCATGCAAGGACTTCTTCACTTCCATACTGACCACCCTATTTCTTGTTACTGCTTTTAGCGTTCCTACAACCCTCTTCCCCTGTTGTACCCTCTCCCGCACTTCTTCATCCATAGTCCCATCTTTACTCAACACACTGCCCAGATACTTAAAAGAGTTGACGATCTCCATAGCCTGACCGTTCAGCTTCACCTCACACTCTGTGACTTCACCCCTTTCGAAGACCATAACCTTGCTCTTCCCCGTATTTACCTTCAAATTCCGTTTTTCGCACACTGTTCCAAACTCATTTACCAGACCCTGCAACTCCCATTCATTATCACTCATCAGAACTGTATCATCCGCAAACAGCAGTATAGGTAGCTTCCACTCAATTCCCTCCCTTTTCAGCGATACACCAACATCCACTGCTCTTGATAGTATTTCTTTCATAACTCCATCCATATATACAGTAAACAACCACGGGGACATCACACACCCCTGTTTCAAACCAACATTCAGGTCAAAGAACTCGCTCTGCTCACTCTCCACACGTACTGCCGCCTTTGCACCCTCATACATGCTCTTCACTGCTTTCAGCAACTTGCCCTCTACTCCGTATATTCTAAGTACTTTCCACAAACCTTCTCTATCCACTCTGTCATAGGCCTTCTCCAAGTCCATAAAGGCAACATACACCTTTTGTTTCTTCTCCAGATACTTCTCCACAACACAATTCAGGGTAAAAATCTGATCTACACATCCTCTTCCCTTCCTAAAACCTCCCTGCTCGTCGCCTATCCATTTCTCCGTTCTCACTCTCACTCTCTCAATCACTACCCTACTGTATACCTTCCCTACTACGCTTAGAAGACATATTCCTCGGTGGTTACCACACACTCCTCTTTCCCCTTTGCCCTTATATAGGGGGACTATTATGCCAGTCTTCCAGTCATCGGGTGCACTCCCCTTCTCCCATGCTAGTTTGCACATTTTCCATACCCATTCTATCACTATCTCACCACCATACCTCAACATTTCCCCACACACTCCATCTGTTCCTGGTGCTTTCCCCAACTTCACTCTTTTCATGGCTTCCCACACTTCTGACCTCCTGATCCCCACCTCCTCCTCCACTACTTCTCTTCTTCTCCTTCCCATACCATATCCAGCTATGTTTGCTGGCTCTTCATTCCTTTCATTTAGCAACTCACTGAAGTACTCCCTCCATCTTTCGACTCTCTCTTGCTTCTCAGCTAGCATTCTCCCATTCTTATCTTTCACACCCTTACTGTTTCCCTTGCTACCTTCCCTAACTTTCTTGACTTCTTTCCAGAACAGTTTCTTACTCTCCCTCCATTTTACACTCAGATTCCTTCCAAATTCCTCATCTACTCTTCTCTTACTTTCCTTCACTACTCTCTTCACCACCCTCTTACTCTCCACGTACCTCGCTCGTTTCTGTCTCTCTTTAAATATATCAGGGCTCTTATTCATTGGACTAGTAATGGCATAAATGCTACAACGGAAAGCGCTAGATCCAACCTCTGATGTATATTCCCAGTGAACAAAGAACACAAATACTCTACAGAGTTCTATATGCAATAATAGGTTATTAAACTCTCAATAAATGTGCGTCTACTCTAGGCTTAATGTTATGTGAAAACAGCCTATTACTACCTATAACCGAAGGTGCTTAGTTACGGTATGCAAATTAAGGTGGTAAGAGAAGTTACAGCTTACGTTACTTTAATCAATAAATGTCAGGCACTCTGCATGAAAGAAAGTGCACTAAAGTCCTTCAACACTAACAAGGAATCTTCTTTAAATGTTAGATGCTATAAAGATGCTCGTATCGGAAATGGAACCCAAAAAGGCAGGCAGCGGAACAATGTTCGTGCAGGCTATGCACACAAAAAGGCAGAATATATAATGCCGTCGGAGCCAAGAATATCCTAAACACTACAACAATAATAATGATCGCCACAACAATGCAGTATTCCTATCAACAAAAAGAGCCTAAGTCGTTTGTGTCTCCATACATCAAACTAGGCTGCGAAATGCTTGTGTAATCATAAATGGGTATGCATAAAAAGAGTAATTAGGTTAATATACTTAATGTCTACTATGACTGATAAAGTCTAGCTAGAGTCAATGATACGAGATACTGGTGCGCATGGCATGCCGCATAGCCTAGTGCAAATCTCAAGTCTGTGCGTCAAATATTACGTTATAGGGAAGGGTAGCTCTCTTGAGAAACCTTAATACCGAAGTATTAAGCGTTCTCCTGGCGTACCTCAAAGACAAACAACGAGCTTAGAACAGTGCAGAATGGTATAGGCAAAAAGCCCTCATTCGTGCATGCTCTACTCTCAATGGCACACAGACTAGAATTTACTCAATCAACTCCAGTTCTCAGGTATGTCGTGCAGCTTTTTCCTAAAGCCAGCACTCATAGGAAACAATACCTTATAATATCAGACCCCTAGTCTAGCATTATCTAATCCAGCAGAACACTAATAATTATAGGAAGCGGTACTTAAACAATATAAATGCCAACCAATGCTTCGTGATCAACTTATCTTAACAACTAACATACATGGGTTATATCAGACCTTAACGCACAATACAACTGGCCAGCATGAAGCTGATTTTGCAGAGTTAACCAGAGGGGGTATCTATCTATCTATCTATTGCCTGACGCCGTGATCCTGGCCACGAACGAAACGCCCCCATGCACCTCTCTCCAAGTCAGTGTCGGGATTACCACACTGTCATGCAAGGACTTCTTCACTTCCATACTGACCACCCTATTTCTTGTTACTGCTTTTAGCGTTCCTACAACCCTCTTCCCCTGTTGTACCCTCTCCCGCACCTCTTCATCCCGTATTTACCTTCAAATTCCGTTTTTCGCACACTGTTCCAAACTCATTTACCAGACCCTGCAACTCCCATTCATTATCACTCATCAGAACTGTATCATCCGCAAACAGCAGTATAGGTAGCTTCCACTCAATTCCCTCCCTTTTCAGCGATACACCAACATCCACTGCTCTTGATAGTATTTCTTTCATAACTCCATCCATATATACAGTAAACAACCACGGGGACATCACACACCCCTGTTTCAAACCAACATTCAGGTCAAAGAACTCGCTCTGCTCACTCTCCACACGTACTGCCGCCTTTGCACCCTCATACATGCTCTTCACTGCTTTCAGCAACTTGCCCTCTACTCCGTATATTCTAAGTACTTTCCACAAACCTTCTCTATCCACTCTGTCATAGGCCTTCTCCAAGTCCATAAAGGCAACAACCTTTTGTTTCTTCTCCAGATACTTCTCCACAACACAATTCAGGGTAAAAATCTGATCTACACATCCTCTTCCCTTCCTAAAACCTCCCTGCTCGTCGCCTATCCATTTCTCCGTTCTCACTCTCACTCTCTCAATCACTACCCTACTGTATACCTTCCCTACTACGCTTAGAAGACATTTGACTTCTTTCCAGAACAGTTTCTTACTCTCCCTCAGCTATTCTTACCTCTTCTGTCCACCATGCTGTACCTTTCACTCCCCTCCCTCTTCTCCTCACTCCACACACCTCCTCACATGCTGCACAGATCTCATCCTTAAACACCTTGCTCATCTCCTTCACTTCCTCCATAACTTCCAGGTCGAACCCACCTAGTCGTCAGAGGGGGTATAATATTAATAAAAGGTGGTGAAATATATGGAAAATGAGAGAGATAGGCAGAGGAAAAGATTCTCAGGTGCAGTTCGGGGGACAGGTATCAAAGGATAAAGAGAGATGCGTTCTAGAAACCAGATCTGAGGGAGAGAGTGGCGAGGAACCTGTATATATACCGGGACTAGTTTGCACCGCGCAGAGTAACACGGTAACAAATCCTCTAGCCACTAGCAAAGAAGCTAGCAACATGGTAAGGACCTCCCTCAACCAACCCCCACGAGGCAGCCAGCCGTGACGTCATCGAGCGGGACAAAAACACTGCGCGCCCCCCTCTCACTCTGTTCTACTCTCTCTCTCTCTCCCAGATCCCATCATTACTAGGTAATGATAAAACATATACTTTACAATTAAATATAGAAAGCCTTGACATGGGTGAAAACAAAGAGCCTTTCTGGACTGCTCATGACACGAGCTTTCATATGAAATAAAGCACACTCTAATACATAAACTGTAGCCCCATCCACTGCCCTGGCGATCCTAGCGAGTCACTGTAGGACAAGCCATGCGGTTCTAACGGAGTGGTTAACGTCACACACCCTAGACCCCGCCGGAGTATAAGAGCTGTGATACTAGTTATGGGTATTGTTGATATGAAAATTTCTCTGTACTATTCAGTGCAGGAAATTGTGCTAGTACAATGATAGTACAAACAACAGTGTTGTTATAGTAGTTTAGCTGTGAAAGCAATTTAGTTTAAGCATTGGATATATTTTGCAAAATATTTCCACGAGTATTATGGGGTTGTATGTGCACATGTAAACTTATAAGTTTTTATTTTTCACCACTTATGTTGAGTGGGGTGCCTTTTTAACTTACAGATCTGTTCGCAGAGTCTCAAGAGTTAACCTTTTGTATCAAGCAGGCTTCTTTGAAGCACGCCCCTGCTTGACCCCTTTTGTATATATGTGCTTCGCCATTAAAATATATTTTTCAAAGTAAGAATACTATGTGGTTGTTTGATTATCTGCTTTTCTAGAGTTATGATATGATTACGAATGTCCCCTCCAGTCTTAGAAATCAGGCATGTTCGTCAATGATGGAGGGGCCACTGATAAATTATAGG
The DNA here is from genome assembly GCA_032716605.1 of Paralithodes platypus. Taxonomy (NCBI): domain Eukaryota; kingdom Metazoa; phylum Arthropoda; class Malacostraca; order Decapoda; family Lithodidae; genus Paralithodes; species Paralithodes platypus. Next base: position 27,791,818 of record CM064481.1, read on the forward strand.
TTTGACTCCTGTAAGGAGATAAAGAAAACCTAATATTTAGTAGTGGCCCCGTAATCATTGACGACTGGGGCCCTCCCGACCATCCCCTTCCCATTCGTTGATGTATTAAGGATTTTGGTTTACTTGATATGTCAGTGAAGGAAGAATTACGCCTGAGTCAGCGTCTGGTCAAAGATCCACACAAGTACATCCACGATATTATGGAAAGCTTATTGAATAGTTATTCTTATTTTCTTTTTCTTTTTCTTTTTTACGAAGTTTTTTCGTAGTGAGAACCCAATTCATAATGACTGAAACCATGAGTGAGGTCGCGTGCGCTCATGATGAAGGCTCCTCAAATTTTAAATGCTCTGCGCGGTAGATTCAAACTACGGCGGATGAGTGTTTGAAGAGGGTGCCTTATGTAATAGGCATGTTCGTCAATGTTTACGGGGCCACTACTAAATATTAGGTTTTCTTTATCACCTTACAGGAGTCAAACCTATAATTCTAACTGTCCTTATCTCACATATTCAAACTTTCTCTAATGGGGGAATGCTGGTTACCAGGCGCACTGATGGGTCTGAAGGCTAGCCTCCTCGCAGTCACCCCATCAAACAAGAAGAAGAAGAAGAAGAAGGGTCCAAGAGGACGAGGAATGGACACTGGAAGGAAACACAATGAAGAAGACGAGAGAATATAAATACCTGGGGGTTACAATAACAGAGAAAGGGTTTGACAAGGCAAAAAGCGAAAAGATTGGTCAAATGCAACAATGGCATGGGAGATTATTGAGCGCGACAAGATTAAGAGCGAATAGCTATGAAATAGTGCGAGGGGTATGGAAAGGACTAGGAGTACCTGCGATTATGTACGGCATGGAGGCGGTGGAAACGACGGTGGCAGAAACGAACAAACTAGAAACGGTACAAAATAAAATTGGAAGGACGGGATTGGGGGCAAATAAATACGTAGCACAAGAAGCAATCCGAGGAGAAATGGGGTGGAGTACGTTTGGAGAAAGGATAGGAAAAGCTAAAGGGAAATACAAAGTGAGGCTAGAGGTGATGGAGGAAAGTAGGTGGCCAAAGAAGGTATACAGATGGGCGAGCGAGGGAAGTAAATGGAACAGAGAGTGCATAAGAAGGTTGGGAAGGATAAATATAATACAGGACAAATGGGAGGGGAATTCAGAAAGCGAAGTGGAAGGGATGAGTGGGTGATACTGGAAAACGGGAGAGGGTGTATCAGAGAGATAGAGAAAGGGATACAAGAGGAGGGAAGAAAGAAATGGAGGGAAGCGGTAGAAAACAAAGCCACGCTGTCATACTACAGAGGGAAAGAAAAACCAGCTAGAGAACTCTTCTATGATGGGGGATGGGGATCTAAATTGCTGTTTAAAGCAAGGACAGGATCCTTAGAGACAAATGAAAGAACAAGGAGATGGAACGTGTGACACTTCTGCATAGTAGCCACGTGCGGGCATGCGCGCGCGTCGGCTGCCCAGCTGTTTAGAAACCGGCTGGCGGCAGCCGGCCGGCAGGCTTTTCCTTAGTATATATCCTACGACAACGTAACTAATGTCTGGGATATTCTTATGTTGTTTCACAGCTTGAAGCTGCCCTTATTCTTAACCAACGCATCTTAGTATATTTTATTCTCGATAGTTGATTATTTCATTATAATATATAAGATGTAAGTCTAGTGAGGGCGGGAGGAGACGAGCGGGAGAGAGAGACCGGCTTGGGACGTTGCTTCGCTTGCCAGCTTGGGACGAGCCTGAAAACGTTGCCATATGCAGTTGATCGCAACGTTAGGCTTAGTTTCGACTCACGCACGGGGTAGAGGATTTTGACCCGGCAACTGTGTTGAGTGTTGCCAAGCATGGGATGTATTTTGCATGCCTAGGGTGGGGTCCAGACAGATTCAAGACTCAGAGCTCACCTCACTGTCGTACCCTTTGGACCCCCTTGATATCTATCCCTCTCAACCCCACTTAGAAACTTTCTCTCTTACTTTGTATACCTTCCTTCCACTACTTCACCATTCTATTTAATTATCCCATCCCCTTGATAGACCTTATATCTATTATTGTATTAACGACGAGCTCTCAGATAACTAGATAGGATTTTGGGCTTTATGCAGAGACGTAATTGTTAATGAGACCTAGGAAGCTTTTTTGTTGTCTCATATTTGGTGGTTTCATGCTTGCTAGTGTGTTCTTGTGTCAGGTTAGCAGGGGCTAGACCGGAGGGGAGGCTTTTTGCGATCCTTTAAGTAAAGTCTGCTGGTGCGAGTCCTGTGGACCCGCACGACTTTACTAGGATACCCGTGGGAGTCTGGGGGCATTTTCTTGTCTGTGTCCCTGTGTGTCTAGCGTTGTGTTGTGTGAGGGCCCTTGCCTAGTCCACTCAGCACTGCGCTAGCACGTCTTGCTTTTGTTTTAGGGTCGCCAGGAGAGAGTCAGATACTTGCGATCTGAGTCTCTCAAGAGAGCACCCTTTCAATTAGAGTAATTTGGCGCACAGACTTGTGAACGTCCCTAGGCTAGAGCAGGTGGCTCAGCCCGGGTATCCGAAGCCTATATCCTTCCGGCTAGACCTCTGCCGCCTGGCAGATTAACAGCTAGGGGTTTATTATCTCTGTATGCTTGTTATTGTGCCACAGTTTACCGTTTTTGTGAGCATTGTGAGTCAGGGTGTGGCTTAGAGACTCTGTCCGAGCAAGCTTGCCTGACTAAGAGTGAGAAGCACACCTGTATGTGGTTATGTTGCGAGTTGCTGCCTTTATTTAATTATACCTATGCCATTATACACTGTATGGCCTATCACTAGTATTTATTCCTGCTTATGAGTTAAGAGTTCTCTAAATCCGAAACGTATTTTCTTTGCTAAGCATCAGATCCTACAGTAGCCGCATGCAGTTTAGAAACCCGCATCTTGTCTACCTGTACGATGTTTTGAGGACTGTTTGCTTTCACCTTCTTTCACGCAGGGGTGATTAGTTGTATTAATTAACGTAACGTTAAATGTACTTTCTTCTAGTTTGTTATTAAATTGTTTCTGCAATTTAATTCCGTTATCTATCTTTTCCTTGAAGCTTTAAGTCAACTTAGTTGTGTGATCTTTTATATAGCCTGCTTGATTATCAGCAGTCTATAGTGCGTGCACCCTGTAACCGAGTCATAGGATACCTCGTTGTCCAGGCAGGATTCTTGACGGTTTAGGGTGGTTTGTTGCCTAGGTTTATAGATAAGGGTTGGATCTAGCGTTTTCCGTTGTTGCTTGTTGCCGCATACCTAGTCCAATAGAAAGAGCCCAGTGTTTATATATCCCAGGACGTAACAAACGGGCTACGACCGCACTGTACGCAATGCGAACTAGGAGGAGACCCAATAGTCGAGGACATAGAACACATAGTAACAGAGTGTACAAAATATGATGAGGAGAGAATAGAGTTGGAGAGATACATGAGAAACAGAGTTGGGGAACTTAGGTGGGAGGAATTAAAGCAGGAAGAAGATAGAGGGGTAGGGGCACTGCTGGGACTAACGCAGGATATGGAAAATCGGTACATAAATAACTTGTAATTGTTATGTTCTCTCCACCAACCAACTTTACTCCTAAACTCGATTAATGAAATTAACAAACATATGTGGCAGTCCGGGGATTCGAACTCGGGATGCTTACACCGAAAATCAACACACTTATGCATTGCGCCACGAAAACAGAGATTCACCTTTAATAATTTGTAATATCCCCCTTCGACATGATCACACTTACCCCCTTAGCATGCATAATTCACACCTTCGGTAATGGCCAAAAAGTAGCAACAGTTAAATTTACTTTCTTTTGCCAGTGCGTGGGATCAAACTACCAACCTCTTGGGCTTGAGCCCAACATGTTATTAAAAAAAGAGCTAGCTAACTCGTTAGAGATTAAACGGGGGTATATATACAGTATATATCGGATATTATTCCTTCTCTCACCATTACACCCATAAGAGTTGTTGTTTGTTGTTGTAGACTTGTAGTTCCCCAGACTGTCTGGCCGAACAGTCCCGAGTCCGGTTGAACGAGGCTGCTCCAGATGCTCGGGCCCCCAAAAGGGCCAGGGTTAGATGAGATTTGTCTTGGAGAGGGCAGCAGAGGAGGGGATCATCAGCCCACGGGCTTGCACCCCCGGGCCAATGCCCCACTGTCAGCAGCCCATCTTGCAGTGCCACCCAATCGGGCGATCTCGCCAGCACCTAGAAGGAAAAGTAACACAGGAAAAGAGACAGACAGAAATGGCTAAGGTTGGGTAGAGGATGCCAAACCTAACTTTGGAAAGGACCAACCCTCACACAAAATAGTAATAATCAATGGCTGCTGACAACAGATTCATAATCCTGGAGGGTGGTCAGAACCTTAGGCACAGACCACCTCCCGATCATTATCACCACCAAAACCAGACTCACCCCAGCTAGCCACAAACACACATACACCAATTATAAAAGAGCTAACTGGGAAGCATTCACAAATGAGACAGAACAACACTTCACAACTCTAAACAGTACACCCATCACTAACATCAACAATGCTGTACACATACTCAATAAAACTATCCAAAACGCTGACAAGAAACACATTCCAAGAGGTAACAGAAAAAGACACAACCCCAACTTCACACCAGAAATTGAAAACCTCATCAGACAACGCGACACACTGAAACACTCCACAGCACCCCACACACAAGACATTACACAACAAATTCAAGCACTCAACACCCAAACTAACAACAAAATACAAGAACAACAAAAACTAAATTGGAATAACTTCCTACAAACACTTGATCACAAAACAAACCCCAAAAAACTCTACAAAACACTAAACAGCATCACACTTTCCAACAGCAACACAACACAATCACATGCTGCAATCACAACAACAGACTCTACTCCTTCATGTAAACAACAAGCAAACACTCTCATCAATCACTTCTCACATGTCAGCCACCTAAAACCTCACAAAGACGACCGACGTGTCATCCGACGTAAGAGACAATTCCCCACAGACCCTGACTATACACCCTTCACCAATCACCAGACAAAGCATATCATCAACAATCTCAAGCACTCACCCGCCTGTGGCCTAGACAACATAAGCAACATACACCTCAGACACCTGGGACCACAAGGCATACAAGCACTCACTAACATATCAAACTACAGCTATTCACACAACACAATACCAGACATTTGGAAGCATGGTATCATCATCACATTCCCCAAACCCAACAAAAACCCCACGCTACCCTCCTCGCACCGCCCCATCACACTCCTTTGCTCCCCCTCCAAAGTCATGGAACGCCTAGTATTACAACTAATTACACCCGACCTACCCCTAGCTCCAACACAACATGGCTTTAGGCCACTGCACTCCACAAACACTCTTCTCACAGACCTTACACAAAGAGCTTTTGACGGCATCAACTCAGCTAGACCACCACACAGATCACTATTAGTCACACTCGACATTAGTAAAGCCTTCGATGCCATCCCCCGCCACAACCTAACAAACAAAATCTACAACACAAACATGCACAACAACACAAAAAGGTGGCTGGCCAACTTCCTAGCAGGCAGATGTGCACACGTATCTTTTGCCGGTCAGTCATCTAAAATCAGAAACTTTCCAAACGGAGTCCCACAAGGATCCGTCCTATCGCCCGCACTCTACAATCTGTACATGCACGATATAACTACACCCAATACGCCCCAAATAAACTTAGCCTCCTATGCAGATGACAAACACTCACATGCACACACCATGACCCAAAAAGAGCAACAGATCTCCTTCAACCCTATCTCAACACACTACATGGCTGGTGCACTACAAACAGACTTAATCTAGCCCCAGCCAAATCCACCGCAACCCTGCTCACAAGCTGGACAGGAGAACACGAATACATCCCTCAACTCACCATAAACAACACACCCCTAACACATACACACACACCCAAAATCCTAGGAGTAACATATGATACTCATATGACATTCAAACAGCACACCACAAACATTAAAAAGAAACTGACACCCAGACTTAACGCCCTCAGGTCACTTGCTCACACAAAATTTGGACACAACAAAGAAACTACCACCACAGTATATAAACAATACATAAGATCAGTGATGGAATACACAAGCCCAGCCTGGGCTTCTAACCTAGCTGAAACACATCATAAGACCTTACAGACTATTTAAAACAAAGCCCTGAAGATCATTACAGGCTGCACAGCTACTGCACCCACAGATCACCTACATCAAGAAACCAAAATCCTCAAAGTCAAAGACCATCTGGACATGAGAGGCACTCAATTCCTGGCAGCAGCCTCCACGAACCAAGACCACCCACTAAACTACATGGCAACACACCCACAGACACCAAGAAATATCAAAACACCCAGCACACAGTATCATACACAATTATTGTCCTCTCTCCCTCCCTGCCCACCCCAAACCAACTTCCAGAAGCACATCCATACTCATATCTCTCGCCGCTCCATCCACTCACTCACAGACAACACGCAGCTGCATGCACGACCTCCCGAAATCCATCCTTCCGAATCCTCCCTCCCTCGCGAGGACAGAGTCCACCTGGCCAGGCTGAGATGCGGACACCATCCAGCTCTCCTGAGCTATCAGAAGTGACTGGATGACTCCGTTGTCGACGCCTGCCCGGGATGTAACACAGCACCCCATACCATTAAACACATCATAGAAGACTGCATTTCACACAACCACTTACGCCAACAACACAATCTACACTCAATGAGAGCTCTGTGGGAAAGCCCGATCGTGGCCATGGCCTTCCTTAGGAACTCGGGGCTGTTCGGCCAGGCAGCTTAGGGAACAACAACAACAACAACAACAACAACAACAACAACAGATTCATAATTAAATAAACGGATTGTGCTGTATATCCACAAAATTACTTGATAAGCATATTATATTCCCTTAGAGCCAAGATAACTTGCTCTTTATTCAGTGCGTAAAGGCTTGGGACCCATCCTAGAGTAATTGCAACAGCGTGATAGCGTAACATAGGACATTGACGCCAAATTATGATTCTCACTGTTAGCTGTACATAAAAAGAAAACTTGTGGGACCCAGAGGAAATATTTGTCTGTGTCTACTAGGTGACGATGGCTGTGTGTGTCTGGGAGTAACATGGAGGGTAAATAGGCCTCAAAGCTTGAGAACAGGAGGATGTCAGCTCGGTTAAAGTTATCAGTTCCCCATTTTGATAGATTTTCACGTAGTGTGGAGTAGGCAGTGGGGGTGTGTCTGGGAATCTGGAGGAAGTTTCTGCCATGGACATCCTTTTGGGGAGTTTCCTCTTGAAGTAAGGTGTGGGAATTATGCATGTGTGTGCAGTACATCGTTTGCCATACTATCACACTGTTCCTGGTGTTCTTTAATGGGAAACCAAACCTTTATTCACTGTGGAGTATTTGGATGTACAAGATAACGGGCTGTGGCATGGTTGTTGTTGTTGTTCCCCAGGCTTTCTGACCAAACAGCCCCAAGGTCCCGAGCAAGGCCAAGGCCATAACCGAGCGCCCCCACAGAACCCTCCCTGCATTACCACTAAGAATGCCCAGGTGACTGAAGCCGCTCCCAGTCGAGGAGCTGGGGAGAGTGCGGAAATACCTGGGACACCGAAGCCCCACCCAAGGCCCTGTGTCCCTTTACAATTATGAAGGATAAGTTGAGGGGCAAAGGAATAATGTGACGCTTTGGCTCCCAGTCAGTATATAGAGAGGTCAATCCACGGAAGAGACGCCGCCACTTGAGATCTAGTAATGGTCGCAATCCTCCGCAAGACTATCAATTACTCTTTAACAACACACAACTCAACCCTTCATCTTCTCTCAACATTCTACATGTATCTTTTTCATTCGACCTTTCTTGGAAATATCGTATTACCACTCTATCTAAAAAAGCTTCCCAAAAGTTAGGTGTGCTCAACCGCCTCCATGGGTTCTTCAACCCCGCACACCTTTTTGCTCTATATCAGGGCACAGTGCACTCATGTATCGAGTATTGCTCGCACGTGTGGGGAGTTTCCACCCATACCACACTTCTCGAAAGAGTCAAAAGCATTTCGCCTGATCAACTCACTTCCTCTTACTAGTTCCCTACAATCTCTTTCTACACGCCGCAATGTTGCATCTCTTTCACTCTTCTATCGCTATTACAACAATCAGTGTTCTTCAGAGCTCTCTCAGCGCATACCCCCTCCTTTGCTAGACATATCGAAGGCATTTGGTAGGGTCTGGCACAAATCTTTCATTTCTAAACTACCCTCCTTCGGTTTCTATCCCTCCATCTGTGCCATTGTCTCTAATTTCTTTTCCGGCCGTCCATAGCTGCGGTTGAGGACGGCCATCACTCACTTCCTCATCCTATCAACTCCGGTGTTCCTCAGGGCTCTGTCCTATCTCCTAAGCTCTTTCTAATTATCATAAATGATCTTCTCAACTGTACCTCCAGTCCCATCCATTCATACGCAGACGACTCTACCTTGCACTATTCAACTAGTTTTCCAGAACGCCCCAGCCAGCAATCCCTCAAAAACAAACGTAATGAAGCCATACAACACTTATCTTCTGATCTAACTACTATTTCCAATTGGGGCAGAGAAAACCTTGTTGCCTTTAATATGCTTCCAAAACCCAATTTCTCCATCTATCTACCCGTCAGGAACTCCCAAAGGACTATCCCTTGTTCTTCAACAATACAAATATCAATCCTTCATCTTCTCAAATATTCTTGGTGTCTCTTTTTCTTCTGCTCTTACTTGGAAGGACCACATTACCAGTCTTGCTAAGGCAGCCTCCCAGAAGCTGGGTATGCTCAACCGCCTCATAGGGTTCTTTACCCCTGCACAGCTTTTTGCTCTGTACAGCGCATCCTTGTATTGAGTATTGTTCACATGTGTGGGGAGGAACCGGAGGATCCTCTCACACCGCACTCCTAGATAAAAGTAGAAAGGAAGGCCTTTCGTATAATTCATTCCCGCCTACTCACCAACTCTCTGCAAACTCTCTCTCTTCGCCGCAATGTTGCATCTTTCTCGCTATTCTATTGCTACTACAATAATCAGTGCTCCTCAGAGCTCTCCCAGTTTATAGGCCTACCACCTCCTCTACGTAGGGTAGGCTACATGGTACCAGTCTTGGAACACAATCCCACCCCTACTCTGTGCAACTCTCCAACCCATGAGTACAAAGGAGTACAAAGGTACAAAGGAGTGAAACGTTATTTTCAGTCTTTCTTCTATTCAACTGCTTAGCTCTGGAACTCTCTCCCAAAATCAGTCTTTCCCTCCTCCTATGACTTAAATTGCTTCAAACTCCGTGTGTCCAGGCATTTTGGCTCGAACTTTCCTTGATTTTGGCCCTGTCACTCTTTCAACTCTGGGGGAGGCACTTGCTACAGGCAGTTCTGCCTTTTGTCTCCCTCACTCACATAGAACAAAAAAATAATAAATAATATATATATATATATAAAATGCCCCAGAACGAGAAGCCCACCACAGAAGCCATGAACGAACACCACACAGAAACACCAAAGGAAAGGTCCACAGAACGAAAGGACCAGCTGACCGAGCCCGCCATTCCAGACAGGCCCAAGCCCGCAGGGCTAAACAGCTCCAGGACACACCCATTTACCTTTTCTAAACTGACCATTTTCCACACCTCACGTACACTAACCCCCTCGTGTCCTACACTCCTAACTACAAAGATGATGAACAGGAATATACATTCATATTAAAAACACCCATGCCTGTCCCGACGTTGAGCCAATGCCAACACATCAGACAGCCATAATTATATCTATGTATGTTCTTGCATCCGAGAAGTAGATGTTATATATCTTAGAAGTTAAAACACCCACGCTGTCCCTAGACCTCGTATATCATTTTCCATGACGAGTATAGATATGTGTAACCCGTGCTCAGTCGCCCCTTGCATTGTTCCTCTAGTAACTAAGTATTAATATTAACATTCCCTAACATCTTGTCTTGCCAGACTAAGCTTCTGAAGACCCATCGCCCCATAAATCTATGTATGCAATCCTTAGGTTAAGTATTTCTATCCGCCATTGTGTTCACCTTTTTCCATTTACTTTCCACAATTGTCATACGTCTTCCCCTTGCCTCCTTCGTATCCACAGCCCACACTACGCCAATTTACTTCGTGTCTTACACCTCTTACCCCAACCAGAGATTGTATAAGATAACCTGGTTACCAGTATCTGTCATAAGTACCCCGAAAACAATAACTAAGTACCCCTACGAACTGCCGCTGTGGTTGGTATTTTATATTTAATAGAAAACGCAGTTCCCAGGGCCAACTAATAGTATCCATAACCCTCTGACTGATCACATAACTATCTTTTCCAGACTCATATACCACCCCATAGTTGCATTCCCCGGTAGCATTTGGCTAACGTATTCTACTGCCTTTTCAAACTTCCATATCAATTGTAGCCTAATGCCACCCCCACGCCCAGGGACCTTAGGGGCAAAATTTCCCTGTAGCCCTTGAACTTCCCCCCCCCTCTCATTAAGACACCCGCGCTTCTCGACTCTTGTCCGACCTAGCCTCTCTCTCATACCTCTTGAAGATCCTTGAATTGTCCGTTGCTAACGCTGTCCAACTTTTATATATATACTCCTATCCAGCCTACCTTCACTTAGTAGGCCAGAACAACATTAGAACTTTACTAGCCCCTTGCATGCCATCTATTCTCTTACAACACATTCACAACCCTGCACCCAATGGTCGTCGGTGCGAGGCTAGCCGCCCCGCCAGTAACTAACTTCTATTGCCATACTTCCAGATAAATGTGGCAGAGTTAGCAACCCAGTCTCCACCATATCCAGCAAACCCTACAATTAACAACCAGCTGAGTAAAACCAGCTAGCTAAGGCACCTTCGGTTTTGGTATTAAAGACACCCACATCTGTCTCATACATAGAGGGTTATTACAAACACTGGTGATATGGCAAGCCCCTAGCCACAGCCGCCGGACGACTATCACAGAAGAGAGGGCGCCCAGCTCCCCCTTTTTGCCCACCCGAGGAGGGAGACCCCCACCCCCGCGGAGGTATACCTGGCCCCTGTTTTGACTTTCGAGTCATTGCCAGGTAGCACAGGAATTCTTCCTATCGATGAACTAACCATGAATGACTAACACCTTTACTAACCTCTATTAACTCACAATAAACCATTTACCTTTCTTGCATGCTCTGATCACTAAATTAGCACCTCAGCTATACCATAGAATGAAGATTGAACAATCTAGAGAGACGCTCCTATCACAGCTGTCCCCATCCTCCTCGCAAAGTAGATCCAGTCTCTCTCCCCTAAATACGTCCAGTATAGCCAAAATAGTACCTCTTACTAAGGCTCAGTTATATGAAAATATAAAGGCTTCCTATCGCCCTGTGCCACAACAGTAAATACCATCTTACCTAGTCCCCATATCTATTGAGAGCTCAATTAAGTCCATAAGACTCGAGATCCCTACTGTCTACAGGGTCCAGAACCGAGCCTATAAATCTAACTCCCGCCCCCAGTCAAATCAGTTGAAAGCTAGACACCAACCAGGGGTCACTACCCTGCAGTTAATTTCTAGCTCTGCCCTTGTGTTGTTCCGGAGTGAGATCCCAGAACCGGCAGACTCCGTGGCAGATTTGGATAGAAGGACCTGCCCACGTATTGAAGAACTTCACACATATGGCCCCCTTGGACGGCCGCGGAACCAGTCGTTAGCCCCCAACATCATGGACGCAAGATAACCAGGACCAAACCCATCAGATACTACCCAAGATTCCCTTTAGCAGTACTACATATTACTGTGCTGTTTAGAGATTCACTAATTAATATTTCTACGAAGTGGCTAAGACCTTGCCCAGTGTAACTCATACTTAACCATTCCATTTGGGACGTACTAAGCGATCAGTGCTCTTTAATTAACAGGCGACCTTGACTCTCGTAATTACCTTATTCAGATATTAAAACTCTAGTGATATCTAACGTTCGCCCACTGATTTGCATTCTATGTATTTCTGAGACAAGGATATAAAACTTAGATCAGTACCCCCTGAGGTTACTAGAATTCCCGTGCTCTAAAATACGCGTGTCTAATCTAGTCTGTGAACTACTACTTGTGCACCAGAGCTACCAGTAATAAATCTAACAGTGAATATGAATCTATAAGTAACATTGATGGTCTTCGGTATATAAACCTGTGAAATCAAAGCCAGTGATCAGAAGATTAATACCTGAACGTTGGAAGTGGGAGACTAGGCTCCATCCAGATCCACTTATGCTAGTGTTGTTCAATTCTATTATATTGTCTTACACAAGTATTCTGCAGTGGTATATCAATAAACGTGATCATGTAACTTGCTACCATGTGTTTCTTTGTGTTCTCTATTCCTCATATCTTGTATTGTGCATGCAGCCTTATATACCCAGTCAATTTAGAACTCACATTACCCAAGTTAAACCTGTAGAAAAACAGGGCATAACATTGGCGGCAGCGGTGGTTCTTGATTCGGATAAAAGGTTGCATTACACTGCAAGTTTGGAACAGTAGAAGCATGGCAACATCGCGAAATCTTCAGCCACTCGCACACATTCCCAAGTATGATGTAAACACATATGATATCACCAGTTACTTAGACATAATAAAGCCAGTGTACGATGTGGTACTTCATAATGACCGCGAAAAAATCGCCATGGCAATTTTGCATATTATACAGTTGGGAGAAGCCGTTTCCCAACTTGTTGATAAGCCTACCTTTAAAGAATTTATTCACCAAATGGTGACACAGAATACGCCAGAGAGTACTGGAACCAGTTTCGATCCTTCGTGATCCGGACTTTAGATCCACTTTTGGGTTCCCCCGTCGCCCCCAAAATAATAAAAGTCGACGAGATCAAGTATGAAGGGGATATAAATGTGACCCTCATACAACTCTACAGATACGTGAGGACCACGTATAGCTATGAAGATTACGACCAACAAAATGAACTCTTATTCACCGCATTGTTAAACATCCTCCCACCCCACATCACCGCCCATCTCGACCCGTATGGCTTATTCGAAGAACATATGCTCTCCATCAGAGAAGAATGCCTACGCAGTTCGATGAATCCCCTATCCAACCTTTTAGCCCCTATCCAAGACTCCGTGCACCCTTCCAAAATGACTTCCGGTGAAAGTCCAACCCCAGTGAACTCTTCCCCCACCAACCCTCCGCAGCCCCCCCCCAACAAGCCCCGTATTCTAGCTATGCCTACCTATGTAGGCCTACCACAACATATTTTCCCCATGACCCCAGAAATGTTCAGCTATCCCCCCACCAACAAAATTTCCCTTGTGACAGTTTTCCGTCGGTAGCTTGTGACAGTTTTCAGTCAGTAGCTCCCTTCCACCCCCACACAATTCACACCCCTAGAAAACTTCGAAACCCCACACTTGACTCGCCCTCTCATGTCAAACAAACTCACCAGTCCCAGATAACCTCTAACCAGACCGAGACTGCCACCAAGAAAATTCCCCAAACTCGTCCTGTTAATGTCAAACAAACCCACCAACCCCAGATAACCGCTAACCAGACCGTGACTGCCACCAAGAAGATTCCTAAAATTCGTCCTGTTAATTAACAACCCCAAATCAATACATCAGTCCTCTACCAATAACCCCTGTTCTACACCTAACTCTTCCCCCACCAACCCGCCGCAGTCCCCCCAACAAATCCCGTTTCCTAACTCGCTCACCTCTCACCACCCTGACCCTCCCACACGCGCCGTTAATCCTCCCCTCACGCGTGACGACCTAAGGACCCAACCATGTTCCCCCCCTTCCCCCAGAAATACTCAGCTATTCCCCCACCAACAAAATCTCCCTTGTGACAGTTTTCCGTCAGTAGCTCCCTTCCACCCCCCCACAATTCACACCCCTAATAAACTTCAAAACCCCACACTTGACTCACCCCCTCATGACAGACAAACCCACCAACCCCAGATAACCTCTAAGCAAACCGTCACTGCCACCGACACACCCCACCACTCTGATCCTCCCACACGCGCCGTTAATCCCCCCCTCACGCGTGACCCCCACCAAAGTGATTTCCCCCCCCTCATGCGTACCGAACACCTGCTCACCAGTCGGTCCCCCACCATCATGAGCCCAGCTAAACTTTCAACCTCCCCCTCTTCACCGTTACCCCACCCGCCCCAAATTCCACCCCCAAAGATCCCGCTCGACAAAATACCACTCCCATCCCAATCCAACCACAAAACTTTTTCCACCTTGGCTAAACCCCAAAATACTCTCCCTCTCGCCCCAAACAACATAATCAACCTCTCAACTTCAACCACTCCTCGAAATCCCATCCATGTCTCTCCCGAAAATAAAATCAGTCCAAATTCAACCCCTCTCAAACCACAACCCTGCCTGCCCAGACCCCCTCCACCATCTCCCTATCAAATCCCCACACCCCAAACCTCCAAAACCACCCGATCATAGTAAACTCTCAACCTTCAGCCTTACTCACCCTTCCCCAAACCCCACTCACGACCACAACTCTCTACACAATTCAACCCCTCCCCAGCACCAACCTCTTCCGCAACAACAACCCCGACTCGACCTGCCCGTTTCATCTTTAAAACCCCCCTATCACTACCCCCGACCGAAACCACTTAGACCCCCCCTCCAAAACTGGCCCCGGGCCAGCTCGCCCCCAGACCCACATTCCTAACGACAAGAACTAACGGTATATCCACCCCGCCCTTCCAAAGTGAAAGTGAACCACCACCCCCTATTACCAGACCGTCACCCAGACTAACGGCGACCCTAAATACCCCCCCCCCCCCCCCCTGATGATGATAAGGATATTATTGTACTAAATTGTTTCGAATGTTTTCAATTCCTAAGCGATTGGGCATGATTCTATAAATGTACATGTTTTCCATATACTGTATATATTATTTTTTTTCCTTGGTCATACTACTTTTCTTGTTACCTACACTTTTCTGACTATCTTTTAAATTTGCTTTATACATTGTTAAACACTTTACCTCTTCTTAATTTCCTGTGTTCTTAATTATCTGCCCTTTCTTAAATTTACATGTTTTCCATATACTGTATATATTATTTTTTTCCCTTAGTCATACTACTTTTCTTGTTAACCTACACTTTTCTGACTATGCTTCTTTTTACTTCACCCTTGAGGCTCGAGGACGAGCCTATAATGAAGGAGAGGAAAGTAAAATGCCCCAGAACGAGAAGCCCACCACAGAAGCCATGAACGAACACCACACAGAAACACCAAAGGAAAGGTCCACAGAACGAAAGGACCAGCTGACCGAGCCCGCCATTCCAGACAGGCCCAAGCCCGCAGGGCTAAACAGCTCCAGGACACACCCATTTACCTTTTCTAAACTGACCATTTTCCACACCTCACGTACACTAACCCCCTCGTGTCCTACACTCCTAACTACAAAGATGATGAACAGGAATATACATTCATATTAAAAACACCCATGCCTGTCCCGACGTTGAGCCAATGCCAACACATCAGACAGCCATAATTATATCTATGTATGTTCTTGCATCCGAGAAGTAGATGTTATATATCTTAGAAGTTAAAACACCCACGCTGTCCCTAGACCTCGTATATCATTTTCTATGACGAGTATAGATATGTGTAACCTGTGCTCAGTCGCCCCTTGCATTGTTCCTCTAGTAACTAAGTATTAATATTAACATTCCCTAACATCTTGTCTTGCCAGACTAAGCTTCTGAAGACCCATCGCCCCATAAATCTATGTATGCAATCCTTAGGTTGAGTATTTCTATACGCCATTGTGTTCACCTTTTTCCATTTACTTTCCACAATTGTCATACGTCTTCCCCTTGCCTCCTTCGTATCCACAGCCCACACTACGCCAATTTACTTCGTGTCTTACACCTCTTACCCCAACCAGAGATTGTATAAGATAACCTGGTTACCAGTATCTGTCATAAGTACCCCGAAAACAATAACTAAGTACCCCTACGAACTGCCACTGTGGTTGGTATTTTATATTTAATAGAAAACGCAGTTCCCAGGGCCAACTAATAGTATCCATAACCCTCTGACTGATCACATAACTATCTTTTCCAGACTCATATACCACCCCATAGTTGCATTCCCCGGTAGCATTTGGCTAACGTATTCTACTGCCTTTTCAAACTTCCATATCAATTGTAGCCTAATGCCACCCCCACGCCCAGGGACCTTAGGGGCAAAATTTCCCTGTAGCCCTTGAACTTTCCCCCCCCTCTCATTAAGACACCCGCGCTTCTCGACTCTTGTCCGACCTAGCCTCTCTCTCATACCTCTTGAAGATCCTTGAATTGTCCGTTGCTAACGCTCTCCAACCTTTTATATATATACTCCTATCCAGCCTACCTTCACTTAGTAGGCCAGAACAACATTAGAACTTTACTAGCCCCTTGCATGCCATCTATTCTCTTACAACACATTCACAACCCTGCACCCAATGGTCGTCGGTGCGAGGCTAGCCGCCCCGCCAGTAACTAACTTCTATTGCCATACTTCCAGATAAATGTGGCAGAGTTAGCAACCCAGTCTCCACCATATCCAGCAAACCCTACAATTAACAACCAGCCGAGTAAAACCAGCTAGCTAAGGCACCTTCGGTTTTGGTATTAAAGACACCCACATCTGTCTCATACATAGAGGGTTATTACAAACACTGGTGATATGGCAAGCCCCTAGCCACAGCCGCCGGACGACTATATCAGAAGAGGGCGCCCAGCTCCCCCTTTTTGCCCACCCGAGGAGGGAGACCCCCACCCCCGCGGAGGTATACCTGGCCCCTATTTTGACTTTCGAGTCATTGCCAGGTAGCACAGGAATTCTTCCTATCGATGAACTAACCATGAATGACTAACACCTTTACTAACCTCTATTAACTCACAATAAACCATTTACCTTTCTTGCATGCTCTGATCACTAAATTAGCACCTCAGCTATACCATAGAATGAAGATTGAACAATCTAGAGAGACGCTCCTATCACAGCTGTCCCCATCCTCCTCGCAAAGTAGATCCAGTATCTCTCCCCTAAATACGTCCAGTATAGCCAAAATAGTACCTCTTACTAAGGCTCAGTTATATGAAAATATAAAGGCTTCCTATCGCCCTGTGCCACAACAGTAAATACCATCTTACCTAGTCCCCATATCTATTGAGAGCTCAATTAAGTCCATAAGACTCGAGATCCCTACTGTCTACAGGGTCCAAAACCGAGCCTATAAATCTAACTCCCGCCCCCAGTCAAATCAGTTGAAAGCTAGACACCAACCAGGGGTCACTACCCTGCAGTTAATTTCTAGCTCTGCCCTTGTGTTGTTCCGGAGTGAGATCCCAGAACCGGCAGACTCCGTGGCAGATTTGGATAGAAGGACCTGCCCACGTATTGAAGAACTTCACACATATGGCCTCCCTGGACGGCCGCGGAACCAGTCGTTAGCCCCCAACATCATGGACGCAAGATAACCAGGACCAAACCCATCAGATACTACCCAAGATTCCCTTTAGCAGTACTACATATTACTGTGCTGTTTAGAGATTCACTAATTAATATTTCTACGAAGTGGCTAAGACCTTACCAGTGTAACTCATACTTAACCATTCCATTTGGGACGTACTAAGCGATCAGTGCTCTTTAATTAACAGGCGACCTTGACTCTCGTAATTACCTTATTCAGATATTAAAACTCTAGTGATATCTAACGTTCGCCCACTGATTTGCGTTCTATGTATTTCTGAGACAAGGATATAAAACTTAGATCAGTACCCCCTGAGGTTACTAGAATTCCCGTGCTCTAAAATACGCGTGTCTAATCTAGTCTGTGAACTACTACTTGTGCACCAGAGCTACCAGTAATAAATCTAACAGTGAATATGAATCTATAAGTAACATTGATGGTCTTCGGTATATAAACCTGTGAAATCAAAGCCAGTGATCAGAAGATTAATACCTGAACGTTGGAAGTGGGAGACTAGGCTCCATCCAGATCCACTTATGCTAGTGTTGTTCAATTCTATTATATTGTCTTACACAAGTATTCTGCAGTGGTATATCAGTAAACGTGATCATGTAACTTGCTACCATGTGTTTCTTTGTGTTCTCTATTCCTCATATCTTGTATTGTGCATGCAGCCTTATATACCCAGTCAATTTAGAACTCACATTACCCAAGTTAAACCTGTAGAAAAACAGGGCATAACAATATATATATATATATATATATATATATATATATATATATATGTGTGTGTGTGTGTGTGTGTGGAATTTGGCCAGAACCTTCAAACAGCCTCGAAAGGAACCATCAAGGCACAGGCTTCCTGGGATAATGCAAATAAAGATTCCCAACCCCCCACATTCACTTACTCCCAACTCAACCCTTTAGTGGTAGATCGCCAGGATTCCTCAACTGGAAGCTCCTGGAACGGGGCGGAGCTTCCCCATCCACCTCGACGCTCTCCCATTGGGTGGGGAAGAGCTCTCCAAATGATACATCACAAAATGCCAGCTACTGCATTGGTCAAGACGCTTGCCCCAATGGCCGGAACAAAAAAGGAGGTGGAAATCGGAAACATGGGCACTGAAACACACGAGAGTATCACCCAGCTTGGAAAATCAAGAACCAGGTCGACTAATCCTGGAATACCCGTGATTGGCTGGAGGAGAAACAACCAATCCAGATTATTGTCAAGTTCGTTGCCGCTACCTATAGTAAGACTACGTATGGATTATGCTGTTTAATTTTGGTGTCCCTATTACAGAATGGACATAGATTCCTTGGAGAGAGTGCACCAAAGAATGACAAAAATTATCCATAATATTAGAAATCTTCCATATGAAGAAAAGTTGAAGAAATTATGCTTACATACGTCGGTTAGAGAGACGTAGAATTAGAGGGGATATAATAGAGGTGGGGGCTAAACATAAGGAAAAAGGGGGTCATGAAAAGAATACAATATAATTCACGCAGAAATCTCCCCTCAAGTGTAAAGAGAAGAAAACATCAGCAGTGGCACCAAGATGGCGGAGGTTGGCCGATCTCTGTTACTATAGGGTCTCTAGGGAGAGTACGTGCCCCCCCCTCCCCCCCCCCCCCCCCGCCCAGTAGATAGCCCATTGGATTAATAACATCATCGTACAAAGTCATATATACGCAAATCGCAGTGAGTATTTTATATTTTAGTTATCGATATAAAGTCCATTTTCTTATACACTAATTAAGAAAACGATTTCTTTTGAATGGGTAACCAAAGTATAATAATTTAATGTCCTTAACATTATATAGTTATTTACAAGTAAATCCAAGTTATTCCAGTTATTTTTTGTTTTTTTATTAATCAGAATTAATTTACATACAATAAACAAGGTTAAATAATAGATTAATGTGGACGAGAATAGCAACAAGCAGCTATGTAGATATTTTAGGCTGTTACATGTATCAGATCGTTCGATAGAGACTCATATTCGAATTGGCTGTTGCGAGCGTCACCTGTGCAATTAGGCATTGGTGATAAATTTCGCATTAACTTGTTTATTTGCATTTTTATTGTGATTTTCGCAATACACACTTATGGTACATGCGAATCGTGTGTAATCATCAGCATAATATAAACACAATGGCCAACAGAGTAGTAACAAGCTGTGAGATCTGGGTGAAGGTCTCGAAAATTGGCGCGATGCTAGGCAGTGGGGCCTATGGCTCGGTTACTAAGGTTGAGTATGATGGCAAACCAGCCTGCCTAAAGGAAGGTAAGATGCAACGCCACCTCTCTCGTTTCCACCGTGAAGCCCAAATCCTCAGCCGTTTGGATGGCATTGGTGGGGCCCCAGTGTTGTACGCTGTGGCGTCGGACCAGCCTATGATTGTCATGTCCCTGTGCACGGGGAAAACACTCCACGAGTTGCTAGAGGACAATGATACCCCATTCTGGATGTGGCTCAACATACTAAAGAGTGTCATCTATGAGGTTTGTCGGATCCATTCAGAAAATGTTATTCATAATGATTTGAAACCCGATAATCTGCTTTTTGAAACTGGTTCAGAAAACTTGCAAGTATCTTTAATAGATTTTGGTTTGGCTAGCTCCCCAGGGCCAAACTCACGTTTCCCCACTGGAACTGCAGCGAGATATAAGAAGTGCAAGCACTACGCACCGGAACTATTTTTTGGTGACGTAAGTTCAACTCACAGCGACACTTGGGCGCTCGGTGATATGATTGACAGAATCATGAAGGGTGTCGACATCGATACTGAGTTCCTTAAAATAGCTGATTCACTAAAAACTCTAGTACGGGCTATGAAGCGTAGAGAGGCCATTCTCCGCCCCAGCCTTCTGGTAGTATATGAACAACTGTCTTGCATTTTGGATTGTTGTCTTCATATCTTGAATAGCCCTGTCGAATCTCCATTGAACTATGAGTCTGATTCCAGCTGTAGTGAGTCAGAGAGCGAGACTGGTGGGGAAGACGATGATGATTCAGTCTGTTCTATTGTCGAGCCAGTGAGTGCAATGAAGAGGCAAAGGGATTCAGATGACATAGATGAGGTTGGGAACGCTAAGAAGTTCAGGGCAGATGATTCTGTGTGTGTTATTGATTAAGATGTTTGGAAGCTGATGCCCAAAATACTGTTTTTTATTTAGTTTATTATATTAGGAAGATGTTTATAATATGGTTTTGTTTATGTTGTGGATTCTTTAATGGTAGGTTAGTTATTGGTTACGGATGTACGGCATATGTGGAGGAATTATACCCACATGACGGATAAACGTGTTATTGTGATGGCACGACAAGTATGGACTCTCTCTGGAGTCCTGTTTAGGTATGTCAAACAGACACACCTGAAGAGAACTCCAGACAATCCAACTTGTTGTGTCATCACAAAAATGTTTTTCCATCGTGTCGGTATAATTTTGTCATTCAAGTATTCACGGCTATGAATGTCTCTTTCTGATGTATATGTGGTTTATTTCTATACTTAACATGCTTCCTTAACATTATACTTAACATTCTATGTAACATGTTTCCTATTCTTTAAATTAATTTGAAGAACCATATAGTGTATTGATTAAGGATATACTGTATATTTATTAGTGGCCCCTCCATCATTGACGAACATGCCTATTACATAAGGGATCCTCTTCAAACACTCATCCGCCGTAGTTTGAATCTACCGCGCAGAGCATAAAAAATTGAGGAGCCTTCATCATGAGCGCACGTGACCTCACTCATGGCTTCAGTCATTATGAATTGGGTTCTCACTACGAAAAAACTTCGTAAAAAATAAAAACAAACACAAAATCAGAATAACTATTCAATAAGCTTTCCATAATATCGTGGATGTACTTGTGTGGATCTTTAACCAGACGCTGACTCAGGCGTCATTCTTCCTTCTCTGCTCTGCGCTCAGCCTGCCCGGACGTGTCTCCCCACGCTCCGCTGGTTCCGCATTTGTTGCGTCCCTAGTGAGTTTTTTCTCATTTGTTTACTCCGGGATGTATCGAGTAAGGTTAGGATATGCGTAGCAGGAGTGTCCTGGGCTGGTTGCCCGCAGTGCAGTGTATTTTGGGTCGTGTGTTTGGGGCATCTATTTCGGGTGTACCCTCGTGGTCCTGTTGTGGACTTGTGAACTTTTTCACAATTAGCTAGCTTTGTGATGCAGGCGGCTTTCATTACGCGTTATTATTGCTTCCTTTTATCTTTCTGATGAGGTAGCTTATTTTTGCTGACGTTCCCAGCGTATTTTTCTTCACTTAGTGAAGTTTTTTCTGGGTCCCGAGTCAGTTCTTCCCTTGGCTGGAAGTGTTTGCTACAGTGGTGTGTTGGCGGTGGTTCCTGTTGTGATATAATTCAGTGCTTTTTGTTTATATTCTGACATGTTACTTTTTCCGTCTGCCTAGGCCTAGCCAGCCTCTCGTAGCTTTGCCACATGTACAAGTGTTATTGATTTATTTTATAAATATGTACTACTGTGTCATGTGTGTCCTGGTTTAGTTGTGTATTGGCTAATTCCACGGACTATTTATGTGTCCTGGGTTAGTTGTGTATTGGCTATTTCCACGGACTATTTTGGGCCCGGCGTTAGTTGTGTTTTGGCTATCGCCTCGGTCCTGTGTTACGTTCACATGGTATCTGGACGGGGTGGATTACTTTCGGCGGGTTTTTCTCGGTTACACCGTGAAAAACCCGGCTGGTTGCCGAGTTTTGGCCACACGTGGTTTTAAAAAACAGGCTTGTTTCCCCGCCGAGTGGGTGTCTGTGGCTCTCCAGGACTGCGTCTCTGTGGTGCCTGTTTCAGGCTCCTTATGAATCCTGGCGGGATGGCTGTACCCATCTAACAGTGTTCATACGGACACGTGTTGTTTGTAGTTTTTCCCGGTTTTGCAAAGCCAATAAAAAACTAAGCTGTTGTTGTTGTATTTCCTCCCCGGCGATCTTTTACAAAGAAGCGGGGATAGGAACAATTGGGGTTAACTTTTAAAATTTACACCCGGCGGGTGCAACCTGGAAGGGTGGGATGAACGAATTTGCAAAATTCAGTTTAGTTGACCAGACAATTGAGGGATGCATTGTGTATCGCCGCCTTCAACATTCGGCGATTTAGGGCACAATTGGGGTTAACGTTTTTAAAATTATATTCACACCCGGCGGGTGCTCCTTGGAAGGGTGGGAATAACGAAATTACAATTCAGTTAGTTAACCAGACAATTGAGGGATACGTTTTGTATCCCCCCCAATTCAGTTAGTTAACCAGACAATTGAGGGATACGTTTTGTATCGCTGCCTTCAACAATACGGCGATCTAAAAGACACTTCGGGAGAAGCCGGATCTCGTATATTTGTCAGGCTTCCCAGTTTTTTTATCTGCAAGATAATTCGGGGGCCGGCGTCTTTTTAGTTTTTTTTTTCCAAAATTGAATCTTGAAACAAGCACCACCGGAAAGACTAAATCAGTTATAAACGCCATGCTGGTCTTTATATTATGTCAGAGGGTATTCATAAATCTTTTGGACAAGTTAAGATATTCTGAAATCTTTTACTTAGGAACCCCACCGCGTAGCGAGCTGTAGTCGTTGAGTATTGCGTCTCGTTACCCGGCGGGTTATTTAACACTTGTGTGCGAACATGTTGGGTTAACCTTATGAGCATTAATTCCTGGAAATTTTCTTTTTTTCCAGAGCTGGGTCCCGGCGGGTCTATACAGAACCTGGAGTAAGTTTCCCACCAGTCTCTGTCATGGCTACCTTTGCCCCTGTCTTTGCTTTGTGCATTACGCCCACCTGTTCAGGTATCCCTATTTTTGCACACACCCTTTGCATTAAATGTGTTAAATGTCTCGACCGCTCAAGCGGTCTGTGGGTTATGAGGAACTGTACCTTTTGCTCTCAATTAAGCCATAAAGTGCTTCAAGACAATGATAAGACCGCAGCGGTCGCTTTACGGGAGGTCAGGCAGCAGATGACCACTTATACTACTGCCGTGGCTCATAAGTCACTTCAATGCGATAACGTACCTCTTTGGGATAAGTTACTAATTGAGCACCCCCCCCCCCCCCTCCCCATTAAACGTCCCTCTAGAGTAACTGCACGAAGGTCGGCAGAGACTGGACAGGGTCTTACACTTTCTCCAGCCCCAGGCACATCTAAGAGACAGCGAGAACCTACGCCCCCGGTGGCAGCGTCACGGTCGCGGTCCAGGTCCAGGTCCCCTCTTCGGCAGCAGCCGCCTCGTCTCTCATCTTCGCCGGCGAGTAAGAAGAGCAAGACAGAGGGGTCCACCAGTGGTTATAGCGAGAAATCGTCAAAATCCAAGGGCAGTTCTAGGTCGCACCGGAGCCACAAATCTTCTAGAAGAGACTCACATGATCGAAAGGCCTCCCGGCGTTCACCAGAGTCTAGTGCCTCTCATCATACCTCTACCCCCGACAAAGCTAGTATTCAATCGGATGGGGGAGTGTAGTGTCAGCAACCAAAGATAGTTTGCCAATTAATATTCTAACCTTAGAATTGGAGAGTTCGGTGGACAGTGATCGTCCTATTGAGTGTGTATCGGACTCCCAAGGGAGTGCAGGCCAAGGCCTAGGTGTATGGCGTTTTTCTCGACCTATGGCTCAAGATACACAAACAGTGGCTGATGTCCACCGGGACGCGGCGATCCCATCATCCATTCCCGACTTGTCTTGGCAACGCGACGGGACTCCGGCTTCGGCGGAATCCTCTCACGGGGAGCCAGATGACAAAGACGAGGTATCAATAATCTCGGACATGGAAGTGCAAGAGTCGGGTTCAGTTTTAGACGACGCACAGGATCGGAATGATTCACCTCTGAGTTCGTCATCAACCAAATATGTCACGGCAGAAGAAATAGATGGTTTACTGGTTAATGCTCTAACTAAATTTTTTGGCCAACAGCCTGGTAGCTTCCATGACAGGTTCCAATGTTCGGCCTCTGATGACTTCTATTGCTTTGACTAAGATTCCTCACCCTCCCTCTATATCACCATCTGTGGTCACTAGGCCTGCTTCGGCGGCACTCACCACTTCTAGTGTAAGGGTTATAACGGACGTGAATCCACCCCCGTTAGACAAAGCACCAATAAAGAAGGTAGCAATGCCCCTTTTATACGGTCCAGACGAATCATGGGTACAATTGATCCCCACTAAACCAGAGGTCGCTCAACCCACCTTGTCAGAGGAACTTCCAGTGCCACGAGAGTGGGTAATCCAAGGCAATAAATCTAAAAAGTTACGAGCCTTGGATTCTTTGGGTAATGTACTAGATGTTAATGTTAAGGCCATTCCTAACTATTATCACCAGGACTATTTTGTATATACTGCTACACCTGCCCTGCCCCCTGCCTCAGCTTCAAAACTGTTTTCTGACTGGTCCAAGCACGATGGTTTTAATGACATTAAAACTCTGTCAGCTCTCACTCCAGAACTAGATTTGCAAACTGTCAAAGACTCAGCCGCTAATCCAGTGTTGAAGGTGGGGGAGTTGGGACCGGGACCTTGGGTGGAATGGGAGACGGAGGCTCAGAACTTTGCGACCACCTTCACCTCAAAATCTTCCCACCAAATTCCTCACGATAGTCATTCTTGTTTCTCTATGCCAGTGTGTTCTGCCGGCGGAGTCCCTTCGGCTTTGTTTGCTTTCTTACCTGCCCCTAAAATCAATCTATGTGAACTCAAGGACCCTTTCACTACTCCTACCCCAACTCACCTAGACCGGGAATTTAGGCTACGAGGGAAAGCGTTTAGACTTTTCTCTCAGTACATTGTGACGCACCAGGTGGCAAAATCAATGCTCCGATCCACTCAGGCAATCGCAGACGCGGATGCCAGAAGGTCGGTTGAACTATCTCGGCGATTGCTCCTTCAGACGTCGATTCAGTCGTTGGGTGACATCCGCACAGCCTTGCTTGAGGCGGTGCGGGCGAGACAAGATCTCAGAATGTCCTTGGTACGAAACTTCCTGATCGAATTGCGAATCAGGTGGTCATGTCACCAGTGCTCACTCCCTCTTTAATGTCCCCTGATGTGTGGAGAACTGTGTTTAATATGGCTCAAGCCTTTAAACATAGTCCCGCCCCTTCTAAGAAACCTGCCTTTAACTTCCCCAAACCCAAGCCAGTCGCAAAAGCACAGCCGGGGGGATCTAAGCCCTTTCATCTACCTGCATCCTCCTCCCCCCAAGGTCAGTACAGGTATAGACAGGGTAAGTTTACAGGTCAGAAAGGATGAGGCTATAACAAACCAGGTCAGAGCTCGTCTTCTGCCAACGCCGGCCAGCCGGCTAAGCGTCCACCACCACCACCTCCACCACCATAAAAAAAATAAAGTCTCTCTCACTCCCGGGGCCGGTTTCAAGGCGGGTGGATCCGAAGGTAGTACAGCCGGCGAACCCTTGTCTGCTAACTGGGTCGTTCCGAACGTGTCACCAAGCATGGCCGTTAAACACTTGGGCAAGGATGGTGGCACGCAAAGGCATCACTTGGCAGTGGCTCCGGCGACCTCGTTTACGTCAGCCGACTACGGCGAATCTAGTTTCATTAGAGGTGGAGTCACTAGTCAGGAAATGATAGCCAAGAATGTCATCATCCCGGTCCCTCAAAATTACCCAGTCTTCACATCCAAGCTATTTTTGGTACCCAAAAGGGACAGTGTTCAGATGAGACCCGTCGTAGACCTGTCGTATCTAAACCTTCACATTCACAACGAGTCATTCAGGATGTTAACTGTACACCAAATCAGGCTAACACTTCCACAGGGAGGATGGATGTGTTCCTTAGACCTGACAGACGCTTATTGGCACGTCTCGGTAAACAAAAGATTTCAAAGATTTCTGGCCTTACGGATCAGGCATCAAACTTATGTTTTTCAGAGGATGCCATTCGGGTTAAACCTGGCACCTCGCTTATTCACAAAATTAGTCCGGCAAGCCCTGATGCCATTGTTAAAACAAGGGATCAGGATTTTGTGGTACCTAGACGACTGGCTAGTGGTGGCAGAGACGGAGCAAGTATGCATAAATCATGTCAACATAACATTAAAACATGTCAACATAACATTAAAACATGTCAAAACTCTAGGGTTCAAGGTAAATCTGGTAAAGTCAAACCTTGTTCCCTCACGAGTAGTTCAGTGGATAGGGCTGGTTTGGGACACAGCTGCTCTCACTCTGAGTCAGAGTGTGGACAATCGAAACAGATTTCGCAGGGAACTGTTCCTGTTCCTTCACAGTCTGACTACGACACAGAGAATCTGGGAGTCTCTGGTCGGCTCTCTCAACTGGATCCAACTAACTGTAATGTTGGGCCAGTTGAAAGTAAAGCGTTTAATATTGGAGGGCAACAAATATTTTCCACTATTACCGGCGGAAAAATTATAGACCATACCAAAATTAATCCACAACTTACTAGCAGTCTGGGCGAAGAGGGAAATGTTGCACTCAGTAATGTCATGGACCTCTCCTCCGCCGACGGTATGGGTAGACACGGATGCGTCAGAAACGATAGGGTGGGGTTTTCAGTCAAACCAAGGGCACCAGGGTCAAGGGCTTTGGTCCCATTTAGAAATCTCCCACATCAATGTCAAAGAATTACTAGTCCCCTTATATTTCCTTCAGGCTCACGGCTCTACTTTACGGGGCAAGTCGGTGGCCTTCAGAATGGACAATCTGAATGCGGTTCACTGTATTCAGAAACAAGGGTCAACGAGATCACGGAAGTTGCTAATCGTGTCAGAAGAGATTTTTATTCTAGCCAACAGGCTGGACATTCATCTTCACGCATCCTATCTCCCAGGCGTAGCAAACGTCTGGGCAGACACTCTGTCTCGGAGACAAAGCACAACAGTAGAATGGGCGCTCAAGCAACCCATTTTCAACCGAATGATTGCAGAGCTTTACCATCCACAAGTGGATCTGTTCGCGTCCGAGGAGACTCACAAACTCCCAATGTACCTCACCCGCCGGACGATAATGCCGGCAGGGGGGCCAGATGCCCTGGTGACAGACTGGAACAGGTGGAGTTCCATCTATCTGTTTCCACCGCCAGACGCGTCTCTAATGTGCCATGTAGTAAACAAACTACGAGATTATCGGGGCTTAGTCTCGATAATCGCGCCCCTGTGGCCGGCGCAGTTGTGGTACCAGCAATTGAAAACGTGGTGCCCGCACCCGGTGTCGCTCCCGGTCGGGTTTTTCCACTTAGACACGATTGGTAACCTAGAGACCTCGCTGACTTTTGCATTATGGACATTCAAGAGGCCAAGTGGCTAGCACCATATGGTAGAGACGTGACCAATAAATTCATGAATCAATATACTCAGTCTACAAAACGACAGTATCAGTCACATTGGCAAGCCTTTACTTCTTGGATCCTTAGGACAGAACAAACTGTGCCCTCAGTGGCTTTAGTTTTTAATTATTTAAATTATCTGTTCGAACAGAAACGTTTATCTGTGGTAACGTTAAAAAATCACTTAACAGCGATTAGGATGCCATTTTGGGACCTTACCGGTCTCACCATACCAGTCGCGGAAGAAACAGGTTTTATGAGGGCATGTTTTAAACTCCGTCCACCTCCCCGTCAGCTCATGCCTACTTGGTCTCTGGACAAAGCATTCCCGTCTGTACCAAAATACTGCAGATTTTACATTACTATTAAAAAAGGCAGTATTCCTTTTGGCTTTGGCCACCGGGAACAGAGTGTCTGAGCTGGCGGCGATGAGCAACACACCTAATTGCCTCAGGTTTGGTAGGCTTAATGAGTGTATTCACATTGCACCTTCCCCGGGGTTCATAGCCAAGAATGAGCACAGTGAACACATGTTTTCAGAGTTCACGGTGCCGGCGTTGAAAAGGGGAAAGGTGCACCATAATTTATGTCCAGTGCAGGCTCTAACCAAATATTTGAGAGTAGCTCCTCTAAACCCCCAGGGTGCTTTATGGGTGGCAAGTACGGGTAAGCGCTTGCTGAAACGTAGATTGGCTTCTCTTTTGGTCGAGGTCATTAAAGAGAGTAATCCCGGCGTTGTGGGTAGGGCCCACGATTTACGCAAATGGGCAGCCTCTTTGCGTTTCCTTAAGAATTTTTCTGTGGAAGATATTACGTCCACACATTTGTGGGCCTCTAATCATACGTTTTTGACTCGATACCTGTCAGTAGCTCTAGACAAACCTTCCTTGCCATGTATAGCTTTAAGGCAAAGGGTCTAGGTGGGCCTTAAGTCACTTTTTGTTTAATTTCAAGGAAAAAGGGGGGTCTAGACCCCGCCGGAGTATAAGAGCTGTGATACTAGTTATGGGTATTGTGATATGAAAAAATTCTCTGTACTATTCAGTGCAGGAAATTGTGCTAGTACAATGATAGTACAAACAACAGTGTTGTTGTAAGTAGTTTTAGCTGTGAAGCAATTAATTTTAAGCATTGGTTATATTTTGCGAGATATATCCACTACTATTATGGGGTTATATGTGCACATATAAACTTATACGTTTTATTTTTCACCACTTATGTTGAGTGGGGTGCCTTTTTAACTTACAGATCTGTTCGCAGAGTCTCAAGAGTTAACCCTTTTTATCAAGCAGGCTTCTTTGAAGCACGCACCTGTTTGAAACCCCTTTTGTATATATGTGCTGCGCCAATAAATATATATTTTCTCGAAGTAAGAATACTATGTGGTTGTTTGATTATCTGCTTATATTAGAGTTATGATATGATTACGAATGTCCCCCTCCAGTCTTAGATATCAGGCATGTTCGTCAATGATGGAGGGGCCACTAATAAATTATAGGTTTGACTCCTGTAAGGAGATAAAGAAAACCTAATATTTAGTAGCGGCCCCGTAATCATTGACGACTGGGGCCCTCCCGACCATCCCCTTCCCATTCGTCGATGTATTAAGGATTTTGGTTAATTGATATGTCAGTGAAGGAAGAATGACGCCTGAGTCAGCGTCTGGTTAAAGATCCACACAAGTACATCCACAATATTATGGAAAGCTTATTGAATAGTTATTCTTATTTTCTTTTTGTTTTTATATTTTACGAAGTTTTTTCGTAGTGAGAACCCAATTCATAATGACTGAAGCCATGAGTGAGGTCGTGTGCGCTCATGATGAAGGCTCCTCATATTTTAAATGCTCTGTGCGGTAGATTCAAACTACGGCGGATGAGTGTTTGAAGAGGATGCCTTAAGTAATAGGCATGTTCGTCAATGATTACGGGGCCACTAATACATATTAGGTTTTCTTTATCTCCTTACAGGAGTCAAACCTATAGTTTTGGTTGCAAGCCGTTGAGTGTTGAAGCGTTGTGTTAGGTTGGGTGTAGCTTGTGTACTCTTAATGTGGTGTGTGTTTAGGTAGGTTGTAATGCTATGTTTGGTTGCAGCCGTTGAGTGTGTTGAAGCATTTGTGTGAGGTTGGGTGGTAGGCTTGTTGTGTAGAGGAGCGGGTTAAGGTGTGTGTGTGTGTTTAGGTTGGTTGTAATGTTATGTTTGGTTGCAGCGTTGAGTGTAGTTGAAGCATTGTGTGAGGTTGGGTTGTAGCTTGTTGTTGTGTAGAGTGGAGTGGGTTAAGGTGTGTGTGTGTGTTTAGGTAGGTTGTAATGTTATGTTTGGTTGCAGCCGTTGAGTGTGTTGAAGCATTGTGTGAGGTTGGGTGTAGCTTGTTGTCTTGTGTAGAGTGGAGCGGTTAAGGTGTGTGTGGTTTAGGTAGGTTGTAATGTTATGTTTTGGTGCAGCCGTTGAGTGTGTTGAAGCGTTTGTGTGAGGTGGGTGTAGCTTGTGTTGTGTAGAGTGGAGCGGGTTAAGGGGTGTGTGGTGTTAGTTGTGTGTGTGTTTAGGTAGGTTGTAATGTTATGTTTGGTTGCAGCCGTTGAGTGTGTTGAAGCGTTGTGTGAGGTTGGGTGTAGCTTGTTGTGTGTAGAGTGGCGCTGGTTAGGTGTGTGTGTGTGTTTAGGTAGGTAATGTTATTTGGTTGCAGCCGTTGAGTGTGTTGAAGCGTTGTGTGAGGTGGGTGTAGCTTGTTGTTGTGTAGAGTGGAGGGGTTAAGGTGTGTGTGTGTTTAGGTAGGTTGTAATGTAATGTTATGTTTGGTTGCAGCCGTTGAGTGTGTTGAAGCGTTGTGTGAGGTTGGGTGTAGCTTGGTTGTTGTGTAGAGTGGAGCGGGTTAAGGTGTGTGTGTGTGTTTAGGTAGGTTGTAATGTTATGTTGGTTGCAGCCGTTGATTTGAAGCGTTGTGTGAGGTTGGGTGTAGCTTTGTTGTTGTGTAGAGTGGAGCGGGTTAGGGTTTAAGGGTGTGTGTGGTGTTTAGGTAGGTTGTAATGCTATGTTGGTTGCAGCGTTGAGTGTGTTGAAGCGTGTGAGGTTGGGTGTAGAGTGGAGCAGTTAAGGTGTGTGTGTGTTAGGTAGGTTGTAATGAGTTTGGTTGCAGCCGTTGGAGTGTTGAAGCGTTGTGTGAGGTTGGGTGTTGTTGTTGTGTAGAGTGGAGCGGTTAGGGTGTGTGTGTGTCTTAGGTGGTTGTATTATGTTGGTGCCGCCGTTGAGTGTGTTGAAGCGTTGTGTGATGTAGCTTGTTGTTGTGTAGAGTGGAGCAGGTTAAGGGTGTTGTGTGTTTAGGTAGGTTGTAATGTTATGTTTGGTTGCAGCCGTTGAGTGTGTTGAGCGTTGTGTGAGGTTGGGTGTAGCTTGTTGTTGTGTAGAGTGGAGCGGGTTAGGGGTGTGTGTTTGTGTTTAGGTTGGTTGTAATGTTATGTTGGTTGCCGCCGTTGAGTGTGTTGAAGCGTTGTGTGAGGTTGGGTGTAGCTTGTTGTTGTAGAGTGGAGGGGTAGGGTGTGTGTTTGTTTAGGTTGGTTGTAATGTTATGTTTGGTTGCAGCCGTTGAGTGTGTTGAAGCGTTGTGTGAGGTTGGGTGGAGCTTGTTGTGTGTAGAGTGGAGGGTAGGTGTGTGTGTGTGTGTTTAGGTAGGTTGTAATGTTATGTTGGTTGCAGCCTTGAGTGTGTTGAAGCGTTGTGTGAGGTTGGTGTAGCTTGTTGTGTAGAGTGGAGGGGGTAGGTGTGTGTCTGTGTTTAGGTTGGTTGTAATGTTATGTTTGGTTGAAGCCGTTGAGTGTGTTGAAGCGTTGTGTGAGGTTGGGTGTAGCTTTGTTGTGTAGAGTGGAGCGGGTTGGTGTGTGTGTGTTTAGGTTGGTTGTAATGTTATGTTTGGTTGCCGCCGTTGAGTGTGTTGAAGCGTTGTGTGAGGTTGGGTGTAGCTTGTTGTTGTGTAGAGTGGAGCGGGTTAGGGTGTGTGTCTGTGTTTAGGTTGGTTGTAGTATGTTTTGTTGCAGCCGTTGAGTGTGTTGAAGCGTGTGGTTGGGTGTAGCTTGTTGTTGTGTAGAGTGAGCGGGTTAAGGTGTGTGTGTGTGTTTAGGTAGGTTGTAATGTTATGTTTGGTTGCAGCCGTTGAGTGTGTTGAAGCGTTGTGTGAGGTTGGGTGTAGCTTGTTGTTGTGTAGAGTGGCAGGTGTCTTCCCCCGCCCTGCCTCTGGACACCCCCTCCATCCTCACCTCTGATGAACCATATGCTCTACTACAGGCATCACTTCCTCATCTTATTCTCAATTTTGAAGAAAGAAAATTGGCTGGCAAGAAAGGTAGGTGGACACAAATATACTTAGTACTTGTATATACTGTAGTTGTATTTGCTTACAGGTCAGTAGGGTAAGTCGAGGTCATTTTGCCATGACGGATATTGTATACCAATTCAAATGCCCATAGCTCCGAAACTTTTCCATGGATTCGGCTGCTGTTGGGCTTAGGAAGTTAGATTATAGAGGAATACCGACCTAACAACTCATACACGGGTGAGTTTTATCCATTTTGCAAACAAATGTCTTTTGAGAATTTGTATTGTTTACCAAATATTTGAAAAGAAACGGTTGCACTGATACAAAAGCGGTTAGGCGGTGAGTAAATAATTGAAGGGTAAAAATTTACCTACTTGACAGGTAAGGGGTGAGGGAATGCGAAAGTGGTCTGACCTAAAGACTGGAACTTTAAATGTTTCTGTTGGGCTGTGTCTGGAGTCAGCCACCCCAGCTATGGGGTATGTGCTGAGTATACAGTATACTGTACATACATACTGTAATACATACATAGTCAGTTAGTCACCACATCTTCCCGGGCAAAACACTTGATGTAGAGACTTTTGGTTTTCACAGTTCTCCAGAGAAGATTAAAGCTTGATTTGGCATAATCTGTAACCCTTGCCATATCAGAGAAAGATCGGAGTGGAAAATTATCGCTGCGAAATTACCCGTTGGGCGGGGTAATTCCGCGTCATGTACGTAGCAAAAATCTGTGGCGTGGCCCAAATTTTTTTTTGAGAAAACTTTTATAGTATCTTTAGAAGAGACCTGAATGTATAGTAAAGCAAAAACATTTATACAGTATATTCCATATGTAGGTTATTGAGCAAAAAACTGCTGTTGGCAGCAAAATGACCCCATTTTACCCTATAGAAAATGTAGTTACAGGTACAGTACAGGCATGCTCTCAGTAACCGCTGTCAGTAAATAGTGTCTATTTTCTGAGGTAAATTGCCATGTTACTATCTGGTTACTCAGCTATTATGTAGATTTTGTTGTTGGTTTTGTTTGTTGTTCTGCCTGGCCGAACACCCAAGCCCCGTAGCAATTCCAAGGCCATAACCGAGTGCCCCACAGAACCCTCCCTGCCGACCACAATAAAGCCTGGGTGACCGAAGCCACTCCATGGCGGGGGGCTGAGGAGGGTGCGGAAACGCCGGGAAACCAAAGCCCACCCAGGGCCATGTGCCCCTCAGCAATTATGAAGGAAAGTTGAGGGGAAGGGAAAAATCCGCTTTGGCTTCCAATCTTGGTAGATTGGGAGGTCAATCCACGAAAGAGACCCGTCACTTGAGATCTAGAAAATATATAAGTTAAAGGAAAAGTCAGAGTAAGCTATGGGTATTGCAGATTGCTCAGGCTCTCACTCTGATAGACAAGCCATCACCACATGACATACCCAATCCTCTCAGCATCAGCTAGAAAGGCCTAGAAAGCCGCCCTTTGGAGGGGGGGATAGCTCCCCTATTTCAACCCTTTCGGGGGTTGGGCACCCCCTCTGTAGATTTTGTAGCAAAATATGTTGCTAATTATGAAACTTAGTATAATACGACTCAAGACTAGTTGTTTCATATTGTCCATAAGTATCGAAAAATCAGCTGCTAAAGGATTCAATTTACATCAGCTGGGAAAAAATAGACTATAGGGTTTGTTCTTCCACGACGACACTAAATGCGAAAGCTCTGAACAACACGGAACATTTTCAACCTCACGCGGAATCGACTCGGCCCGGTGAAGTCACGGGTCCGATCAGCTTCTGCTCTCCCTCTATCTCTATTGCCGGACGCCTTACTCCCCTAATGATGGTGGCCATACACAAATGCCCCCAAGCGGACTTATCCCTGTAAGAGGGACAACCCATGCCAGTTTATTGAAGGACTTACAGGATTGACATTTAGGGTCTGTCCGACTCTGAGGGCTTTTATGTACAGTACAGTATCTTTTTAGCACTATTTTTCTACAGTGGTGTGTGGCTAGTCTATCCACTAACCTGCTCACCCTTAGGTAAGCAGTCCGTATTTGTATAGGGTTTACTCCCCTAGACAGGTTGCCGACTAAGGCTAATGAGTCCCATCCTCGGATTTTATTAAGGTGTCTCCCCTAGATGGATGCCGACCAAGGCTAACGAGTCCCATCCACCCTCCAGTTGTTTATCTGTCGGCCACGTGTACCTCAAATTCTCGGTGATTATAAGGATCAATAAGTGAAAAAGTAACTGAGAAACAGTGTGCTGCTCCCAACACTCTGTACAGGTATGGAAGTGAGACAGGACAACAAGTGACGAGGACCTCTCCAAACTGAGAGCTGTGGAGATGAGCTTTTCAGAATGGCAGCTGGGTGTGAATGGGCTAGATGGGCCAAGTAAAGGGAAGTGTTGGGCTAGATGGGCCAAGTAATAGGGAAGTGTTGCTAGATGGGCCAAGTAATAGGAAGTGTGGGCTAGTGGGCCAAAGTAATAGGGAAGTGTTGGGCTAGATGGGCCAAGTAATAGGGAAGTTGGGCTAGATGGGCCAAGTAATAGGGAAGTGTTGGGGTAGATGGCCAAGTAATAGGGAGTGTGGCTAGATGGGCCAAGTAATAGGGAAGTGTTGGGTAGATGGGCCAAGTAATAGGGAAGTGTTGGGCTCGAGGGCCAAGTAAGGGAAGTGTTGGCTAGATGGGCCAAGTAATAGGGAAGTGTTGGGCTAGATGGGCCAAGTAATAAGGAAGTGTATGAGTCTTTTGGAATGGAATAGCAAGCTTTGGGTATTTAATATGGAGTGGTTGAGTGGATAAAGAGAAGTACAGTGCTTTGAGGTGGTACGGTCATGTTCAGAGTATGGATGAAAACAGAATGCCAAGAAATATACATGGGAGTCATGTGAGTGAAGCAGCTAGTAGTGGAAAACCACTTTGGTATGGGAGAAGAATGTGGAAAAATGTATAGAGGAAAACTTCCATGTAGTGAAAGGGGCATTGTGACACAGGCAAAAGAAGCATGTCTGGACAAAGTAGCCTGAAGGAGTTTCTGTCTTGGCCATCTTTTAGCAGGGTTTTTTCAGGGGTAAACAAGGCGTCAGAGATGATGATGATGTGTGATTTGATAATTATAAGGAACTCTCCCTCTGTTACGTAACCTTTATGTCTTCCCCCGTTATCTTATTGTATTTTTATGATGAGTGATGTGTACTTAATGTGTCAAAAAAGGGAACTTTGGGACTTTGGCTGGGACAAAATAGGTAAAAAAGGGGACTTTGGGATTTTGGCTGGGACAAAATTATGATTTCCCATAAGGTATATTATTTTGGTACCAAATTTTTCTGTAACACTGTGCTGTGAATGTACAAATTCACCATGTTACCGAGAGCCTGACTGTAATTTATTTAACCCAAATCTATCTACAGTATATTGTATTAAAATTAAAATAAATACATTTGCATTCTTTAAGAATACAGACTAGCTTACAGTACAGTATGTAAACGAATACATACAGTACATAATGTTGCATCTCTCTCACTATTCTATCGCTACTACAATAATCAGTGTTCCTCAGAGCTCTCCCAGTGTATACCACCTCCTCTACGTAGGGTACGTAATACCCCTTTGCAACACAATCCCACCCCTACTCTGTGCAACTCTTCAATTCAGAGTGAAACGATACTCCCAATCCTTTCTATTCAACAGCTGAGCTAACTCTCTCCCAGAATCAGTCTTCCTCTTCCTATGACTTAAATTGCTTCAAACTCTGTGTGTCCGGGCATTTTGGCTCGAACGTCCCTTGATTTTGGCCCTGTCACTCTTTCAACTCTGGGGAAGGCACTCAATACAGGCAGTTCAGCCTATAGTCTCCCTCACTCACACAAAAAATACATACTGTACATACATTAATGACTGTGATCCACACGTGAGTAGGTCTTTTAGACTTTTATTCATCTAATGGCGGCATTCCAGGCAGCTCAGTCTTTGGCGTCCCTCTAGTCAGTCCTTTGGCTGTGAGATCGGTTTGTATCATCTGATCCTTGTCACATGTCCATACCATCTCAATCCAAAAACTTGACAAGTGAAGCAGCCCTTAACAGGGTTGCCTGGAACGCCGCCATTAGGACAAGAGACTGAAACTGCACGTATGTGTGGAGCACTCAGTCTTAAAATTTTATGTATGTATTTACTGTATGTATTTAAGCCTACTCTTACGCATCTTCTCACTCATACTCTAAATGCCTAAGCGCTCCCTGAGTTCCACAATGGGGGTTCTGTTTTTCATTGCAGACCCACATATCCATCTCGCCATCCTAATTTAATTTCCCTCCATCCTATATTTATTAGTGGCCCCTCCATCATTGACGAACATGCCTATTACATAAGGCATCCTCTTCAAACACTAATCCGCCGTAGTTTGAATCTACCGCGCAGAGCATTTAAAAACTGAGGAGCCTTCATCATGAGCGCACGCGACCTCACTCATGGCTTCAGTCATTATGAATTGGGTTCTCACTACGAAAAAACTTCGTAAAAAATAAAAACAAAAAGAAAATAAGAATAACTATCCAATAAGCTTTCCATCATATCGTGGATGTACTTGTGTGGATTTCTGACCAGACGCTGATCCAGGCGTCATTCCTCCTTCTTTGCTCTGCGCTCAGCCTGCCCGGACGTTCCTTTCAGGCTCCGCTGGTTCCGCATTCGTGGCGTCCCTAGTGAGTTTTTTCTCATTTGTTTACTCTGGGATGTATCGAGTAAGGTTAGGATAGGCGTAGCAGGAGTGTCCTGGGCTGGTTGCCCGCAGTGCAATGTATTTTGGGTCGTATGTATGGGGCATCTATTTCGGATGTACCCTCGTGGTCCTGTTGTGGACACGTGAACTTTTCACAGTTTGGTTTAGTTGGTGATGCAGGCGGCTTTCATTACGCGTTAATTATTGCTGCCTTTTATCCTTCTGATGAGGTAAGCTGTATGTTTGCTGACGTTCCCAGCGTATTTTTCTTCACTTAGTGAAGTTTTTTCTGGGTCCGTGTCAGGCTTCCCGGGGTTGGGAAGTTTTTCGCTTCGGTGGTGTGTTGGCGGTGGTTCCTGTTGTGATATTCCAGTGTGTGTTTATATTTCAACTATTCTTGCCGTCTACTAGGCCTAGCCAGCCGCTCGTAGCTTTGCCACATGTCTAGTGTTATTATTTATTTTATAAATATGCCCTACTGTGTCATGTGTATCCGGGTTTTAGTTGTGTATTGGCTAATTCCTCGGACTATATTTGTTTCCTGGTTTAGTTGTGTATTGGCTAATTCCACGGATTATGTTGTGACCTTGGTTAGTCGTGCGTGTCTCTCCTCGGGTCGTATTGTTCAGATGGTGTCTGTTCAGGGTGGGGTTTGCCTTCCGGCGGGTTTTTCTCGGTTTCACCGTGAAAAAACCTGACCGATGAGCAGTGTTAAGGCCACACGTGGTTGTTAACACTGGCTGGTTCCCCGGCGGGGGAGGTGTCTGTGGCTCTCCAGGACTGCGTATCTGTGGGTGCCTGGTTTCAGGCCTCCTTTATTTCCCGGCGGGATGGCTGTACCCATCCTTACATATATATTTAGTTATATATAAAGAAACGATGTTCGTGAGAACACTTGTTTTTTATAGGTTTTTCTACCTGGTTTAACAAACCACGGGGAAAACCTAGCTGTTGTTTAAGCGTTCCTCCCCGGCGATCTTTTACAAAAGTAGTGGGGTCAGGAACTTGTGGGGTTAACTTTTAGACTTCTCACCCGGCGGGTACACCTTAGCAGGGTGGGATAAAACGACTTAGGTCTCTTATAGTTAACCAATCCATGTGAGTGATACTCTGTGTATCGCCGCCTTTACTCTTACGGCATTTGAAGGATCAGTGAGGTTTAACCAAATCGATTTCCACACCCGGCGGGTGTCCCTAAGTTTAGGAACTAAGGAATTTATAAACAAATTCAATTTCGATTAACCTTAATTGGGTGATACTTTCAGTATCGCCGCCTTCTATTTTTACGACGATCGTTTGGGACAATTCGTTAAAAAATCAGATCTCGTATTTTCCTGCCTGCCCTGGGCTATTCTACTAAAATATTTCAAGGGCCGGCGTCTTTATGAGGGGGGGCTTTGTTACAAAATTGAATCTTGAGACAGTCACCACCTCCTACAGACTATAAGTGCCATACTGGACCATTATATCAGAGGGTATTCTTCATGTTCTTAGCTAAGAAGACTTGTTTAGCCTCTTTATACCCAGCCGCGTGGCGGGATGTGTTAGCTGTGTCTTTGCATCCCGTTACCCGGCGGGATATTAACACTTGTATGCGAACACTTGGGTTAACCTTATGAGCATTAATTCCTGGAAATTTTCTTTATTTTTCCAGAGCTGAGCTCCGGCGGACCAATACAGACCCGGCGGTAGTTCCTCTCACCAGTCTCTGTCATGGCTAATGTCACCCCAGTTTTTGCCCTGTGCATTACCCCTACTTGCGCGGGTATCCCCATTTTTGCACATACCCTTTGCATAAGGTGTGTTAGATGTCTAGACCGTTCAAGGGGTCTCTGGGTTACAAGTAATTGTTCTTTTTGCTCCCAATTAACTAATAAAGTCCTGTGTGACAATGACAAGACCGCGGCGGTAGCGTTGAGAGAGGTCAGACAACAAATGTCGGCCTACACTACCATTGTCGCACATAAGTCACTTCAATGTGACAACGTCCCACTTTGGGATAAGTTTGCTGTCAGAGCACCCTCCCCCTAAACGTACCTCTAGAGTAAGGGGTTTTAAGCCGACAGAGACTAGCCAGGATTCTGTATCGTCTGTGGAGACGTTTAAACGCCCGAGAGAGCCTACTCCCCCGGCAGCCACCTCCTCGTCGCAGGCGAGATCGAGGTCAAGGTCTCCCCTCAGACAACGGTCTTCAAGTCGGGCCTCTTCCCCGGCTAGTAAGAAGTGCAAGACTGAAGCTTCCCCCAGGGACCATGGTGGTGATCCGTTCCAAAACCTAGGTCCAGTTCGCGGTCACACCGTAGCCATAAATCCTCCAAAAAGGATTCCCATAAGAAGTCCTCTCGACATTCTTCTAAGTCTAGTGCATCTCATCGTACCTCTACACCTGACAATGTTTCTGTTACAGCCTCAGAGTATAGTGAAGCGCCTGTCCCTAAACAAGATTTACCTATTGATATTTTAACCCTAGAAATGGAGAGTTCAGGATATTCAATAATTGAGAATGTTTCAGACTCTCAAGAGAGTGTAGGCCAGAGCCTAGGTGTTTGGCGTTTTGCTCAGCCAGGGTCTGTCCATCCACGTCCGACTCATACGAGTCACACAGTAGCCGAGGTCCACAGGGACGCGGCGGCCCCATCCTCTATCCCTGATTTATCTTGGAAACAAGGTGCCCCTGCCTCGGCGGGGTCTTCTCAGGAGGATCGGGAGGGACAAGATGAAGTGTCATTAATTTCAGATAGGGAAGGACAAGGGTCAGGCTCAGGCCTGGACGCCGCCCATGATAATACTAATTCACCTGAAAGTTCTGCACCTAACCAGTTTGTTACAGCACCAAGAAATTGATGGGTTACTTACTCATGCTCTATCAAAATTCTTTAATCAACAACGAGGAAAACCCCACAATGGACTTGGGGGCTCCCTTGACAGGTTCTGCGGTACGGCCTCTGATAACGTCAATCGATTTATCTAAGATTCCTAACCCTCCTACTTTGTCACCGGCAGGGAGCTCTAAGCCAGCTACGGCGGCATTCACTACGTCAAATGTCCAGGGTCATTACGGATGTTAATCCACCCCCTCTAGACAAAGCGCCTCTTAGAAAGGTAGCTATGCCCCTGCTTTATGGGCCAGACGAGTCATGGGTCCCTTTGAACCCCTCTAAGCCAGAGCTTGCCCAGCCTACCTTGTCAGGGGAACTCCCGGTACCAAGTGAGTGGTTTATCCAGGGAAATAAGTCTAAGAAATTAAGGGCATTGGATGCCTTGGGTAAGGTTTTGGATGTAAATATCAAGGCTATACCTAGTTATTATTATCAGGATTATTTTGTTTATGCATCTAAGCCTGCTTTACCCCCTGCCTCAGCTTCAAAACTTTTTTCAGACTGGTCTAAGCTGGATGGGTTTAATGATATTAAGGCTCTGTTGGCTATTACTCCTGAACTAGATTTACAGACCGTCACAGACGAGACAGCTAATCCAGTGTTGAAGGTGGGACAGTTAGGACCAGGACCTTGGGTGGATTGGGAGGTAGAGGCTCAGAACTTTGCAACCACTTTCACTTCTAAATCTTCCCACCAGATCCCTCAGGATACACATTCATGGTTCTCAATGCCGGTAGGTTCTGCCGGCGGAGTTCCGTCAGCTTTTATTTTCCTTTTTAGCTGCCCCTAAGATTAATCTTTGTGAACTAAAGGAACCATTCATTACCCCTACCCCTTCTCACCTAGACAGAGAATTTAGGCTTAGGGGAAAAGCTTTCCGCCTGTTTTCACAGTACATAGTTTCTCAACAGGTGGCTAAGTCTTTACTCAGGTCTACTCAGGCAATCGCAGACGCGGATGCTCGAAGATCAGTTGAATTATCCCGGCGTCTGATTCTTCAGTCGTCAATTCAATCCTTAGGTGACATACGCACAGCCTTACTTGAGGCGGTGCGAGCACGACAGGATCTTAGAATGTCATTAGTTCGCAAGCTGCCTGATCGCATTGCTAACCAGGTGGTTATGTCCCCAGTACTTACACCTTCTTTAATGTCCCCTGATGTATGGCGAACAGTGTTTAACATGGCACAGGCCGTGAAGCACAGTCCCGCACAGGCTAAGAAACCCGCATTTAACTTCCCCAAACCTAAGCCTCCTACTAAAGCTCAGCCAGGGGGTTCTAAGCCGTTTCTTCCGCCTAAGTCCTCCCAATCCCCCCTGGGTCAGTTCAGGCATAGACAGAGAGGGTTTTCAGGACAGAGGGGACGCGGCCAGTATAAGCCTGTCAGGGCCAGTCTTCGGCCCACACCAGCCAGCCGGCGAAGCGGCCAACACCACCAAAACCACCATCAAAAAACTAAAGTCTTTCTCACTCCCAGTGCCTACCTTAGAGCCGGAGGAACCGAGGGAAGTACAGCCGGCGAACCCTTGTCTGCTAACTGGGTCGTTCCGAACGTGTCACCAAGCATGGCCGTTAAAAACATGGGCACGGATGGTGGCACGCAAAGGCATCACTTGGCAGTGGCTCCGGCGACCTCGCTTACGTCAGCCGACAACGGCAAATTGTGTTTCATTAGAGGTGGAGCTGCTGGTCCAGGAGATGATTGCCAAGAATGTCATCATCCCGGTACCCCCAGATTACCCTGTATTCACGTCAAAACTGTTTTTGGTTCCCAAACGGGACAGTGTTCAGATGAGGCCGGTCGTAGACCTGTCGTATCTGAATCTTCACATTTACAACGAGTCTTTCAGAATGTTAACAGTTCATCAAATCAGGCTAACACTTCCGCCGGGTGGCTGGATGTGTTCCCTAGACCTGACAGACGCCTATTGGCACGTGTCGGTCAACAAAAGATTTCAAAGGTTTCTGGCCTTGAGGATCAGGCACCAAAATTTTGTTTTTCAAAGGATGCCGTTCGGTTTGAACCTAGCACCTCGATTATTCACAAAATTAGTCAGGCAAGCCCTGATGCCATTGTTAAAACAGGGAATCAGAGTGTTGTGGTATCTAGACGACTGGCTGGTGGTGGCAGAGACACAACAATTATGCATAAGACATGTCAATATCATTTTAAATCATGTCAAAACTCTAGGCTTCAAGGTAAATCTGGTAAAGTCAAACCTTGTTCCCTCAAGAGTAATTCAGT
Organism: Paralithodes platypus; assembly: GCA_032716605.1. Lineage (NCBI taxonomy): Eukaryota > Metazoa > Arthropoda > Malacostraca > Decapoda > Lithodidae > Paralithodes > Paralithodes platypus. The sequence continues at coordinate 27,833,912 of CM064481.1, forward strand.
GGATAGGGCTGGTCTGGGACACCGCCGCTCTCACTCTGAGTCAGAGTGTGGACAATCGCAACAGGTTTCGCAGGAAACTGTTCAGGTTTCTTCACAGTCTGACTACGACACGAAGAGTCTGGGAGTCTCTGGTCGGCTCTCTCAACTGGATTCAGCTAACTGTCAAGTTGGGCCGGTTGAAAGTAAAACGATTAATATTGGAGGGCAACAAATATTTCCCACTCTTACCGGCGGGAAAATTATGGCCCATACCAAAATTAATCCACACCTTACTAGCGGTCTGGGCGAAGAGGGAAACATTGCACTCAATCATGTCATGGACCTCTCCTCCTCCAACGGTATGGGTAGACACGGATGCGTCAGGCACCATAGGGTGGGGATTTCAGTCAAATCAGGGGCACCAGGGTCAGGGACTTTGGTCCCACTTAGAAATCGCTCACATAAATGTCAAAGAGTTACTAGTCCCATTGTATTTCCTTCAGGCTCACGGCTCGGCGTTACGGGGCAAGTCAGTGGCCTTCAGAATGGACAATCTGAATGCAGTTCACTGTATTCAGAAACAAGGGTCAACGAGGTCAAGGAAGTTGCTACTCGTGTCGGAAGAGATTTTTGTCCTAGCCACCAGTCTAGATATTTATCTTCACGCATCTTATCTCCCAGGCGTAGCGAACGTCTGGGCAGACGCTCTGTCCCGGAGGACAGAGCACGACAGTAGAATGGGAGCTCAAGCAACCCATTTTCGACCTAATGATTGCGGAGCTCTCCCATCCACAAGTGGATCTTTTTGCGTCCGAGGAGACTCACAAGCTCCCTCTATACCTCACCCGCCGGACGATAACGCCGGCAGGGGGGCCAGACGCCCTAGTGACAGACTGGAACAGATGGAGCTCCATCTATCTGTTTTCCACCGCCAGATGCGTCACTAATGTGCCACGTAGTGAACAAACTACGAGTTTATCGAGGCTTAGTCTCGCTAATCGCGCCCCTGTGGCCGGCGCAGGTGTGGTGCCAGCAGTTAATAATGTGGTGCCCGGACCCGGTATCGCTCCCGGTCAGGTACTTCCACTTAGACACGATTGGCAACCTAGAGACCTCGCTGACTTTTGCATTATGGACATTCAGGAGGCCAAGTGGCTAGCACCATACGGTAGGGATGTGACCAATAAATTGCTCAATCAATATACTCAGTCTACTAAGCGACAATATCAATCTCATTGGAAAGCTTTTACTTCTTGGATTGTTAGAACGGAACAAACTGTACCCTCAGTGGCATTGGTTTTTAATTACTTGAACTATCTGTTTGAGCAGAAACGTTATCTGTGGTTACTCTGAAGAATCACTTAACTGCGATTAGAGTGCCCTTTTTCGACCTTACAGGTCTATCCATACCGGTGGCGGAGGAAACAGGATTTATGAGAGCGTGTTTTAAACTCCGCCCACCTCCCCGTCAGCTCATGCCTACTTGGTCTCTGGACAAAGCTTTGTCTTTACTTCATTCTCGTCTGTATCAAAATACTGCAGACTTTGCTTTAATCTTAAAGAAAGCAGTTTTCCTTTTGGCTTTGGCCACCGGAAACAGAGTGTCTGAGCTGGCGGCGATGAGCAACACACCTAATTGTCTTAGGTTTGGTAGACTTAATGATTCCATTTCCATTGCACCCTCCCCGGCGTTTGTAGCCAAGAATGAGCATAGTGCACACGTGTTTTCTGAATTCACGGTGCCGGCGTTAAAAAGGGGAAAGGTGCATCATAATTTATGTCCAGTGCAAGCTCTAACCAAATATTTAAGAATAGCTCCTCATAACCCCCAAGGTGCTTTATGGGTAGCGAGTACGGGGTAAACGCTTACTTAAACGGCGATTAGCCTCTCTTCTGGTAGAAGTCATTAAAGAGAGTAATCCCGGCGTTGTGGGTAGGGCCCACGATTTACGCAAGTGGGCGGCCTCTTTACGTTTCCTGAAAACTTTTCAGTTGAAGATATTGCGTCCACACAGTTGTGGGCGTCTAATCATACGTTTCTCTCTAGATACTTGTCAGTTGCTCTGGACAAACCTTCCTTACCATGTATAGCTTTAAGGCAGAGGGTCTAGGTGGCCCTGTAGTCACTTATGTTTATTTTCAAGGAAAGGGGGGGGGGGGGGGTGCAGTCAGTTGACATAGGACACCCTAGACCCCGCCGGAGTATGAGAACTGTGATACAATTTAAGGTGGAAATGTGATATGAAAATTTCTCTGAGAGAATTTGTGCTAGTACAAAGTTTAGTACAAAACAACAGTGTTGTTATAGTAGTTTTAGCTGCGAAAGCAATGTAACATTAGTTCAATGGAGTTCATTAGCAATTGATCTCCACATGTATTTTGGGGTTTATGATGTGCACATATAAACTTATAACTTATTATTTGTCACCACTCGTTGAGTGGGGTGCCTTTTGTAACTACAGATCTGTGTTCAGAATCTTCAGGGTTACCTATTTTTGTCAGGCAGGCTTCTTTGAAGCACGCACCTGCCTGAACCCCCTTTTTCTTGTATATTTCCGGCGTACGCCGTATTAAATACATTTTTCAAAAGTAAGAATACTATGTGGTTGTTTTTATTATCTGCTTTTCTAGAGTTATGATATGATTACGAATGTCCCCCTCCAGTCTTAGATATCAGGCATGTTCGTCAATGATGGAGGGGCCACTAATAAATTATAGGTTTGACTCCTGTAAGGAGATTAGGAAAACCTAATATTTAGTAGTGGCCCCGTAATCATTGACGACTGGGGCCCTCCCGACCGTCCCCTTCCCATTCGTTGATGTATTAAGGATTTTGGTTTACTTGATATGTCAGTGAAGGAGGAATGACGCCTGGATCAGCGTCTGGTCAGAAATCCACACAAGTACATCCACGATATGATGGAAAGCTTATTGGATAGTTATTCTTATTTTCTTTTTGTTTTTATTTTTTACGAAGTTTTTTCGTAGTGAGAACCCAATTCATAATGACTGAAGCCATGAGTGAGGTCGCGTGCGCTCATGATGAAGGCTCCTCAGTTTTTAAATGCTCTGCGCGGTAGATTCAAACTACGGCGGATTAGTGTTTGAAGAGGATGCCTTATGTAATAGGCATGTTCGTCAATGATTACGGGGCCACTACTAAATATTAGGTTTTCCTAATCTCCTTACAGGAGTCAAACCTATAATATATCTTCCATCTTGACAGTCATTAGAATGTCGGCTGCTGACGAAAGGGTCGGCGGGTTGAGCCAGCACTGTCAAAATGTTAATGGTAGATGTCAAGCCTGGGCAACTTGACCTAGCGATTCGTGACAAACGCCTAATGTTCATGGCCACCCCTACTCAGGAATTACGGTGTCTGGCACACAGGAAAACAAAATAAAAAAATCTTGACTGGCCAGGTTTTGCTAGCATACACAATTACACTTCTAACACAAGTGCTATATAACCTCCCTTTTAGTCGTAGGGAAAGCCCTTTCATGGTCAGTAATGGCAGCATCTCTCTCAACTTCTTCCATCCACTTCTGACTCTCAGTACAATATTACAATATTGTGGACACACTGTACTTGGTTTCCTTGTATGTGTGTACTACGGTTTTGACAACCCGTAGGGAAGGAAGGAAAAACTAATATTTATTGGTGACTCCTGGAGTCAATGACGTAAGAGCCTATGATAATATGGCCTCGTTCCGGGCTCCTCAGAGCCCGGGTTAACCTCGATCACGACGGTCGAGAACCAAGATCATCTTAGGGGGTACCCCTTAATCATTCCTAAGGTACGTCATTGGGACGGAGCCACTGAAAAGTAGAAAATAAAAAATAAAAGAATTAACACAGTTTGAACACCGCGCCTGCGCGCATTCTGATCTTCCTCTGCTTCCCATACCCTGCCCGCTAATCCCCTCTCAGGTGCATTCTCTAATGTATATATCAAGTTGAGCATATGTATGGGAAGGGGATGGTGGGAGGGCAATTGTCGTCATTGACTCCAGGAACCACCAATAAATATTAAGTTTTTCCTTCCTTCCCTACGGGTTGTCAAAACCGTAAATTATTGGTGGCTCCTTACGTCAATGACGTAAGAGCCTAGAATATCATGACTGGTGGAGGGACCTTCATATGCTCATCAAGCTAAAAAACAAGAATCTATTAGGAAGACCAAAAAACGAAAACTGTGACATGTGTTTAAATATAAGAGTATAGGAGTAAGACAAAGATGTATAAGGCGGGTACCATTAAAGAAGCCTTATCTCAGAAAAATAGAACTACTGAGGTGTGAATACTGGTAATCGTATATCACAAAATTAAAATTAAAAATAAAGTTACACATTGCAATAATGTATAGGTATTGCTATGTAACAGATCTAGTGCAGTAATAGCACTCCTGCTATCCATTCAGATTGTGTGTCCTGCCAACTTGTCATGGAACTTAACACGCCCCCTCCTTTTTCATTTAAGGTGGATGGTAGGACACACCTTCTATTACCTTACAACACTGGTAATAAAAGCATTGAACAAATATATCCATCTACTTATTGGCCTCAGTGGGCATGTTCCAGCCCCAACGCTATGCTTGGTAATTTGGGTCTTCTCCAGATGTACCGACAAGCATATGGCTAGGAATGCCTTGTTAGAGGACCAAAGACCCGTCTGAGTTATATCCTCCACTGAAAAACCAATGGGGAAAGCTCATGGTAGTGGCCCATATGTGCATATCATGGGTTTATGCACTCAACTGAGGCTCAGCTTCCTTAATTATATCTGCAATAAAGGATGATAACACTTTCTTTCCTGACCTTATTGAACCTTCTGGAGGAAACCACAATTGTGCCATATTCCTAGGAATAACAGACTTAGAGTAGGTTTATAGTGCCTTAACAGGGCATAGAGCATGGAGTATCTTTGCTCTTTTCAAGGCAGGAATAAAGAAAGTTGTAAGGATATGTTCCTGGTGCTCATTTTTTGCGATGAATCTGGTGCAGTACCCATATGTACAGAATCATTATTAGGGGCAAAAACATAGACAATTAGTAGACCTTGCCATGGCTGTCAATTCCGAGACCCTATGGCCAGTAGCCAGGGTCATCAGAGACACACACTTTTTAAGTTTCTGGTCTATATTTGGTCTCACAGGATAAGACCTAGACTGTGACAAAGTTAGGACCCTCGCGATTGACCATTGAGGAAGCAAATGACGATTTGGGGCTCTGAGCTTAAAGCAAGCCTACATAAAACCCTGTTCATCTTTCTGGGGCAAAGATAAACCAGTAAGCGACAAGAAGGGTTGCTTTCTGCCGATACGTGGTTTATAAGTGTGTTAACTGTAATTTTTTTTTTTTTTTTTTAAACCTATTAAGAAATTTAGGTGCTTCAGCAACAAAGCAACCGACGGAGACTGCTGGATTGACTCTACACTCCAAGTTGTAAATTGTTTACAGTGTGAACTATACTGTCTTAAGTTGATGCTGTGTATTGACTAGTATTTACCTAATTTACCTAATTGTATTTACCTAATTGTAGTTTACAGGAGTTGAGCTAAGCTCGTGTTGGCCCGTCTCTCAGTCTACTGTACTTTCATCCAATTTTTTCTTGAAAATATGGATGTTCCTTGCCCCTACCACCTCCTCCTCCAGCCCATTCCATTTGTCAATACATCTATAGGGGAAGCTAAACTTCCTGATATCATTCTTGCAGGTAGGTCTTTTTACTTTGTAGCTGTGGCCTCTCGTTATTCCTGTATCCATAATTAATATATCCTCCCTATCCAGCCTCTCCAGCCCTCGGGTGTATTTGTACATCATTATCATGTCTCCCCTCTCTCTCCTCTCCCTTAGACTCGGTAAATTTAATTTGTCTAGCCTCCTTTCATATGGCAGTTCTCTAAGACTTGGAACCAATCTAGTAACTGCTCTCTGGATTCTTTCTAACTTGTGAATATGCTTCTTAAGATGCGGGGACCACACCACTGCTGCATACTCCAATCTTGGTCTAATCATACTTTTTATAATCTTCGCTAACATGTTCTCATCCAAGTAGTTCAGAGCAACTTTCATATTCCCGGCCATTGCATACATTCCGCTAAAGAGCTTGTTAATATGTTTCTCTGGCGACAAGTTATCTTGTATAATCAACCCTAAATCCTTTTCTTTTTCGGCCTTGCCAATTATATTATCTCCCATCCTGTACTCCCAATTTGGTCTATTCGCACTTCTTCCCATATTTAACACATGACATTTACTTATATTAAATTTCATTTTCCACTTGGTGCTCCATTCGTATAGTTTATCTAAATCCCCTTGCAGCTCCTCACAACTACTTATATTTGTTATTTGTCTCATAATTTTTACGTCATCTGCAAACATTGACATGTAGGAGTTTATGTCTATCGGCAGGTCATTCATGTACATAAGGAACATAAGAGGTGCCAACACAGATCCCTGTGGCACACCACTCTCAACTTTCTGCCACGATGAGTAAGTTCCTCTAATGTTGGTCCTCATTTCTCTATCTTTTAAATAGCTCTCCATCCATTTCAGCAAACTACCCCTGACACATCCTATCGTCTCAAGCTTAGATAACAATCTCTTATGTGGTACCTTATCGAATGCTTTGGAAAGGTCTAAGTAGACGCAGTCCACCCATCCGCCTCTTTCTTGCAGTACATCTATCACCCTACTGTAGTAACATAGCAGACTGGTAACACAAGATGTCCCTTCTCTGAACCCAAATTGCTTTGGCGTTATTATCTTCTTTCTCTCCAACATTTTCATCCATCTCCTCCTAATTAGCTTTTCACAAATCTTGCATACAATACTAGTAAGTGAACTGGTCTATAGTTTAAAGGGTCCTCAGGGTTTCCATTCTTGTATATCGGAATGATATTAGCTCTTTTCCATTCAACAGGAACCTGTCCTTTATCCAAGGAAGCTTGAATTATGTCCCTCACTGGCTCCACTAATTGCTCTGCACACTCCTTTAAAACCCAGGCAGACACTTCATCCAGTCCCATAGCTTTCCTTACTTCAAGTCCTCTCATCGCAGATAACAGCTCATCTCTAGTTATTTCAATCTTGCTAAGACCACTCTCCAGTACTCCCGCCTGTGGTTCGTCAAAACTTTCCTCTCTAGTAAAAACCGACCCCAATTTGTTATTCATTACCTCGCTATGTCCGATACATTTTCATACGTCCTAGCATCTACTCTTAATTTAGTAATTTGTTTCTTTACCTTCAACTTACTGTTTATATATTTATAAAACAATTTAGGGTCACTTTCAAATTTATTTACTATGTTCTTCTCATAGTTCATTTTAACTTGCCTAATTATGTTAACATATCTATTCCTCTCCTGTTTATATTTGTTCCGATTACTCTCAGTGTTCCTTCTTAATCTAGCCCAAGCTGCATCACGCCTACCCAGAGCTCTTTTGCATTTCAAATTAAACCATTCTTTCTGCTTAGTAAAATTTCCAGTTTTGTATCTTGGGACAAACAGATTGGTTCCTTCTCTATAAATTTTGAGGAACCTACCATATTTACCTTGTACATCTTGTTCCTTCAAAATAAGATCCCAATCTACTTCCTCTAAATATCTTTTCAAGGATACATAATCAGCTTTACTATAATTTAGTCTGTTAATTATATAGCTATTGTCTAATCTATTGGCATTACTCGAGATCAACTTCCATTTCAATAATAGGTGATCACTTTTGCCTACAGGGCATAGATAGTTTACATCACTAATTTCGTGAGGATCTTTTGTAAAACTCAGATCGAGTTTAGAAGGATTGTTATTACCCCTCATTCTAGTATTCTCCTTCACATGTTGTGCAAGTACATTATCCGTAACCAACTCTAATAGCCGACTTCCCCAAGATCTCTGATTTGGCCCTGCATCTCCCAATTCCCAATTAACCTCACCACAGTTGAAATCTCCCTCAAGATCAATCTATTCTTTCTTAAAAGCAATCTTCTCAACGACTGAATCATATCCTTGACCATCTCCTCAAACTCTAACTCCCTCCATGCTCTGGTCTTTGGTGGCATGTAAACTACTGCTATGTCTAGCTTTTTTCCTTCTATATCATTGAGTTCAACTGCCATTATTTCTGCCTTGTCATTATTTAACTCCACTTGCTTTGCTGTCATAGGGTTCTTAACTAACACTGCCACTCCACCTCCCCTTTTTCCCTTTCTATCATATCTCCATATTTATTAGTGACGATTAGTGACATCATTGACGATTATGCCTATTACATAAGGCTACCTCTTCAAACGCTCATACGCGTAGTTTGAATCTACCGCCGCAGAGCTCAGAGGAACCTTCATCATAAGCACACGCAAAATCACTCATGGTTCATCTTTATGATTGGGTTTTCACTACGAAAAAACTTCGTAACAAATAAAAATAAAATAAGAATAACTATTCATAAGCTTCCCATCTTCTGTGGATGTACTTCTGTGGATTCTTGGACCAGACGCTGACAAGCGCATTATTCCTCCTTCCTTGCTCTGCGTTCACCCCACCCGGATGTGTCCCCCACAGTGCTCCGCTTGATTCCGCATTCTTGCGTCCCTAGTGAGTTTTTTCTCATTTGTTTACTCTGGGATGTCTTGAGTAAGGTTAGGATTAGCGTAGCAGGGGTGTCATGGGTGGTTTTCTCGCAGAACAAGTGTATTTTGGGTCGTTTTGTTGGGGCGTCTATTTCGGACGGACTCTCGTGGCCGGTTTGAGGACGCTCTGAAACGTTTTTCGTGTTTAGCCATCTTTAGTCCTAGCTTGTTAGGCAGCTTTAACTACGCGATGTTGGGCTTCTAGCTATCTTTCAGATGGAGTAGCCTTGTTTGTTTTTACTGACGTTCCTGGTGTTTTTTCTTCACGTAGTGAGGTTCTTTCTGGGTCCCGAGTCAGTGTTACCCTTTCCGGGGGTTTTCTACGATGTTGATGTGGCTGCTGTTCCAGTTTTGGTGGGATGAAGTGCTTTTCGATTGTGTTTCAATGTCATTAAGTGTTTTTCCGTTTTCACTAGGCCTAGCCAGCCACTCGTAGTTTTTTCACATATGCAAGTGTTTTCATTGTTTATTATTATAAAAATGTACTCATGTGTCATGTGTGTCCTGGATTAGTTGTGATTGGCTGATCCAGGAGCTTCGGACCCCGCTCTCTGCATCTACCCCCTCCAAGTCTAACGTCCAATCTGACAGGTCGGGGGTGGAATCAGAGAATGTGGTGGAGGATGCCCCGGCGGACATTTCATCACCTGATATGCATACTTTCTTTACCAGGTCACGTGTGTCATCCTCAGATTTAGAAGTATCTTACGAAAACTATAAACCGCTAGGGTGCTCGGGTGAGGGCTCCCAATTGGGGAATATTCCAGGCTCGCAAGCGAGTAACAGCCACAGCCAAGGCGTATGGCGATACTCTCAGCCCTGGCAGGACGGCACACATCCATTGGTAACGCAAGTAGTGGCTGACGTCCACCGGGATGCCGATGTCCCATCTTCTATCCCAGATCTAACATGGCGGCATGTGGAGGTCCCGGCTTCGGCGGGATCTTCCCATGAGAGGCCAGACTTAAGGGATGAAGAACAGCGTTCTCTGGTCTCAGAGATGGAAGTTGGAGAGTCAGGTCACCACCTAGACGACTCTCAGGGTTCTGTCGAATCTCCACGGAGTTCGTCATCTGCTAGGTATGTAACTACAGAAGAGATTGATGGGTTACTATTGAATGCACTTAATAAGTTCTTTGGCCCTACGCCGGAAACTCCTACAGTTGGTACGGAAGCTCCCGCGACGTCAACGAATGTGCGACCTCTGGCTACATCCATTGCTTTAGCTAAAATACCTAACCCTCCTCTTGTGTCAGATTCAATTCCCACTGTGCCAGGCACAGCAGCTCTCACTACTTCCAATGTGCGGGTCATATCAGACATAACTCCCCCCCCCCCCCTTTAGACAAGGCACCAGTCAGAAAAGGAGCTATGCCTCTTTTGTACGGGCCTGATGAGTCATGGGTAGCAATGTTACCAACTAAGCCAGAGGCAGCACAAGCTACCATTTCGGGGGAGCTCCCTGTACCACATGAGTGGGTAATCCAAGGCAATAAGTCTAGAAAACTCAGAGCATTGGATAGTCAAGGCGATGTTTTAGATGTTCATATTAAGGCCATTCCCAGTTATTATAACCATGACTTATTTGTGTATGCATCAATGCCAGCCCTGCCCCCTGCCTCAGCTTCAAAGCTTTTTTCTGACTGGACTAAGAATGATGGCTTTAACGACGTCAAGGCACTTTCTGCTTTGACGCCGGAATTGGATATGTTTCCGATCACAGACTCGGCCTCTAATCCAGTCTTGCAGGTGGGGCAGTTGGGTACGGGACCTTGGGTGGACTGGGAAACAGAGGCTCAAAATTTTGCCACTACTTTCACTACAAAGTCTTCTCACCAAATCCCTCAAGAGCACCATTCTTGGTTCTCTCTTCCGGTTTTTAGTGCCGGAGGAGTCCCCTCTGTTTTGTTTGATTTCTTGGCTGCCCCTAAAATCAATTTGTGCGAATTAAAAGATCCATTTAGCACGCCTTCCCCAACTCACCTAGACCGCGAGTTTAGGTTAAGAGGTAAAGCGTTTAGACTGTTTTCACAATACATTGTTACTCAGCAAGTAACGAAGTCTCTGTTACGCTCTTCTCAGGCAATCGAAACTGCGGATGTCAGGAAGGCCATTGAACTTTCCCGGCGCTTGCTTCTCCAAACTTCCATTCAGTCTTTAGAAGATATTCGGACGGCCTTATTAGAGGCGGTTCGAGCAAGGCAGGATCTGAGGATGTTCTTAGTAAAGAAACTTCTTGACTGTATTGCAAGCCAAGTAATTCTGTCTCCAGTTCTAACCCCTTCTTTGATTTCTCCAGCAGTTTGGAAGACTGTTTTCAATATGGCACAAGCATTCAAACAAAGTTCATCTCAACCTAAGAAGCCTACCTTTACTTTCCCTAAACCCAAACCAGTTTCAAAAGCTCAAGCTAGTGGGTCGAAGCCTTTTCATCAGCCTAAGTCCTCTTCCACCCAGGGTCAGGCTCACGTCAGGTATAAACAGGGTAAATTCTCAGGTAAAGGCCACAGGTTTCACCAACGACCAGGTCAGGGCCAGCCTCCAGCCAAACCCAGCCAGTCGTCCAAGAGTACACCACCTCCAGCATAAAACTAAGGTCTCTCTCACTCCCGGGGCCAGTCAAAGGCGTGTTGGAACAGAGAGTAGTCCAGCCGGCGAACCCCAGTCTGCTAACTGGGTCATTCCGGGCGTGTCATCAGGCATGTCCATTAAGATCATGGGCGAGGACTGTGGTGCGCAAAGGCATCACTTGGCAGTGGCTCCGGCGACCTCGCTTACGTCAGCCGACAGAGGCCACTCATGTTTCTTTAGAGGTGGAGTCACTAGTTCAGGAGATGATTACCAAGAGTGTCATTATCCCAGTCCCCCCGACTTACCCGGTGTTTACATCCAAACTCTTTCTAGTACCAAAAAGGGACAGTATTCAGATGAGGCCGGTCGTAGACCTGTCTTATCTGAATCTCCACATTCACAACGTGTCCTTCAGGATGCTGACAGTGAATCAAATCAGGCTAACACTTCCGCCGGGAGGGTGGATGTGTTCTTTAGACCTGACAGACGCGTATTGGCACGTCCCGGTCAACAAGAGATTTCAAAAATTTCTGGCTTTAAGAATAATGCATCAGACTTATGTCTTTCAAAGGATGCCGTTTGGATTAAACCTAGCGCCACGCATTTTCACAAAATTAGTCCGGCAAGCCCTGATGCCCATTTTAGAACAAGGGATCAGGATCTTGTGGTATCTAGGCGACTGGCAGAGACAGAAGAGTTATGCAACACTCATGTCAACATTACGTTAAACCATGTCAAATCTCTAGGATTCAAGGTCTCTTGGTAAAGTCCAACCTTGTTCCCTCACGAGTAATTCAGTGGATAGGGCTGGTCTGGGCACAGCGTCTCTCACTCTGAGTCAGAGTGTGGACAATCGAAGCAGGTTTCGCAAAAAAACTGTTTATGTTTCTCCACAGTCGGACTACGACACGGAGACTCTGGGAATCTCTAGTCGGTTCTCTCAACTGGGTTCAACTAACTGTGAAGTTGGGCCGGTTGAAAGTCAAACGTTTAATATTGGAGGGCAACAAATATTTCCCACTCCTACCGGCGGGAAAATTATGGCCTATCCCAGCATTAATACACAGCTTACTAGCGGTCTGGGCGAAGAGGGAAATGTTGCACTCAGTCATGTCATGGACCTCTCCTCCGCCGACGGTATGGGTGGACACGGATGCGTCAGGGACGATAGGTTGGGGCTTTCAGTCAAACCTCGGGCATCAGGGTCAAGGGCTTTGGTCCCCTTCAGAAACCTCTCACATAAATGTCAAAGAGTTACTAGTCCCCTTGTATTTTTTTCAGGTTCACGGCTCTACTTTACGGGAAAAGTCGGTGGCCTTCTGGATGGACAATCTCAATGCAGTTCACTGCATTCAGAAACAAGGGTCAACGAGGTCTCGGAAGTTGCTAGGCGTGTCAGAAAAGATTTTTATGCTAGCCAACAAGCTGAACATTCATCTTCATGCATCATATCTCCCAGGCGTAGCAAACATCTGGGCAGACGCGCTGTCTCGGAGACAGAGCACAACAGTAGCGTGGGCACTCAAGCAAAACATTTTCGATCAAATGATTGCAGAGCCTTACCGTCCACAAGTGGATCTGTTTGCGTCAGAGGAGAATCACAAACTCCCTCGGTACCTCACACGCCGGACATTAACGCCGGCGGGGGGGGCCCGACGCATTGGTGACGGATTGGAACAGGTGGAGTTCCATTTATCTGTTTCCGCCACCAGACGCTTCTCTAATGTGCCACGTAGTCGACAAACTACAGGATTATCGAGGCGTAGTCTCGTTAATCGCGCCCCTGTGGCCGGCGCAGTTGTGGTACCAGCAATTGAGAATGTGGTGCCCGAACCCGGTGTCGCTCCCGGTCGGGTATTTCCACTTAGACACGATTGGCAACCTAAAGACCTCGCTGACTTTTGCATTGTGGACATTCAGGAGGCCAAGTGGCTAACACCGTATGGTAGAAACGTGACAGATAAATTTATGAATCAGTACACACAATCTACCAAAAGGCAATATCAATCTCATTGGCAGTCCTTTACTTCTTGGATAGTTATAACAGAACAGACAGTACCTTCGGTGGCGTTAGTTTTTCATTATTTAAACTATTTGTTTGAACAGAAACGTCTATCTGTAGTGACTCTAAAAAATCACTTAACAGCTATCAGGGTGCCATTCTTTGACCTTACAGGTCTAACCATACCACAGGTGGAAGAAACAGGTTTCATGAGAGCATGCTTCAAACTCCGCCCACCTCCCCATCAGCTCATGCCTACCTGGTCTCTTGACAAGGCGTTATCTTTGCTTCATTCCTGTCTGTATCAGAATACGGCAGATTTTGAATTACTATTAAAGAAGGCTGTGTTCATTATGGCTCTGGCAACAGGTAGCAGGGTGTCTGAGCTGGCGGCGATGAGCAACACCCCTAATTGCATAAGGTTTGGTAGACTCAATGATTGCATTCATATTGCACCTTCCCCAGGGTTCATCGCCAAGAATGAACATAGTGAACATGTTTTTTCAGAGTTCACGGTGCCGGCGTTGAAACGGGGTAAAGTGCACCATAATTTGTGTCCTGTACAAGCTTTAACCAAATATATGAGAGTGGCACCTCTTAACCAACAAGGTGCTTTATGGGTATCGAGTACAGATAAAAGGTTAATGAAACGAAAAATGGCTTCTCTGCTAGTCGAAGTCATTAAAGAGAGTAATCCCGGCGTAGTGGGTAGGGCCCACGATTTACGCAAATGGGCAGCATCTTTACGTTTTCTTAAAAAAAATTCTGTTGAAGACATAGCTACTACTCAACTATGGGCTTCAAATCATACGTTTTTAACTCGATACCTGTCGGTAGCACTAGACAAACCATCAATGCCGTGTATAGCGTTACGGCAAAGGGTCTAGAGGGGTCTCTATGTCACTTATTGTTTAGGTTAAGGAAGAGGGGGGGGGGGGGGTGCAGTCGGTGTAACATAAGACACCCTAGACCCCGCCGGAGGATATGTACAGAGTATACGAGCTGTGATACAATGTATAAGTGTTGTGATTAAAATTTCTCTGTAGTAATGCCTACGGGAAATGTGGTTGAAGTACAATGGATAATGGTTTCTTTCAGCTATGCGAGCTGTGATACAATGTATAAGTGTTGTGATTAAAATTTCTCTGTAGTAATGCCTATGGGAAATGTTGTTAAAGTACAATGAATGTAGTACAACAATGGTTTCTTTCAGTGGGATACACTGTTGAAGCAAATTAATTTTAAGAATTCTCGGTAGTTGCAACTCCGAGTAGCATTTTAGTAAGTACATCTGCGATAGTACAAGAATTTATTCTATTTTTGTGTCTAATTTTAAGGAATATGCACATTAGAATAATGGGGTTTATATGTGCACATGTAAACATACAGTTTTATTTTTAACCACTTAATTTAAGTGGGGTGCCTTTAACTTTCAGATCTGGGAACAGATTCTCATAGTTCTATCTATCTATCTATTGCCTGACGCCGTGATCCCCGAAGGGGTGGCCACGAACGAACCGCCCCCATGCACCTCTGTCCCCAGTCAGTCGACGCCCCTCCCCCCAACCAGCACCGCCCTCGTTCATGTACTTCCTCCTCACTCCATCCTTCCACCTCATATTCTGTCTACCTCTCCCTCTCTGTCCCTCCACCTCGCTCTCGTACACCCTCTTAGTCATTCTCTCACTTTCCATACGTTCCATATGGCCGAACCATCTCAAGTTGTTGTTGTTGTTGTTTTTCCCCAAGCTGCCTGGCCGAACAGCCCCAAGGCCCCGAGCAAGGCCAAGGCCATAACCGAGCGCCCCCACAGAACCCTCCCTGCCGACCACAACAAAGCCCGGGTGACCGAAGCCACTCCATGGCGGGGAGCCGAGGAGGGTGCGGAAACGCCCGGGAAACCAAAGCCCCACCCAGGGCCCTATGCCCATCAGCAATTATGAAGAGAAAGTTGAGGGGCAAAGGAAAGATGTGACGCTTTGGCTTCCAATCTTGGTAGATTAGGAGGTCAATCCACGCAAGAGACGCCGTCACTTGAGATCTAGAAAATATATAAGTAAAAGGAACAGTCAGAGTAAGCTATGGGTATGGCAGAGATCGCTCAGTTCTCACTCTGATAGACCAGCCCATCACCAGACCATCTCAAGTTGTTCCTTTTCACACTTTCCAGCACATCTACCTCCACACCACACCTCCTTCTTACTTCCTCATTAGTCTGTCTATCCCTCCATGTAACTCCGCACGCACTCCTTAAGTAATTCATTTCCACTGCTCTCACTCTTGGTCTGAGTCTCTCTACCAACGTCCATGCTTCGCTTCCGTAAGTCAGTGTCGGGATTACCACACTGTCATGCAAGGACTTCAGGCTTCTTTAAGCACACCCCTGCTTGTACCCCTTTTTATATGTTGTATAAAGTCTATACATAATTATATAATTTTTACAAAGTAAGAATACTATGTGGTTGTTTGATTATCTGCCTATTCTATTTGCAATGGTTATGATATGATTACGAATGTCCCCCTCCAGTCTTAGATATCAGGCATAATCGTCAATGATGGAGGGGCCACTAATAAATTATAGGTTTGACTCCTGCAAGGAGATAAAGAAAACCTAATATTTAGTAGTGGCCCCGTAATCATTGACGACTGGGGCCCTCCCGACCATCCCCTTCCCATTCGTTGATGTATTATGGATTTTGTTATACTTGATATGTCAGTGAAGGAGGAATGATGCGCTTGTCAGCGTCTGGTCCAAGAATCCACAGAAGTACATCCACAGAAGATGGGAAGCTTATGAATAGTTATTCTTATTTTATTTTTATTTTGTATTTGTTACGAAGTTTTTTCGTAGTGAGAACCCAATCATAAAGACGAACCATGAGTGATTTTGCGTGTGCTTATGATGAAGGTTCCTCTGAGCTCTGCGGCGGTAGATTCAAACTACGCGTATGAGCGTTTGAAGAGGTAGCCTTATGTAATAGGCATAATCGTCAATGATTACGGGGGCCACTACTAAATATTAGGTTTTCTTTATCGCCTTACAGGAGTCAAACCTATATTATATCCTTCACTAAACACTATATTGCTGTCAAAGTCCTGGTTCAGCTTTGTCTCTGTCAAACAGACTATCTGTGGTTGATCCTTTCTTAATATATCATCTAACTCCACCTTTTTACTGTTTATTCCATCTATATTAGTGTAGTAGCACAGTATATTGGAATCCTCCTCCTTGTTTCTCTTCCCTCTCTGCCTCCTATTAGGTTCACCTCCTCCTCCATCCCTTCCCTGACCTACCTCCACACTCCCTGCTAGTTCTATTCTCCTCCTCGCCCCCCCTCCACAATCTCCTGCTCCTCCCTCACCATCTCTCTGTCTTCGGTTTGATCCACTACCTGACTCACTGTCTCTATCTCCTGCTCCTCCCTCACTATCTCTTTGTCCTCCGTAGTGAGCGTATCCGTGATTTCCTTGTCGTAGGACGGTAGCCACTTGGGTTTGAGAATGTCCACATAGTGAAATTGAGCGAGGTCTGCAGGTTTCCAATTTCTTTCAAGTGGAAATAGGACAGGTGTTTTGTACCACTGAGTAAGTTGAGTGTGCCACACTTGAGTAGGCCACATAGGGGTAACCCGGCCCATTTGACCCTGGAAAAACCTGAGGTGATGAATGATTCTCACATCATAATTCTATGTCCACCTGTTCCAATTCACTGTGAGGGCATCTGGGCCCCTTTCTCGTGTTATGTCATTCCGAGATATGTACGACTGGAGCTTCGTTGATTTTACGAGATGTAAACAGATCAGTTTGGTGTAAAAAATGGGAGAATTAAGTGGTTGGCTGCTTTTTGTTTGAAAGCCCATTCCGCTGAGGTAATCTTTCCCTTGGACGAGCATCCGCCCACAGGTTGGAGACCCCTGGTAGATATGTTGCATGGATTAATATGGAATGTTTTTGGGCTAGAACGCCTATCTTTTCCCGAGAGATCCTGGGGAAACCTGGCCCGGGTGGGGACCTGTTTCCTCAAGCAAATTACAGTGGTCATGTTGTCCATCTGGCATGCCATTGACCTGGAGGTCAATGACACTGCATGAACTCTGGGAAAATAAGAGGGACTGTTAGCTCTTGGGTATTGATGTGACACTGACTTAATGTTGTCCCTTTCCCGTGATTCTGATGACCTTCCGTTGACTGATAGTCCCATCCTATCAGACTCGAGGTGTCTTTGTCCACCCATAGAGTGGATCTGAGCAATGTGTCACTGATCCCTTTACCTGAGGTTTTACCACAACGACAGGGGGTGTGGAATTCTCTTAGGGATGAAGAGGGGAATTGTGAGGTGTTAGAGGGAAGGCTTTGTTGCCTGGCCAGATTAGTTCCTTCAACCTGAGGAAGCCTAGGGGCCTTGTAATTTTGAACCCAATTTAAAGGGCCTATCGGAGATTCCCAAAGTTTCCTGGTTATAGTCTTGGTATGCAATACTCTGAACAGTAATATTTGAAGACGTTTGGCATTGGTTGGACTTTGTTTTATAGTCTGAAGTTGTGTATCCCAGATTAATGCTACTCATTCTGCTGATTGTGTAGGAGTAAGATTTTGATTTCTCTAAATTTACTCTGAAAACGAACTTTGTCACATGTTGCATGACTATCAAGGTTTGTTCTTGATAATGGCATGGGGAAGACCACAGAATCATCCAATCTTGAAGGTAAAACAGTATTTTTACACCGTCTTTGAGTAGAGGGAGGAGAGATTGTTTCACTATCTTGGTGATAAATTCTGGGAGCTATGTTCATGCTGAAAGGAATTCTGGTGAACATCGCCGCTTTGATTTTGAATGGGATAGCTAGGAACTTTTGGTTCCTCTTGCTATTGGGATGTGCCAGTAGGAGTCTTCTATAGCTAGAGTACTTATCCAGACCTTTGGTTGTCCCCGTGCATTTCCATGTACCTCCACCTGCTCATCTGAAGTAAGGTTGGAAGTATCAATACTTCCCAAGTACTGTTTTACTTCACTGCTAGCCAAATTTTGGTCTGTATTTTTATAATTTCTAAATCTGATTACTTTTTCATGTGTGAGTGGCTTAGGGAAATCAAAGCTGAAAGTAATCAAAGCATGATCGGAGGTATTAGGGTCAGCATTCTCAACATCAACATCCAGAACACCACCACAACCCACAGGAGAGAAAACCAAGTCAAGGGTGTGTCCTAAGATATGAGTTGGGTGGGACACATGGTTTACAAAATTGTTCTGATCAGTCAACTCAAGGAACTCAGGAGAGAATGGCTTCAGATGAGGGCTGTCAACCCAGTAATTAAAATCTCCACATATCAAAAGTCTTCCGGTTTTAGCAGAAAATTCCTCGAGAAACTGCCCAAACTCTTCCATAAAACCCCTATCTGTGCCACGATGGCCAGGCCTATAGACAACTGCCATTCTTAGAATTTGTTGATGGAGTTTTATTTCCACTTCCAACAGTTCATAATAAAGAGGGGCTGGGTTATGGCTTATTTGCAAGATATTCACCAGAGATGTGGAGTAGACAACTGCCACTCCACCATCCGGATGATCTCCCCTAGGCCTAGGAACATTTATTATGGAATGGGTTTTAGGCAATGCCGCCTGGATAATATTCAGATCTGACTCGAACAACCAGGTCTCAGTGAGACATAATACATCAAGGTTACGTTCATCCAAGATCTCGCAAATATGATCCATTTTGTTACGCAAGGAACGAACATTCAACAGACCCAGTTTCAACCGGCTCCCGTGTGCATTTTTCAGTTTTTTTAACCTACAAAATTGGTGTTTTCAATAACTTTATTTCTCTGAGCTGTCATTAGAGGACAATTTTTACTTGAGGCGAAATGATTTGGCGGCTCCGTAACTGATGTGGAGCTCATACAATTTATACATTTGGGGGAAGTCTTGTTGGTGCAGTCTTTTGAGTTATGAGTACCGGCACAGAAGTTGCATTTTGGATCCTCATTTTTCTGATAACACCTGTCACTGGCATGGCCAAAGCCCTGGCAATGGTAACATTGTGTTACCCAGAAGCGATCGTATGCACGACATCTCACAAGTCCAACATACACAGAATTGCCATCATCCACAATGGAAGAGGGAGGTAAAAAAAAAAAAAAAATCCACGGAAGAGATGCCGTCACTTGAGATCTAGAAAATATATAAGTAAAAGGAACAGTCAGAGTAAGCTATGGGTATGGCAGAGATCGCTCAGTTCTCACTCTGATAGACCAGCCCATCACCACATGACTAGAACCCAATCCTCTCAGCATCAGCTAGGAAAGGCCCTAGAAAGCCGCCTTTGGCGGGGGGATAGCTCCCCTATTTCAACCCCTTTCGAGGTTGGGCACCCGCCTCCAGAGTAACCGGCTATAGCCTTCTTGATACCACCCGGGAATGTTGGTACCCGGGTCTGTAATCGTCCCGGGTACCCGGCCATAGCCTATTTGTACCCGGGGTTAACTTTATATTTGTTTTGGTAATATGATACCACCCGAGGATATTGGTACCCGGGTTTGTCATCGTCGTGACAGCCTCCAGAGTACCCGGCTATGGCCTCTTAGTACCCGGGGCTGTCTTTATATTTTATATGAATTATAATACTACCCGGGAATATTGGTACCCGGGTCTGTTTAGTTTTAACAGTCTCCAGGGTAACCGGCCGTAGCCTATTTGTATCCGGGACTGTTTTTATACTTGTTCTGGTATTATAATATCGTCCGGCAAAAAGGTACCCGGGTCTGTCTTTTACCGGCAGTATTGGTACCCGGACCTTGTTGAGATAAGGTCTAGGGTACCCGGGGACTTGTAAATTCTCAACAACGCCATGGCCTTTGCACTCGTAAGGGTAGGCCTACTCGGCCGCGAGTGTTATTTAGCGATCCTTTATGTAACTTTGTACATGTTTTATAAATTCTTATATCTTTGTAAGTCAGTGAGATATATACATGTTTTTTAAATTCTTATATCTTCGTAAGTCAGTGAGATATATTCTATCTATCTATCTATTGCCTGACGCCGTGATCCCCGAAGGGGTGGCCACGAACGAACCGCCCCCATGCACCTCTGTCCCCAGTCAGTCGATGCCCCTCCCCCCAACCAGCACCGCCTTCGTTCATGTAGTTCCTCACTCCATCCTTCCACCTCATATTCGGTCTACCTCTCCCCCTCTGTCCCTCCACCTCGCTCTCGTACACCCTCTTAGTCATTCTCTCGCTTTCCATACGTTCCATATGGCCGAACCATCTCAAGTTGTTCCTTTTCACACTTTCCAGCACATCTACCTCCACACCACACCTCCTTCTTACTTCCTCATTAGTCTGTCTATCCCTCCATGTAACTCCGCACGCACTCCTTAAGTAATTCATTTCCACTGCTCTCACTCTTGGTCTGAGTCTCTCATCCAACGTCCATGCTTCGCTTCCGTAAGTCAGTGTCGGGATTACCACACTGTCATGCAAGGACTTCTTCACTTCCATACTGACCACCCTATTTCTTGTTACTGCTTTTAGCGTTCCTACAACCCTCTTCCCCTGTTGTACCCTCTCCCGCACCTCTTCATCCATAGTCCCATCTTTACTCAACACACTGCCCAGATACTTAAAAGATTTGACGATCTCCATAGCCTGACCGTTCAGCTTCACCTCACACTCTGTGATTTCACCCCTTTCGAAGACCATAAC
Source organism: Paralithodes platypus (assembly GCA_032716605.1). NCBI lineage: Eukaryota > Metazoa > Arthropoda > Malacostraca > Decapoda > Lithodidae > Paralithodes > Paralithodes platypus. The sequence continues at coordinate 27,854,801 of CM064481.1, forward strand.
CTTGCTCTTCCCCGTATTTACCTTCAAATTCCGTTTTTCGCACACTGTTCCAAACTCATTTACCAGACCCTGCAACTCCCATTCATTATCACTCATCAGAACTGTATCATCCGCAAACAGCAGTATAGGTAGCTTCCACTCAATTCCCTCCCTTTTCAGCGATACACCAACATCCACTGCTCTAGATAGTATTTCTTTCATAACTCCATCCATATATACAGTAAACAACCACGGGGACATCACACACCCCTGTTTCAAACCAACATTCAGGTCAAAGAACTCGCTCTGCTCACTCTCCACACGTACTGCCGCCTTTGCACCCTCATACATGTGCTCTTCACTGCTTTCAGCAACTTGCCCTCTACTCCGTATATTCTAAGTACTTTCCACAAACCTTCTCTATCCACTCTGTCATAGGCCTTCTCCAAGTCCATAAAGGCAACATACACCTTTTGTTTCTTCTCCAGATACTTCTCCACAACACAATTCAGGGTAAAAATCTGATCTACACATCCTCTTCCCTTCCTAAAACCTCCCTGCTCGTCGCCTATAAATACGAGTGCTTAAATAAGTAGTAAAATAGGCTACTATAAAAAGGTTGATATTGAATTTAACATCACAATATTATGCCATCAGCTATAAATATTTGGTGGTTAACACTGAAAATAATGCCATATAACTGTCTTGAAGGCAATAATTGTATGAAAAGGCACTCTTGATTGAATAATGTAAGGCATTAAGAATTTCACCATCACATTATAGGTTTGACTCCTGTAAGGAGATAAAGAAAACCTAATATTTAGTAGTGGCCCCGTAATCATTGACGAACATGCCTATTACATAAGGCACCCTCTTCAAACACTCATCTGCCGTAGTTTTGAATCTACCGCGCAGAGCATCTAAAATATGAGGAGCCTTCATCATGAGCGCACGCGACCTCACTCATGGCTTCAGTCATTATGAATTGGGTTCTCACTACGAAAAAACTTCGTAAAAAATAAAAACAAAAAGAAAATAAGAATAACTATTCAATAAGCTTTCCATAATATCATGGATGTACTTGTGTGGATCTTTGACCAGACGCTGACTCAGGCGTCATTCTTCCTTCACTGACATATCAAGTAACCAAAATCCTTAATACATCAACGAATGGGAAGGGGATGGTCGGGAGGGCCCCAGTCGTCAATGATTACGGGGCCACTACTAAATATTAGGTTTTCTTTATCTCCTTACAGGAGTCAAACCTATAATTTATTAGTGGCCCCTCCATCATTGACGAACATGCCTGATTTCCAAGACTGGAGGGGTACATTCGTAATCATATCATAACTAGCAAAAGCAGATAATCAAACCACCACATAGTATTCTATCTATCTATCTATTGCCTGACGCCGTGATCCCCGAAGGGGTGGCCACGAACGAACCGCCCCCATGCACCTCTGTCCCCAGTCAGTCGACGCCCCTCCCCCCAACCAGCACCGCCTTCGTTCATGTAGTTCCTCACTCCATCCTTCCACCTCATATTCGGTCTACCTCTCCCCCTCTGTCCCTCCACCTCGCTCTCGTACACCCTCTTAGTCATTCTCTCGCTTTCCATACGTTCCATATGGCCGAACCATCTCAAGTTGTTCCTTTTCACACTTTCCAGCACATCTACCTCCACACCACACCTCCTTCTTACTTCCTCATTAGTCTGTCTATCCCTCCATGTAACTCCGCACGCACTCCTTAAGTAATTCATTTCCACTGCTCTCACTCTTGGTCTGAGTCTCTCAACCAACGTCCATGCTTCGCTTCCGTAAGTCAGTGTCGGGATTACCACACTGTCATGCAAGGACTTCTTCACTTCCATACTGACCACCCTATTTCTTGTTACTGCTTTTAGCGTTCCTACAACCTCTTCCCCTGTTGTACCCTCTCCCGCACCTCTTCATCCATAGTCCCATCTTTACTCAACACACTGCCCAGATACTTAAAAGAGTTGACGATCTCCATAGCCTGACCGTTCAGCTTCACCTCACACTCTGTGACTTCACCCCTTTCGAAGACCATAACCTTGCTCTTCCCCGTATTTACCTTCAAATTCCGTTTTTCGCACACTGTTCCAAACTCATTTACCAGACCCTGCAACTCCCATTCATTATCACTCATCAGAACTGTATCATCCGCAAACAGCAGTATAGGTAGCTTCCACTCAATTCCCTCCCTTTTCAGCGATACACCAACATCCACTGCTCTTGATAGTATTTCTTTCATAACTCCATCCATATATACAGTAAACAACCACGGGGACATCACACACCCCTGTTTCAAACCAACATTCAGGTCAAAGAACTCGCTCTGCTCACTCTCCACACGTACTGCCGCCTTTGCACCCTCATACATGCTCTTCACTGCTTTCAGCAACTTGCCCTCTACTCCGTATATTCTAAGTACTTTCCACAAACCTTCTCTATCCACTCTGTCATAGGCCTTCTCCAAGTCCATAAAGGCAACATACACCTTTTGTTTCTTCTCCAGATACTTCTCCACAACACAATTCAGGGTAAAAATCTGATCTACACATCCTCTTCCCTTCCTAAAACCTCCCTGCTCGTCGCCTACCCATTTCTCCGTTCTCACTCTCACTCTCTCAATCACTACCCTACTGTATACCTTCCCTACTACGCTTAGAAGAATATTCCTCGGTGGTTACCACACACTCCTCTTTCCCCTTTGCCCTTATATAGGGGGACTATTATGCCAGTCTTCCAGTCATCGGGTGCACTCCCCTTCTCCCATGCTAGTTTGCACATTTTCCATACCCATTCTATCACACTCTCACCACCATACCTCAACATTTCCCCACACACTCCATCTGTTCCTGGTGCTTTCCCCAATTTCACTCTTTTCATGGCTTCCGACACTTCTGACCTCCTGATCCCCACCTCCTCCTCCACTACTTCTCTTCTTCTCCTCCCATACCATATCCAGCTATGTTTGCTGGCTCTTCATTCCTTTCATTTAGCAACTCACTGAAGTACTCCCTCCATCTTTCGACTCTCTCTTGCTTCTCGGCTAGCATTCTCCCATTCTTATCTTTCACACCCTTACTGTTTCCCTTGCTACCTTCCCTAACTTTCTTGATTTCTTTCCAGAACAGTTTCTTACTCTCCCTCCATTTTACACTCAGATTCCTTCCAAATTCCTCATTTACTCTTCTCTTACTTTCCTTCACTACTCTCTTCACCACCCTCTTACTCTCCACGTACCTCGCTCGTTTCTGTCTCTCGGAATCTTCATTCCCTCTACTACCCAACCACTCTCTATATGCTTTCTTCTTTTCTTCCACAGCTATTCTTACCTCTTCTGTCCACCATGCTGTACCTTTCACTCCCCTCCCTCTTCTCCTCACTCCACACACCTCCTCACATGCTGCACAGATCTCATCCTTAAACACCTTGCTCATCTCTTCCACTTCCTCCATAACTTCCAGGTCGAACCCACCTAGTCGTCTTTCCACTGCTCTCCTGTACTCCTCCCTGACTTCCTCCTCCTGCAACCTCTCCACCCTCCTCACCATTCCACCCTCCTCTCGCCTCCCTCCCGCTCTCCTCACCCACTTCTTTTGTATCCTAACCTTAGCTACCACTACATAATGATCAGACAGACCCCCTCCAATACCCCTATACACCCTAGCATCCATCACAGATTTCTTCATTCGTTCATCCACACATACATAATCAATCAATGACTTTCGTTCCACCACTGTCTTATCCTTCATCGTCAACATCCGTTTCCACGTGTACCTGTGGATCATTCTGTGTCGGAAGAAGGTGTTGGCTATCCACAGCCTCCTCCCCACACATACGTCCACAAGTGCACTACCATTCCCATTCACCTCTGATGGTACCCCCCCCTCCCACCACTCCCTCAACTTTCCTATCAACCTTACCATTCATATCCCCAATCAGAAATATTCTTTCGTTCTTGTCAAACTTCTCCAGGCACGCCTCCACATTCATCCAGAACTCCTCTTTCTTTCTTTCAAGTATATCCTCTGTCGGGGCATACACGCATACAATCACCCACGTTTGTATTCCTACTTTCATTCTCACCCACACAATCCTTGAACCCACAGACCCATACTCTTACACATTCCTTCCATTTGCTACTTACAAACAAACATGCACCTTCTCTCGCTGTTCCTTCACTCACTCCAGCACACACCCATTCCACACTCCCACTCTCTCACATCTGAACCTTTCCATTTGGTCTCTGTCATTCCACATACATCCAGCCTGGCATTCACTAACACTTCCAGAACCTCTCTCTCTTTTGTGCCATCATTCATGCCACTAACATTCCATGTAGCCATTCTCAGAATGTCCGAAGGCATGTCCTTAGTCAGTCGTGGTTCGTCAACGTTGGTTCCGTCCGCATCCGAGGCTGTTCGTTCGTTTTTCTTTGCTTAGATATTTTTTCCGGGTGGGGGTCGCAAGCCCACCGACCCAACCTCTTTAGTCGCCTCTTACGACACGCAGAAGGCACGTGGGGCATATAGTATTCTTACTTTGAAAAATATATATTTAATGGCGCAGCACATATATACAAAAAGGGGGTCAAGCAGGTGCGTGCTTCAAAGTAGCCTGCTTGATACAAAAGGTTAACTCTTGAGACTCTGTGAACAGATCTGTAAGTTAAAAAGGCACCCCACTCAACATAAGTGGTGAAAAATAAAAACTTATAAGTTTACATGTGCACATATAACCCCATAATACTCGTGGAAATATTTTGTAAAATATATCCAATGCTTATAACTAAATTGCTTTTACAGCCAAAACTAATATAACATCACTGTTGTTTGTACCAACATTGTACTAGCACAATTTCCCGCCCTGAATAGAACAGAGAAATTTTCATATCACATTACTCATACTCGTATCACAGCTCTTTATACTCCGGCGGGGTCTAGGGTGTCCTATGTTACACTGACTGCACCCCCCCCCCCCCTTCACCCCCTTTCCTTGAAATTAAAACAAAAAGTGACTGAAGGGCCACCTAGACCCTCTGCCTTAAAGCTATACATGGCAAGGAAGGTTTGTCTAGAGCTACTGACAGGTACCGAGTCAAAAACGTATATTTATTAGTGGCCCCTCCATCATTGACGAACATGCCTATTACATAAGGCACCCTCTTCAAACACTCATCCGCCGTAGTTTGAATCTACCGCGCAGAGCATTTAAAAAACTGAGGAGCCTTCATCATGAGCGCACGCGACCTCACTCATGGCTTCAGTCATAATGAATTGGGTTCTCACTACGAAAAAACTTCGTAAAAAATAAAAATAAAAAGAAAATAAGAATAACTATTCAATAAGCTTTCCATCATATCGTGGATGTACTTGTGTGGATCTTTTGACCAGACGCTACTGCAGGCGTCATTCTTCCTTCTCTGCTCTGCTCTCAGCCTGCCCGGACGTGTCTCCCCACGCTCCGCGGGTTCCGCATTTGTTGCGTCCCTAGTGAGTTTTTTCTCATTTGTTTACTCCGGGATGTATCGAGTAAGGTTAGGATATGCGTAGCAGGAGTGTCCTGGGCTAGTTGCCCGCAGTGCAGTGTATTTTGGGTCGTGTGTTTGGGGCATCTATTTCGGATGTACCCTCGTGGTCCTGTTGTGGACAGGTGAACTTTTTCACAGTTAGCTAGCTTTGTGATGCAGGCGGCTTTCATTACACGTTATTGCTTCCTTTTATCTTTCTGATTAGGTAGCGTATTTTTGCTGTCGTTCCCAGCGTATTTTTCTTCACTTAGTGAAGATTTTTCTGGGTCCCGAGTCAGTTCTTCCCTTTGCCGGAAGTGTTTGCTACAGTGGTGTGTTGGCGGTGGTTCCTGTTGTGATATAATTCAGTGCTTTTTGTTTATATTCCGACATGTTACTGTTATCCGTCTGCCTAGGCCTAGCCAGCCTCTCGTAGCTTTACCACATATACAAGTGTTATTGATTTATTTTCTAAATATGTACTACTGTGTCATGTGTGTCCTGGTTTAGTTGTGTATTGGCTAATTCCACGGACTATTTATGTGTCCTGGGTTAGTTGTGTATTGGCTAATTCCACGGACTATGTTGGGCCAGGCGTTAGTTGTGTTTTAGCTACGCCTTGGTCCGGTGTTGCGTTCAGATGGTATCTGGACGGGGTGGGTTATTTCCGGCGGGTTTTTCTCGGTTTCACCTTGATAACCCCGGCTGGTTGCCAAGTTTTGGCCACGCGTGGTTTAAAACAGGCTTGTTTCCCCGGCGAGTGGGTGTCTGTGGCTCCCCAGGACTGCGTCTCTGGGGTGCCTGTTTCAGGCTCCTTCTGATTCCCGGCGGGTTGGCTGTACCCATCTAACAGTGTTCATACGGACACGTGTTGTTTGTAGTTTTTTCGGTTTTGCAAAGCCAATATAAAACTATGCTGTAGTTGTATTTCCTCCCCGGCGATCTGTTACAAAGAAGTGGGGATAGGAACAATTGGGGTTAACTTTTAAACTTTAAATCACCCGGTGGGTGCAACCTGGAAGGGTGGGATGACCGAATTTGCAAAATTCAGTTTAGTTGACCAGACAATTGAGGGATGCATTGTGTATCGCCTCCTTCAACATACGGCGCTTTAGGGCACAATTGGGGTTAACGTTTTTTAAACTATTATTCACACCCGGCGGGTGCTCCTTGGACGGATGGGAATAACAAATTTACAATTCAGTTAGTTAACCAGACAATTGAGGGATACGTTTTGTATCGCCGCCTTCAACATACGGCGATCTAAAAAGATACTTCGGCAGAAGTTAGGTCTCGTATATTTGTCAGGCTTCCCAGTTTTTGATCTACGAGATAATTCGGGGGCCGGCGTCTTTTTTAGTTTTTTTTTTTCCAAAATGTAATCTTGAAACAAACACCACCGGAAAGACTTAATCACTTATAAACGCCATGCTGGTCTTTATATATTATGTCAGAGGGTATTCATAAATCTTTTGGACAAATTAAGATATTCTGAAATCTTTTACTTAGGAAACCCCACCGCGTAGCGAGCTGTGGTCGTTGAGTATTACGTCTTGTTACCCGGCGGGTTATTTAACACTTGTGTGCGAACATGATTGGGTTAACCTTATGAGCATTAATTCCTGGAAATTTTATTTTTCCAGAGCTGGGTCCCGGCGGGTCTATGCAGAACCTGGAGTAAGTTTCCCACCAGTCTCTGTCATGGCTACCTTTGCCCCGGTTTTTGCTTTATGCATTACGCCCTCCTGTTAAGGTATCCCTATTTTTGCGCACACCCTTTGTATAAAATGTGTTAAAATGTCTCGTTTGGTGGGGGTTACCTTTCCGGCGTTTTTCTCGTTGCTCCGAGAACACCGTTTTTGTTTCCCGAGTTTTAGTCAGGATGGCTAAAATAGGTAAGTTACCCCGACGAGTTTGGTCGCTTGAGGGCTCATCAGAAACTGCGTTTTCTGTGGTCGAGCCTGGGATCAGGCTTCCTGTGTTATTCATTGCTTTATGCATTACGCCCTCCTGTAATGTCTCGTTTGGTGTGGGTTACCTTTCCGGCGTTTTTCTCGTTGCTCCGAGAACACCGTTTTTGTTTACCGAGTTTTAGTCAGGATGGCTAAAATAGGTAAGTTACCCCGACGAGTTTGGTCGCTTGAGGGCTCATCAGAAACTGCGTTTTCTGTGGTCGAGCCTGGGATCAGGCTTCCTGTGTTATTCCCGGCGAGGGGGGCTCCACACAGTTATTTTGTTTGGTCTTTCCCTCTCGGCGACCTTTTTACAAAGAGGTCTGGGGCAGGTATAATTGGTTTGACATTGCATATAAAACCCGGCGGTTGTACCTTCGGGTGGTTATATTAACGGATTTGCGATTCGCGATAATTTGCCAAACAATTGATTGATACTTACAGTTTCTTACAGTTTCTTACAGTAGATCCTCTGGAAAAAGGCAAACTATGCCTGTGTATCCAGCTCAGTACCAGTACTTGCACTGCTGCGGTCGTTCACGGTGTTGGCGGCGGCGGTAGCAGACGCAACATTTTTACTATTCTGTATTTTTGTTTTATAATCAAACTTCAAATCTTGTCTTCCCCATGCTTTATCAAGATTACTTTCAAACTCCCTTATTGATTCGGAATCGACTACATACAATAGGGTATCACGGCCTTCAAGACGGCGATCTATGAGGGCTTCTGGGAGAAGCCGGATTAGAGATTAAGATAGGCTTAGACTTTTTATGGGATAAAAAGATGCCTGAATCTTACTAGTGTTTCAAGTGTAAAGGGATACTTGAAAGACTTCATCTTTAATAAAGATATGCTTCATCTTTATGAGGATTCAGAAGTTATGCTTAATTCTTTTGAACAGGTAAAAGATATGCTGAAATCTTTAATAAACAATTGAAACAATGTTGTTTGTTTGTTTAGTCTTTCCCTCCCGGCGACCTTTTTACAAAAAAGGTCTGGGGCAGGTACAATTGGTTTGACATTGCATATAAAACCCGGCGGTTGTACCTTCGGGTGGTTATATTAACTGATTTGCAATTCGCGATAATTTGCCAAACAATTGATTGATACAATAGGGTATCACGGCCTTCAAGACGGCGATCTATGAGGGCTTCTGGGAGAAGCCGGATTAGAGATTAGGATAGGCTTAGACTTTTTATGGGATAAACAGATGCCGGAATCTTACTAGTGTTTCAAGTGTAAAGGGATACTTGAAAGACTTCATCTTTAATAAAGATATGCTTCATCTTTATGAGGATTCAGAAGATATGCTTAAATCTTCTGGACAGGTAAATATATCCTGAAATCTTTAATATGAAACTAAAGGAAAGCGAAAAGTAGTGGTGGAGTGCTACGGTTCGTTGACCGGCGGTTTTGTGGCACATATTTTGTACCATTTTTTGGGTGTAACCCTATGAGCATTAATCCCCGGAAATTTCTCTTTCCAGGGCGGAGTACCGGTGTTGCACCAGGTGACCAGGTAGTTCCCGGGGGCGGGGTAGTTTTCCCCCAGTCTCTGTCATGTCGGCACTTGAACCTCTCATTGCTGTATGTTCAACGCCGTTAAGATCAGGTATCCCTATATTATTTTTATTTTGTTAATGAAATTATTTAATCACTGAATAATAATAACCATATGTATTTTCTATGATTATATTATGATAATATTGTGTTTATTTATAGTAATTTATTTTAATACAATTAAATATAAATTAAATTAATTAGTATACTTTATGATTTTGCTCACCAGCTCTGCTTTCAATGTGTTAATGAGCTATGGGAGCTTTTAATTATCATAAACCTTTATAGGGCTCTCTTTCAGAGAGTATACCGAGCTCGCAAGCGAGGGACAGCCACAGCCAAGGTGTATGGCGATGCTCACAGTCCTGGCAGGACAGAACACATCCCTTTGTGACTCAACTAGTGCTGACGTCCACCGGGATGCCGATGTACCATCTTCTATCCCAGTTTTAACATGGCAACATGTGGAGGTCCCGGCTTCAGCGGGATCTTCCCATGATAAGCCAGACTTAACGGATGAGGAACAACGATCTCTGGTCTCAGAGATGGAGGTTGAAGAGTCCAGTCACCTTCTAGGCGACTCTCAGGGTACTGTCGAATCTCCACGGAGTTCGTCATCGGCTAGGTATGTACCGGCGGAAGAGATTGATGGACTACTATTGAATGCACTTAATAGGTTCTTTGGCCCTACGCCGGAAACTCCTTCTGATACGGGAGATCCCGCGATGTCGACGAATGTGCGACCTCTGGCTACATCCTTTGCTTTAGCTAAAATACCTAACCATCCGCTTGTGTCAGACCCAATTTCCAATGTGCCAGGCACAGCAGCTCTCACTACTTCCACTGTGCGAGTCATATCAGACATATCTCCCCCTCCTTTAGACAAGGCGCCAGTCAAAAAACAGGAGCTATGCCTCTTTTATACGGGCCTGATGAGTCAGGGGTAGCAATGTTACGGAAATGTTTTGGATGTTCATATTAAGGACATTCCAAGTTATTATAACCATGACTTATTCTTCCCACCAAATCCCTCCAGAACGCCATTCTTGGTTCTCTCTTCCGGTTTTTGGTGCCGGCGGAGTCCCCTCTGCTTGGCTGCCACCCCCCAAATAATCAATTTGGGCGTATTATAAGCTCCCTTTAGCACGCCTTCCCCAGCTTACCTAGACCGCGAGTATAGGTTAAGAGGAAAAGCGTTTAAACTGTTTTCGCAATATATGGTTCCCAGCAAGTAACAAAGTCTCTGTTACGCTCTTCTCAGGCAATAGAAGCCGCGGAAGTCAGGAAAGCCATTGAACTTTCCCGGCGCTTGCTTCTCCAGACTTCCATCCAAGTCTTTAGGAGATATTCGGACGGCCTTATTAGAGGCAGTTCGAACAAGGCAGGATCTGAGGATGTTCTTAGTGAAGAAACTTCTTGACCGTATTGCAAGCCAAGTAGTTCTGTCTCCAGTTCTAATTCCTTCTTTGATTTCACCAGCAGTTTGGAAGACTGTTTTCAATTTGGCACAAGCATTCAAGCAAGGTCCCCGCAAGCCCTGATGCCCTTGTTAGAACAAGGGATCAGGGTCTGGTGGTATCTGGGCGACTAACTGGTGGTGGCAGAAACAGAAAAGTTACGCATCAGTCATGTCTACGTTACGTTAAACCATCTCATATCTCTAGGATTCAAGGTCAACTTAGTAAAAGTCAAACCCTTGTTCCCCCACGAGTATTTCAGGGGATAGGGCTGGTCGAGGACACAGCTTCTCTCACTCTGAGTCAGAGTGTGGACACTCGAAACAGATTTCTCAAAAACTGTTTATGTTTCTCCACAGTCTGACTACGACACAGAGACTTTGGGAATCTCTAGTCGGTTCCCTCAACGGGGTTCAGCTAACTGTGAAGTTGGGCCGGTTGTAAGTCTAACGTTTAATCTTGGAGGGCAACAAATTTTTCCCACTATTACCGGCGGGGATAGTGTGGCCTATCCCAACGTTATTACACAACTTACTAGCGGTTTGGGCGACGAGAGAAATGTTGCACGCAGTCATGTCATGAACCTCTCCTCCGCCGTCGGTATGGGTGGACATGGATGCGTCAGGCACGATAGGTTGGGGCTTTTAGTCAAACCTCGGGCATCAGGTTCAAAGGTTTTGGTCCCATTTAGAAATCTTCCACATCAATGTCAAAGACTTACTAGTCCCCTTATATGTCCTTCAGGCTCACGGCTCTGCTTTACGGGGCAAGTCGGTGGCCTTCAGAATGGACAATCTGAATGTGGTTCACTGTATTCAGAAACAAGGGTCAATAAGATCTCGGAAGTGGCTAAACGTGTCAGAAAAGATTTTTATACTAGCCAACAGGCTGAACATTCATCTTCACGCATCTTATCTCCCAGGCGTAGCAAACGTCTGGGCAGACGCTCTGTCTCAGAGACACAGCACATCAGTAGAATGGGCGCTCTTGCGTGTGCGGAGCATTACCATCCACAAGTGGATTTGTTTGCGTCTGAAAAGACTTGCAAACTCCCACTGTACCTCACCCGCCGGACGATAACGCCGGCGGGCGGACCTGACGCTCTGATGACGGACGAGAACAGGTTGAGTTCCATTTATCTATTTTCCGCCGCCAGACGCGTCTCTAATGTGCCACGTAGTCAACAAACTACAGGATTAGCGAGGCGTAGTCTCGCTAATCGCGCCCCTGTGGCCGGTGCAGTGTGGTACCAGCATTTGTACACGTGGTGCCCGCACCTAGTGTCACTCCCGGTCGGGTTGTTCCACTTAGAACACAATTGGCAACCTAGAAACCTCGCGGACTTGTTCATTATGGACATTCAGGAGGCCAAGTGGCTAGCACCATATGGTAGCGACGTGACCAAGATATTCACGAATCAATATACCCAGTCTACAAAGCGACAGTTTCAATCGCATTGGCAAGCTTTTATGTCTTGGATTCTTAGAGCAAAACAAACTGTGCCCTCGGTGGCGTTGGTTGTTAATTATTTAATGTATCTGTTCATGCAGAAACATTTATCTGAACTTGTTTTATGAGGGCAGGTTTTAAACTCCGCCCACCTCCCCGTCAGCTCAGGCCTACATGGTCTCTGGACAAAGCATCGTAGTTATTCTCATTCCCGTATGTACCAAAGACTGCAGTTTTTACAAAAGGGCAGTATTCCTTATGGCTTTGGCTACCGGGAACAGAGTATCTGAGCTGGCGGCGATGAGCAACACACCTAATTGCCTTAGGTTTGATAGGCTTCATGAGTGTATTCACATTGCACCTTCCCCAGGATTCATAGCCAAGAATGAGCACAGTGAACACGTGTTTTCAGAGTTCACGGTGCCGGCGTTAAAAAGGGGAAAGGTGCACCATCTTTTTTTTTGCCTAGTGCAAGCTCTCACCAAATATTTAAGAGTGGCACCTCTAAATCACCAGGGTGCTTTATGGGTCGCAAGTCCGGGTGAACGCTTGATGGAGCGTACACTGGCTTCTCTCTTGGTCGAGGACTTTAAAGAGAAGAATCCCGGCGTTGTGGGTAAGACCCACGATTTACGCAAGGGGACAGCCTCTTTACGTTTCCTTAATAATCTTTCGGTGGAAGTTATTAAGTCCACACAGTTGTGGGCCTCTAATCAAGAGTTTTTGACTCGATACCTTTCAGGAGCTCTGGACAAACCTTCCTTGCCATGTATAGCTTTACGGCAGAGGGTCTAGGTGGCCTTTTTAGTCACGTTTTGTTTAATTTCAAGAAAAAGGGGGGGGGAGGGTGCAGTCAGTGTGACATAGGACACCCTAGACCCCTCCGGAGTATGTGTTCGGAACTTACGAGCTGTGATACTGTTTGTAGGCATTGTATTATAAAATTTCTCTGTAGTATTCATTGCAGGAAATTGTGCTAAAGGCCAATAGTAGTGTTACAACAATTCTTGTTGTAAGTAGCTTTGGCTGTGAAGCAATAGATTTTTGAGAAATCTCGGTAGTTGCAACTACGACTTTTACTTTTGAAGTAATTACTTCTCCATAAGTACACGAGTTCAGTACTTCTACGAATGTACAAGAATTCATTTATGTTTGGTTATATTTTTAGGAATATATCCACTAGTTAATGGGGTTTATTTATTAGTGGCCCCTCCATCATTGACGAACATGCCTATTACATAAGGCATCCTCTTCAAACACTAATCCGCCGTAGTTTGAATCTACCGCGCAGAGCATTTAAAAACTGAGGAGCCTTCATCATGAGCGCACGCGACCTCACTCATGGCTTCAGTCATTATGAATTGGGTTCTCACTACGAAAAAACTTCGTAAAAAATAAAAACAAAAAGAAAATAAGAATAACTATCCAATAAGCTTTCCATCATATCGTGGATGTACTTGTGTGGATTTCTGACCAGACGCTGAATCAGGCGTCATTCCTCCTTCTTTGCTCTGCGCTCAGCCTGCCCGGACGTACCTTTCAGGCTCCGCTGGTTCCGCATTCGTGGCGTCCCTAGTGAGTTTTTTCTCATTTGTTTACTCTGGGATGTATCGAGTAAGGTTAGGATAGGCGTAGCAGGAGTGTCCTGGGCTGGTTGCCCGCAGTGCAATGTATTTTGGGTCGTATGTATGGGGCATCTATTTCGGATGTACCCTCGTGGTCCTGTTGTGGACACGTGAACTTTTCACAGTTGGGTTAGTTGGTGATGCAGGCGGCTTTCATTACGCGTTAATTATTGCTGCCTTTTATCCTTCTGATGAGGTAAGCTGTGTGTTTGCTGACGTTCCCAGCGTTTTTTTCTTCACTTAGTGAAGTTTTTTCTGGGTCCGTGTCAGGCTTCCCGGGGTGGGAAGTTATCGCTTCGGTGGTGTGTTGGCGGTGGTTCCTGTTGTGATATTCCAGTGTGTGTTTATATTTCAACTATTTTCATGCCGTCTACCTAGGCCTAGCCAGCCGCTCGTAGCTTTGCCACATGTCTAGTGTTATTATTTATTTTATAAATATGCCCTACTGTGTCATGTGTATCCGGGTTTTAGTTGTGTATTGGCTAATTCCTCGGACTATATTTGTTTCCTGGTTTAGTTGTGTATTGGCTAATTCCACGGATTATGTTGTGACCTTGGTTAGTCGTGCGTGTCTCTCCTCGTGTCGTATTGTTCAGATGGTGTCTGTTCAGGGTGGGGTTTGCCTTCCGGCGGGTTTTTCTCGGTTTCACCATGAAAAATCCTGACCGATGAGCAGTGTTGGGCCACACATGGTTTTTAACTCTGGCTGGTTCCCCGGCGAGGGGAGGTGTCTGTGGCTCTCCAGGACTGCGTCTCTGTGGGTGCCTGGTTTCAGGCCTCCTTTAAAATTCCCGGCGGGATGGCTGTACCCATCCTTACATATATATTTAGTTATATATAAAGAAACGACGTTCTTGAGAACACTCGTTTTTTATAGGTTTTTCTACCTGGTTTACGACAACCACGGGGAAAACCTAGCTGTTGTTTAGGCGTTCCTCCCCGGCGATCTTTTACAAAGAAGTGGGGTCAGGAACTTGTGGGGTTAACTTTTAGACTTCTCACCCGGCGGGTGCACCTGAGCAGGGTGGGATAAAACGACTTAGGTCTCTTATAGTTAACCAATCCATTTGAGTGATACTCTGTGTATCGCTGCCTTTACTCTTACGGCAATTGAAGGATCAGTGAGGTTTAACCAAATCGATTTCCACACCCGGCGGGTGCCCCTAAGTAAAGGAACTAAGGAATTTATAAACAAATTCAATTTCGATTAACCTTAATTGGGTGATACTTTCAGTATCGCCGCCTTCTATTTTTACGACGATCGTTTGGGACAATTCGTTAAAAAATCAGATCTCGTATATTCCTGCCCTGGGCTATTCTACTAAAATATTTCAAGGGCCGGCGTCTTTATGAGGGGGGCTTTGTTACAAAATTGAATCTTGAGACAGTCACCACCTCCTACAGACTATAAGTGCCATACTGGACCATTATATCAGAGGGTATTCTTCATGTTCTTTAGCTAAGAAGATTTGTTTAGCCTCTTTACACCCAGCCGCGTGGCGAGATGTGTTAGCTGTGTCTTTGCATCCCGTTACCCGGCGGGTTATTAACACTTGTATGCGAACACTTGGGTTAACCTTATGAGCATTAATTCCTGGAAATTTTTCTTTATTTTTCCAGAGCTGAGCTCCGGCGGACCAATACAGACCCGGCGGTAGTTCCTCACACCAGTCTCTGTCATGGCTAATGTGACCCCAGTTTTTGCCCTGTGCATTACCCCTACTTGCGCGGGTATCCCAATTTTTGCAAATACCCTTTGCATAAGGTGTGTTAGATGTCTAGACCGTTCAAGGGGTCTCTGGGTTACACTTAATTGTTCATTTTGCTCCCAATTAGCCAATAAAGTCCTGTGTGACAATGACAAGACCGCGGCGGTAGCGTTGAGAGAGGTCAGACAACAAATGTCGGCCTACACTACCATTGTCGCACATAAGTCACTTCAATGTGACAACGTCCCACTTTGGGATAAGTTGCTGTCAGAGCACCCTCCCCCTAAACGTACCTCTAGAGTAAGGGGTTTTAAGCCGACAGAGACTAGCCAGGGTTCTGTATCGTCTGTGGATACGTTTAAACGCCCGAGAGAGCCTACTCCCCCGGCAGCCACCTCCTCGTCGCAGGCGAGATCGAGGTCAAGGTCACCCCTCAGACAACGGTCTTCAAGTCGGGCCTCTTCCCCGGCTAGTAAGAAGTGCAAGACTGAAGCTTCCCCCAGTGGCCATGGTGGTGATTCTTCCAAACCTAGGTCTAGTTCGCGGTCACACCATAGCCACAAATCCTCCAAAAAGGATTCCCATAAGAAGTCCTCTCGACATTCTACTAAGTCTAGTGCATCTCATCGTACCTCTACACCTGACAATGTTTCTGTTACAGCCTCAGAGTATAGTGAAGCGCCTGTCCCTAAACAAGATTTACCTATTGATATTTTAACCCTAGAAATGGAAAGTTCAGGATATTCAATAATTGAGAATGTTTCAGACTCTCAAGAGAGCGTAGGCCAGAGCCTCGGTGTTTGGCGGTTTGCTCAGCCAGGGTCTGACCATCCACGTCCGACTCATACGAGTCACACAGTAGCCGATGTCCACAGGGACGCGGCGACCCCATCCTCTATCCCTGATTTATCTTGGAAACAAGGTGCCCCTGCCTCGGCGGGGTCTTCTCAGGAGGATCGGGAGGAACAAGATGAAGTGTCATTAATTTCAGATAGGGAAGGACAAGGGTCAGGCTCAGGCCTGGACGCCGCCCATGATAATACTAATTCACCTGAAAGTTCTGCACCTAACCAGTTTGTTACAGCACAAGAAATTGATGGGTTACTTACTCATGCTCTATCAAAATTCTTTAATCAACAACGAGCAAACCCCACAATGGACTTGGGGGCTCCCTTGACAGGTTCTGCGGTACGGCCTCTGATAACGTCAATCGATTTATCTAAGATTCCTAACCCTCCTACTCTGTCACCGGCAGGGAGCTCTAAGCCAGCTACGGCGGCATTCACTACGTCAAATGTCAGGGTCATTACGGATGTTAATCCACCCCCTCTAGACAAAGCGCCTCTTAGAAAGGTAGCTATGCCCCTGCTTTATGGGCCAGACGAGTCATGGGTCCCTTTGAACCCCTCTAAGCCAGAGCTTGCCCAGCCTACCTTGTCAGGGGAACTCCCGGTACCACGTGAGTGGTTTATCCAGGGAAATAAGTCTAAGAAATTAAGGGCATTGGATGCCTTGGGTAATGTTTTGGACGTAAATATCAAGGCTATACCTAGTTATTATCATCAGGATTATTTTGTTTATGCATCTAAGCCTGCTTTACCCCCTGCCTCAGCTTCAAAACTTTTTTCAGACTGGTCTAAGCTGGATGGGTTTAATGATATTAAGGCTCTGTCGGCTATTACTCCTGAACTAGATTTACAGACCGTCACAGACGAGACAGCTAATCCAGTGTTGAAGGTGGGACAGTTGGGACCAGGACCTTGGGTGGATTGGGAGGTAGAGGCTCAAAACTTTGCAACCACTTTCACTTCTAAATCTTCCCACCAGATCCCTCAGGATACACATTCATGGTTCTCAATGCCGGTAGGTTCTGCCGGCGGAGTTCCGTCAGCTTTATTTTCTTTTTAGCTGCCCCTAAGATTAATCTTTGTGAACTAAAGGAACCATTCATTACCCCTACCCCTTCTCACCTAGACAGAGAATTTAGGCTAAGGGGAAAAGCTTTCCGCCTGTTTTCACAGTACATAGTTTCTCAACAGGTGGCTAAGTCTTTACTCAGGTCTACTCAGGCAATCGCAGACGCGGATGCTCGAAGATCAGTTGAATTATCCCGGCGTCTGATTCTTCAGTCGCCAATTCAATCCTTAGGTGACATACGCACAGCCTTACTTGAGGCGGTGCGAGCACGACAGGATCTTAGGATGTCATTAGTTCGCAAGCTGCCTGATCGCATTGCTAACCAGGTGGTAATGTCCCCAGTACTTACACCTTCTTTAATGTCCCCTGATGTATGGCGAACAGTGTTTAACATGGCACAGGCCGTGAAGCACAGTCCCGCACAGGCTAAGAAACCCGCATTTAACTTCCCCAAACCTAAGCCTCCTACTAAAGCTCAGCCAGGGGGTTCTAAGCCGTTTCTTCCGCCTAAGTCCTCCCAATCCCCCCTGGGTCAGTTCAGGCATAGACAGAGAGGGTTTTCAGGACAGAGGGGACGCGGCCAGTATAAGCCGGGGCAGGGCCAGTCTTCGGCCCACACCAGCCAGCCGGCGAAGCGTCCAACACCACCAAACCCACCATCAAAAAACTAAAGTCTTTCTCACTCCCAGTGCCTACCTTAGAGCCGGAGGAACCGAGGGAAGTACAGCCGGCGAACCCTTGTCTGCTAACTGGGTCGTTCCGAACGTGTCACCAAGCATGGCCGTTAAAAACCTGGGCACGGATGGTGGCACGCAAAGGCATCACTTTGCAGTGGCTCCGGCGACCTCGCTTACGTCAGCCGACAACGGCAAATTGTGTTTCATTAGAGGTGGAGTTGCTGGTCCAGGAGATGATTGCCAAGAATGTCATCATCCCGGTACCCCCAGATTACCCTGTATTCACGTCAAAACTGTTTTTGGTTCCCAAACGGGACAGTGTTCAGATGAGGCCGGTCGTAGACCTGTCGTATCTGAATCTTCACATTTACAACGAGTCTTTCAGAATGTTAACAGTTCATCAAATCAGGCTAACACTTCCGCCGGGTGGCTGGATGTGTTCCCTAGACCTGACAGACGCCTATTGGCACGTGTCGGTCAACAAAAGATTTCAAAGGTTTCTGGCCTTGAGGATCAGGCACCAAAATTTTGTTTTTCAGAGGATGCCGTTCGGTTTGAACCTAGCACCTCGATTATTCACGAAACTAGTTCGGCAAGCCCTGATGCCATTGTTAAAACAGGGAATCAGAGTGTTGTGGTATCTAGACGACTGGCTGGTGGTGGCAGAGACACAACAATTATGCATAAAACATGTCAATATCATTTTAAATCATGTCAAAACTCTAGGCTTCAAGGTAAATCTGGTAAAGTCAAACCTTGTTCCCTCAAGAGTAATTCAGTGGATAGGGCTGGTCTGGGACACCGCCGCTCTCACTCTGAGTCAGAGTGTGGACAATCGCAACAGGTTTCGCAGGAAACTGTTCAGGTTTCTTCACAGTCTGACTACGACACGAAGAGTCTGGGAGTCTCTGGTCGGCTCTCTCAACTGGATTCAGCTAACTGTCAAGTTGGGCCGGTTGAAAGTAAAACGATTAATATTGGAAGGCAACAAATATTTCCCACTCTTACCGGCGGGAAAATTATGGCCCATACCAAAATTAATCCACACCTTACTAGCGGTCTGGGCGAAGAGGGAAACATTGCACTCAATCATGTCATGGACCTCTCCTCCTCCAACGGTATGGGTAGACACGGATGCGTCAGGCACCATAGGGTGGGGATTTCAGTCAAATCAGGGGCACCAGGGTCAGGGACTTTGGTCCCACTTAGAAATCTCTCACATAAATGTCAAAGAGTTACTAGTCCCCTTGTATTTCCTTCAGGCTCACGGCCCGGCGTTACGGGGCAAGTCAGTGGCCTTCAGAATGGACAATCTGAATGCAGTTCACTGTATTCAGAAACAAGGGTCAACGAGGTCAAGAAAGTTGCTACTCGTGTCGGAAGAGATTTTTGTTCTAGCCACCAGTCTAGATATTTATCTTCACGCATCTTATCTCCCAGGCGTAGCGAACGTCTGGGCAGACGCTCTGTCCCGGAGACAGAGCACGACAGTAGAATGGGAGCTCAAGCAACCCATTTTCGACCTAATGATTGCGGAGCTCTCCCATCCACAAGTGGATCTTTTTGCGTCCGAGGAGACTCACAAGCTCCCTCTATACCTCACCCGCCGGACGATAACGCCGGCAGGGGGGCCAGACGCCCTAGTGACAGACTGGAACAGATGGAGCTCCATCTATCTGTTTCCGCCGCCAGATGCGTCACTAATGTGCCACGTAGTGAACAAACTACGAGTTTATCGAGGCTTAGTCTCGCTAATCGCGCCCCTGTGGCCAGCGCAGGTGTGGTGCCAGCAGTTAATAATGTGGTGCCCGGACCCGGTATCGCTCCCGGTCGGGTACTTCCACTTAGACACGATTGGCAACCTAGAGACCTCGCTGACTTTTGCATTATGGACATTCAGGAGGCCAAGTGGCTAGCACCATACGGTAGGGATGTGACCAATAAATTGCTCAATCAATATACTCAGTCTACTAAGCGACAATATCAATCTCATTGGAAAGCTTTTACTTCTTGGATTGTTAGAACGGAACAAACTGTACCCTCAGTGGCATTGGTTTTTAATTACTTGAACTATCTGTTTGAGCAGAAACGTTTATCTGTGGTTACTTTGAAGAATCACTTAACTGCGATTAGAGTGCCCTTTTTCGACCTTACAGGTCTATCCATACCGGTGGCGGAGGAAACAGGATTTATGAGAGCGTGTTTTAAACTCCGCCCACCTCCCCGTCAGCTCATGCCTACTTGGTCTCTGGACAAAGCTTTGTCTTTACTTCATTCTCGTCTGTATCAAAATACTGCAGACTTTGCTTTAATCTTAAAGAAGGCAGTTTTCCTTTTGGCTTTGGCCACCGGAAACAGAGTGTCTGAGCTGGCGGCGATGAGCAACACACCTAATTGTCTTAGGTTTGGTAGACTTAATGATTCAATTTCCATTGCACCCTCCCCGGCGTTTGTAGCCAAGAATGAGCATAGTGCACACGTGTTTTCTGAATTCACGGTGCCGGCGTTAAAAAGGGGAAAGGTGCATCATAATTTATGTCCAGTGCAAGCTCTAACCAAATATTTAAGAATAGCTCCTCATAACCCCCAAGGTGCTTTATGGGTAGCGAGTACGGGTAAACGCTTACTTAAACGGCGATTAGCCTCTCTTCTGGTAGAAGTCATTAAAGAGAGTAATCCCGGCGTTGTGGGTAGGGCCCACGATTTACGCAAGTGGGCGGCCTCTTTACGTTTCCTGAAAAACTTTTCAGTTGAAGATATTGCGTCCACACAGTTGTGGGCGTCTAATCATACGTTTCTCTCTAGATACTTGTCAGTTGCTCTAGACAAACCTTCCTTACCATGTATAGCTTTAAGGCAGAGGGTCTAGGTGGCCCTGCAGTCACTTATGTTTATTTTCAAGGAAGGGGGGGGTGCAGTCAGTTGACATAGGACACCCTAGACCCCGCCGGAGTATGAGAGCTGTGATACAATTTAAGGTTGAAATGTGATATGAAAATTTCTCTGCGAGAATTTGTGCTAGTACAAAGTTTAGTACAAGACAACGGTGTTGTTATAGTAGTTTTAGCTGCGAAAGCAATGTAACATTAGTTCAATGGAGTTCATTAGCAATTGATCTCCACATGTATTTTGGGGTTTATGATGTGCACATATAAACTTATAACTTATTATTTTTGTCACCACTCGTTGAGTGGGGTGCCTTTTGTAACTACAGATCTGTGTTCAGAATCTTCAGGGTTACCTATTTTTGTCAGGCAGGCTTCTTTGAAGCACGCACCTGCCTGAACCCCCTTTTTTATATATTTCCGGCCTACGCCGTATTAAATACATTTTTCAAAAGTAAGAATACTATGTGGTTGTTTTTATTATCTGCTTTTCTAGAGTTATGATATGATTACGAATGTCCCCCTCCAGTCTTAGATATCAGGCATGTTCGTCAATGATGGAGGGGCCACTAATAAATTATAGGTTTGACTCCTGTAAGGAGATAAAGAAAACCTAATATTTAGTAGTGGCCCCGTAATCATTGACGACTGGGGCCCTCCCGACCGTCCCCTTCCCATTCGTTGATGTATTAAGGATTTTGGTTTACTTGATATGTCAGTGAAGGAGGAATGACGCCTGATTCAGCGTCTGGTCAGAAATCCACACAAGTACATCCACGATATGATGGAAAGCTTATTGGATAGTTATTCTTATTTTCTTTTTGTTTTTATTTTTTACGAAGTTTTTTCGTAGTGAGAACCCAATTCATAATGACTGAAGCCATGAGTGAGGTCGCGTGCGCTCATGATGAAGGCTCCTCAGTTTTTAAATGCTCTGCGCGGTAGATTCAAACTACGGCGGATTAGTGTTTGAAGAGGATGCCTTATGTAATAGGCATGTTCGTCAATGATTACGGGGCCACTACTAAATATTAGGTTTTCTTTATCTCCTTACAGGAGTCAAACCTATAATATGTGCACATGTAAACTTATAAGTTTTTAGTTTTCACCACTTACCTTAAGTGGGGTGCCTTCTTAACTAGCAGATCTGTGTACAGAGTCTCAGAGTTAACCCTTTTTCAAGCAGGCTTCTTTGAAGCACGCTCCTGCTTGTACCCCTTTTTGAAGATTTAGGCTGTATAAAGTTTATGCACCCGAATATCTCTTTTTTACAAGAGTAAGAATACTATGTGGTTGTTTGATTATCTGCTTTTCTAGAGTTATGATATGATTACGAATGTCCCCCCTCCAGTCTTAGAAATCAGGCATGTTCGTCAATGATGGAGGGGCCACTAATAAATTATAGGTTTGACTCCTGTAAGGAGATAAAGAAAACCTAATATTTAGTAGTGGCCCCGTATTCATTGATGACTGGGGCCCTCCCGACCATCCCCTTCCCATTCGTTGATGTATTCAGGATTTTGGTTTACTTGATATGTCAGTGAAGGAAGAATGACGCCTGCAGTAGCGTCTGGTCAAAAGATCCACACAAGTACATCCACGATATGATGGAAAGCTTATTGAATAGTTATTCTTATTTTCTTTTTGTTTTTATTTTTTACGAAGTTTTTTCGTAGTGAGAACCCAATTCATTATGACTGAAGCCATGAGTGAGGTCGCGTGCGCTCATGATGAAGGCTCCTCAGTTTTTTAAATGCTCTGCGCGGTAGATTCAAACTACGGCGGATGAGTGTTTGAAGAGGGTGCCTTATGTAATAGGCATGTTCGTCAATGATTACGGGGCCACTACTAAATATTAGGTTTTCTTTATCTCCTTACAGGAGTCAAACCTATAGATTAGAGGCCCACAAATGCGTGGACGTAATATCTTCCACAGAAAAATTCTTAAGGAAACGCAAAGAGGCTGCCCATTTGCGTAAATCGTGGGCCCTACCCACAACGCCGGGATTACTCTCTTTAATGACCTCGACCAAAAGAGAAGCCAATCTACGCTTCAGTAAGCGCTTACCCGTACTTGCCACCCATAAAGCACCCTGGGGGTTTAGAGGAGCTACCCTCAAATATTTGGTTAGAGCTTGCACTGGACGTAAATTATGGTGCACCTTTCCCCTTTTCAACGCCGGCACAGTGAACTCAGAAAACACGTGTGCACTGTGCTCATTCTTGGCTACAAACCCTGGGGAAGGTGCAATGTGAATACAATCATTAAGCCTACCAAACCTGAGGCAATTAGGTGTGTTGCTCATCGCCGCCAGCTCTGACACTCTGTTCCCGGTGGCCAAAGCCAAAAGGAATACCGCCTTTTTTAAGAGTAATGTAAAATCTGCAGTATTTTGGTACAGACGGGAGTGAAGTAATGACAATGCTTTGTCCAGAGACCAAGTAGGCATGAGCTGACGGGGAGGTGGACGGAGTTTAAAACATGCCCTCATAAAACCTGTTTCCTCCGCAACTGGTATTGAGAGACCGGTAAGGTCCCAAAATGGTATCCTAATCGCTGTTAAGTGAATTTTTAACGTTACCACAGATAAACGTTTCTGCTCAAACAGATAATTTAAATAATTAAAAACTAACGTCACCGAAGGCACCGTTTGTTCTGTTCTAAGGATCCAAGAAGTAAAGGCTTGCCAATGCGATTGGTACTGTCGTTTTGTAGACTGAGTATATTGATTCAATAATTTATTGGTCACCTCTCTACCATACGGTGCTAGCCACTTGGCCTCCTGAATGTCCATAATGCAAAAGTCAGCGAGGTCGCTAGGTTGCCAATCGTGTCTAAGT
Organism: Paralithodes platypus; assembly: GCA_032716605.1. Taxonomy (NCBI): domain Eukaryota; kingdom Metazoa; phylum Arthropoda; class Malacostraca; order Decapoda; family Lithodidae; genus Paralithodes; species Paralithodes platypus. The sequence continues at coordinate 27,878,393 of CM064481.1, forward strand.
GGAAAAACCCGACCGGGAGCGACACCTGGTCCGGGCACCACGTTTTCAATTGCTGGTACCACAACTGCGCCGGCCACAGGGGCGCGATTATCGAGACTAAGCCTCGATAATCCCGTAGTTTGTTTACTACATGGCACATTAGAGACGCGTCTGGCGGCGGAAACAGATAGATGGAACTCCACCGGTTCCAGTCTGTCACCAGTGCGTCTGGCCCCCCTGCCGGCGTTATCGTCCGGCGGGTGAGGTATAGTGGGAGTTTGTGAGTCTCCTTGGACGCGAACAGATCCACTTGTGGATGGTAAAGCTCTGCAATCATTTGGTTGAAAATGGGTTGCTTGAGCGCCCATTCTACTGTTGTGCTCTGTCTCCGAGACAGAGCGTCTGCCCAGACGTTTGCTACGCCTGGGAGATAAGATGCATGAAGATGAATGTCCAGCCTGTTGGCTAGAGTAAAAATCTCTTCTGACACGTTTAGCAACTTTCGAGATCTCGTTGACCCCTGTTTCTGAATACAGTGAACCGCATTCAGATTTTCCATTCTGAAGGCCACCACCTTGCCCCGTAAAGTAGAGCCGTGAGCCTGAAGGAAATATAAGGGGACTAGTAATTCCTTGACATTGATGTGGGAGATTTCTAAATGGGACCAAAGCCCTTGACCCTGGTGCCCTTGGTTTGACTGAAAACCCCAACCTATCGTTCCTGACGCATCCGTGTCTACCCATACCGTCGGCGGAGGAGAGGTCTATGACATTACCGAGTGCAACATTTCCCTCTTCGCCCAGACCGCTAGTAAGTAAAAAAAAAATTTATCTGTCACGTTTCTACCATACGGCATTCGCCACCAGGCCTCCTGAATGACCACAATGCAAAAGTCAGCGAGGACTTTACGTTGCCAATTGTGTCTAAGTGGAAATACCCGACCGGGAGCGACACCGTGTTCGGGCACCACGTTATCAATTGTTGGTACCACAACTGCGCCGGCGACAGGGGCGCGAGTAACGAGACTACGCCTCGATAATCCTGTAGTTTGTTGACTACGTGGCACATTAGAGAAGCGGCTGGTGGCGGAAACAGATAAATGGAACTTCACATGTTCCAATCCGTCACCAATGCATCGGGCCCCCCCCCCCCGCCGGCGTTAATGTCCGGCGTGTGAGGTACCGAGGGAGTTTGTGATTCTCCTCTGACGCAAACAGATCCACACGTGGACGGTAAGGCTCTGCAATCATTTGATCGAAAATGTTCTGCTTGAGTGCCCACTCGACTGTTGCGCTCTTGTCTTCGAGACAGAGCGTCTGCCCAGACGTTTGCTACGCCTGGGAGATAAGATGCATGAAGATGAATGTGCAGCTTGTTGGCTAGAACAAAAATCTTTTCTGACACGTCTAGCAACTTCCGATACCTCGTTGACCCTTGTTTCTGAATGCAGTGAACTGCCTTGAGATTTTCCAACTTGAAGGCCACCGACTGTTCCCGTAAAGTAGAGCCGTGAACTTGAAGGAAATACAAGGGGACTAATTACTCTTTTACAATTATGTGGGAGGTTTCTGAATGGGACCCAAGCCCTTGACCCTGATGCCCGAGGTTTGACTGAAAGCCCCAACCTATCGTCCCTGACGCAACTGTGTCCACCCATACCGACGGCAGAGGAGAGGTCCATGACATGACTGAGTGCAACATTTCTCTCTTCGCCCAAACCGCTAGTAAGCTGTGTAATAATGTTGGGATAGGCCATAATATTCCCGCCGGTAATAGTGGGAAGAATTTGTTGCCCTCCCAGATTAAACGTTTGACTTTCAACCGGCCCAACTTCACAGTTAGTTGTTGTTGTTCCCTAAGCTGCCTGGCCGAACAGCCCCGAGTCCCTGAGGAAGGCCATGGCCACGATCGGGCTTTCCCACAGAGCTCTCATTGAGTGTAGGTTGTGTTGTTGGCGTAAGTGGTTGTGTGAAATGCAGTCTTCTATGATGTGTTTAATGGTATGGGGTGCTGTGTTACATCCTGGGCAGGCGTCGATAACGGAGTCATCCAGTCTCTTCTGATAGCTCAGGAGAGCTGGATGGTGTCCGCATCTCAGCCTGGCCAGGTGGACTCTGTCCTCGCGAGGGAGGGAGGATTCGGAAGGATGGATTTCGGGAGGTCGTGCATGCAGCTGCGTGTTGTCTGTGAGTGAGTGGATGGATTGGCGAGAGATATGAGTATGGATGTGCTTCTGGAAGTTGGTTCGGGGTGGGCAGGGAGGGAGAGTGAACAATAATTGTGTGTGATACCGTGTGCTGGGTGTTGTTTTGATATTTCTTGGTGTCTGTGGGTGTGTTGCCATGTAGTTTAGTGGGTGGTCTTGGTTCGTGGAGGCTGCTGCCAGGAATTGAGTGCCTCTCATGTCCAGATGGTCTTTGACTTTGAGGATTTTGGTTTCTTGATGTAGATGATCTGTGGGTGCAGTAGCTGTGCAGCCTGTAATGATCTTCAGGGCTTTGTTTTGAATAGTCTGTAAGGTCTTACGATGTGTTTCAGCTAGGTTAGAAGCCCAGGCTGGGCTTGCGTATTCCATTACTGATCTTATGTATTGTTTATATACTGTGGTGGTAGTTTCTTTGTTGTGTCCAAATTTTGTGTGAGCAAGTGACCTGAGGGCGTTAAGTCTGGGTGTCAGTTTCTTTTTAATGTTTGTGGTGTGCTGTTTGAATGTCATATGAGTATCATATGTTACTCCTAGGATTTTGGGTGTGTGTGTATGTGTTAGGGGTGTGTTGTTTATGGTGAGTTGAGGGATGTATTCATGTTCACCTGTCCAGCTTGTGAGCAGGGTTGCGGTGGATTTGGCTGGGGCTAGATTAAGTCTGTTTGTAGTGCACCAGCCATGTAGTGTGTTGAGATAGGGTTGAAGGAGATCTGTTGCTCTTCTTGGGTCATGGTGTGTGCATGTGAGTGTTATGTCATCTGCATAGGAGGCTAAGTTTATTTGGGGCGGTGTTGGGTGTAGTTATATCGTGCATGTACAGATTGAAGAGTGCGGGCGATAGGACGGATCCTTGTGGGACTCCGTTTGGAAAGTTTCTGATTTTAGATGACTGACCGGCAAAAGATACGTGTGCACATCTGCCTGCTAGGAAGTTGGCCAGCCACCTTTTTGTGTTGTTGTACATGTTTGTGTTGTAGATTTTGTTTGTTAGGTTGTGGCGGGGGATGGCATCGAAGGCTTTACTAATGTCGAGTGTGGCTAATAGTGATCTGTGTGGTGGTCTAGCTGAGTTGATGCCGTCAAAAGCTCTTTGTGTTAGGTCTGTGAGAAGAGTGTTTGTGGAGTGCAGTGGCCTAAAGCCCTGTTGTGTTGGAGCTAGGGGTAGGTCGGGTGTAATTAGTTGTAATACTAGGCGTTCCATGACTTTGGAGGGGGAGCAAAGGAGTGTGATGGGGCGGTGCGAGGAGGGTAGCGTGGGGTCTTTGTTGGGTTTGGGGAATGTGATGATGATACCATGCTTCCAAATGTCTGGTATTGTGTTGTGTGAATAGCTGTAGTTTGATATGTTAGTGAGTGTTTGTATGCCTTGTGGTCCCAGGTGTCTGAGGTGTATGTTGCTTATGTTGTCTAGGCCACAGGCGGGTGAGTGCTTGAGATTGTTGATGATATGCTTTGTCTGGTGATTGGTGAAGGGTGTATAGTCAGGGTCTGTGGGGAATTGTCTCTTACGTCGGATGACACGTCGGTCGTCTTTGTGAGGTTTTAGGTGGCTGACATGTGAAAAGTGATTGATGAGAGTGTTTGCTTGTTGTTTACATGAAGGAGTAGAGTCTGTTGTTGTGATTGCAGCATGTGATTGTGTTGTGTTGCTGTTGGAAAGTGTGATGCTGTTTAGTGTTTTGTAGAGTTTTTTGGGGTTTGTTTTGTGATCAAGTGTTTGTAGGAAGTTATTCCAATTTAGTTTTTGTTGTTCTTGTATTTTGTTGTTAGTTTGGGTGTTGAGTGCTTGAATTTGTTGTGTGATGTCTTGTGTGTGGGGTGCTGGGGAGTGTTTCAGTGTGTCGCGTTGTCTGATGAGGTTTTGAATTTCTGGCGTGAAGTTGGGGTTGTGTCTTTTTCTGTTACCTCTTGGAATGTGTTTCTTGTCAGCGTTTTGGATAGTTTTATTGAGTATGTGTACAGCATTGTTGATGTTAGTGATGGGTGTACTGTTTAGAGTTGTGAAGTGTTGTTCTGTCTCATTTGTAAATGCTTCCCAGTTAGCTCTTTTATAATTGGTGTATGTGTGTTTGTGGCTAGCTGGGGTGAGTCTGGTTTTGGTGGTGATAATGATCAGGAGGTGGTCAGAGCCTAAGGTTCTGACCACCCTCCAGGATGTTGTGGGGGCGAGTTCTGGGGAGCAAAAGGTGATGTCTGGAGATGATGGGTTATAGAGGGCTTGGTGAGGAATATGGGTATGTTGATGGATGTCGTTAAGGATGATGAGGTTATCTGTTTGGTTTTGTAGTACCAGCCCTCTGTCTGTGTCGGGGTTGTCGACAAACCAGGCCGACGTCTTGGCGTTGAAGTCACCACCCAGGATGATGTGTGGGGTGTTTGTGATGTGTTGTAAGTGTGGTCTGTATTCATTTGGTACTGTAGGGGATGTTTGGGGAGGGATGTATGTGTTTATGATGGTTATGTTGGATTTGTTGCCAGTGCGTATTTTAATTGATTGTATTTCTGTTGTGTTATCATTTGGGGGGAGGAGGGATTTGGTTTGTACACTGGCTACTATGTATGATATTTCATTGTGTACCAGGGTGATGAGTCCACCGCCCCCGCCGACAGCCCGGTCTTGTCTGATGGTGGTGAAATTATGAAATGTGGGTGTTTTTTGTGATGTGCGGAGTTTTGTTTCTTGTAAGATGGCAATGTGTATGTTGTGTTGTTTGATGAAGTGTGAGAGTTCGTGTTTCTTTGTGTTAATGCCATCTATGTTCAATTGGAGAATGTTAATGTTATGTGCACGATGTATGTTGGGTGCTGCTGCACGAGGATGGGGTGGGGGTGAGGGAGGGGCTGGAGGTTGGGGAGCAGGAGATGGGGGTTGGAATGGATTAGGATGGGGTGTGGTGTGTTGAGTTGAGGATGTGGATGGTATGGGAAGGTTAGGTGGGTTAGGGAGGAGAGGTGGACGGGTTTTAGGGGGGGGGAGTGGATGATATGGGAAGGCTAGGTGGGTTGGGGAGGAGAGGTGGACGGGTTTTAGGCGAGGGATTTGACTGGGAGAGGGAGGGGCATGAGGAACAGGTCCAGGTGTTCGTGTAGTGTTTCTTGGAGGCAAGTGTTGTACAGGTGAAGTGGGTCCAGTTCCTGCATGAATTGCAGAGAACTGAACCCTTAGTGTGGCGACTCGAAGTGATGGGTTTTGAGCAAGTTGGACATATGTATGTGTACGTGGGTCCTGGGTTGCTCTCAATGTCTCCGGCTAGAAGAAGTCTTCGAGAAATGACAGCCGGAGAGTCATTTCTCGGTGTAGGAAAAACTGTGTGATGTGTGTGTGTGGTGTGAGAGGTGTGGAAATTCCCGGCGCGACCGAAGCCGCTCCAAGGACCCGTGCCCCCAGGGAGGGGGCAGGGGATAGTTGTGACGGTTTGGCTCCCGAAACTGCTCCCCGCGGCCGGCATCCGGTTGTCCTCCACTGGTCGATTGATCTTGTCTCCGGCCGTGGAGGGTCGGCAGCCATCCGCGGTTGGCAGCTCCGGGAGGTGGTCCCACGGCGTAGACGCCGCCACATCAGGACCCACAGTTAGTTGAACCCAGTTGAGAGAACCGACTAGAGATTCCCAAAGTCTCCGTGTCGTAGTCAGACTGTGGAGAAACATAAACAGTTCTTTGCGAAATCTGTTTCGAGTGTCCATATTCTGACTCAGAGTGAGAGATGCTGTGTCCTTGACCAGCCCTATCCACTGAAATACTCGTGAGGGAACAAGGTTTGACTTTTACTAAGTTGACCTTGAATCCTAGAGATTTGAGATGGTTTAACGTAATGTAGACATGAGTGTTGCATAACTTTTCTGTCTCTGCCACCACCAGACAGTCGTCCAGATACCACAAGATCCTGATCCCTTGTTCTAACATGGGCATCAGGGCTTGCCGGGACTTTGTTTGAAAGCTTGTGCCATATTGAAAACAGTCTTCCAAACTGCTGGTGAAATCAAAGAAGGAGTTAGAACTGGAGACAGAACTACTTGGCTTGCAATATGGTCAGGAAGTTTCTTCACTAAGAACATCCTCAGATCCTGCCTTGCTCGAACTGCCTCTTAATAAGGCCGGCCGAATAACTCCTAAAGACTGAATGGAAGTTTGGAGAAGCAAGCGCCGGGAAAGTTCAACGGCTTTCCTGACTTCCGCAGCTTCGATCGCCTGAGACGAGCGTACCATAAACTTTGTTACTTGCTGGGTAACAATATATTGCGAAAACAGTCTAAACGCTTTTCTTCTTAACCTAAACTCACGGTCTAGGTGAGCTGGGGAAGGCGTGCTAAACGGATCTTTTAATTCGCACAAATTGAATTTTTAGGGGCAGCCAAGAAATCAAACAAAGCAGAGGGGACTCCTCCAGCACCAAAAACCAGAAGAGATAACCAAGAATGGTGTTCTTGAGGGATGTGGTGAGAAGATTTTGAAGTGAAGGTAGTGGCAAACTTTTGAGCCTCTGTTTCCCATTCCACCCAAGGACCCGTACCCAACTGCCCCACCTGTAAGACTGGATTAGAGGCCGAGTCTGTGATCGGAAACATATCCAACTCCGGCGTCAAAGCAGAAAGTGCTGTGACGTCGTTAAAGCCATCATTCTTATTCCAGTCAGAAAATAGCTAGAAGCTAAGGCAGGGGGTAGGGCTGGTGTTGATGCAAACACCAAAAAGTCATGGTTATAATAACTTGGAACGGCCTGAATAGGAACATCCAAACCTTTCCTTGACTATCCAAAGCTCTGAGTTTTCTAGACTTATTGCCTTGGATTACCCACGCATGTTGAACAGGGAGCTCCCCCGACATTATCGGTTTGACTCCTGCAAGGAGATAAAGAAAGCCTAATATTTAGCAGTGGCCCCGTAATCATTGACTATTGCCTTGGATTACCCACTCATGTGGTACAGGGAGCTCCTCCGACCTAGTAGCTTGTGTTGCCTCAGGCCTAGTTGGGAACAATGCTACCCATGACTCATCAGGCCCGTATAAAAGGGGCATAGCTCCTTTTTTTTTTGACTGGTGCCATGTTTAAAAGGGGGGAGGGAGTTATGTCTGAGATGACTCGCCCATTGGAAGTAGTGAGAGCTGCTGTGCCTGGCACATTGGAAAATGGATCTTACACAAGAGGAGGGTTAGGCATTTTAGCTAAAGCAATGGATGTAGCCAGAGGTCGCACATTCGTTGACGTTGCGGGAGCTCCCATACCAAATGTAGGAGTTTCCGGCGTAGGGCCAAAGAACTTATTAAGTGCATTTAATAGTAATCCATCAATCTCTTCCGTAGTTACATACCTAGCAGATGACGAACTCCGTGGAGATTCGACAGTACCCTGAGAGTCGTCTAGAAGGTGACTCGACTCTTCAACTTCCATCTTTGAGACCAGAGAACGCCGTTCTTCATCCCTTAAGTCTGGCCTATTATGGGAAGATCCCGCCGAAGCCGGGACCTCCCCATGCCGCCATGTTAAATCTGGGATAGAAGATGGTACATCGGCATCCCAGTGGACGTCAGCCACCACTTGAGTCACAAAAGGATGTGCTCCGTCCTGCCAGGGCTGTGAGTATCGCCATACACCTTGGCTGTGGCCGACACTTGCTTGCAAGCTTGGTATACACTCCAAATCGGAGCCCTCACCCGAGCACCCTAGAGGTTTATAGTTTCTGTAAGATACTACTAAATCTGAGGCTGACACACGTGACCTGGTAGAAAAGCATGAATATCAGGTGATGAAATGTCCGCCGGGGCATCCTCCACCACATTCGCTGACTCCACCCCCGACCTGTCAGATTGGACGTTAGACTTGGTGGGGGTAGAGGCAGAAAGCGGGGTACCAGGCTCCGGCGATAGCCGTGAGTCCTTTCGCACCGGAGGATCCCTTTGTGGAAGATTGATGACTCCTACTTGACTTATGCTTAGTACTAGTAAGGTCTTTAGGTCCCCCACTCTCTTCCTTTTCTTCTTCTTTGAAGGTGAAGCAGAGTGGCCCGAAGCTGTCACCTGCTTCCTCAGGGGTGACCTTGATGTGGACCTCGTCGCCGTTGCCGATGGTGACGGTGAACGAGGCCTCCTAGATTTGCCGGGGGAGAGTGTGGCAACCTGTCCCCGCCCAGACTCTGAGGTCTTACGTGCACGTATCTTACACTGAGGGGGGGGGGGCATGTTTGATAATTAGAAGCTCCCAAAGCTCAAGGTTATCACATGGCAATGCTTTATGTGCTACATTCGTTGAATAAGTAGCGAGAAGTTGGTTCATTTCTTGCAAAGCCACCGCTGCAGTGTTATCCTTTTGAATTAAAACTTTAACACTTAAGAGGTTACAAATAGTGCAATTCTTTGTCACCTATATCCCCCCGTGACTGATCTCTGCATTTAACACATTTAATGCAAAGCTTGTGAGCAAAATTAGGGAGACCTGAGCATAACGGCGTTGAACATACAGCAATGAGAGGTTCAAGTGCCGACATGACAGAGACTGGGGGAAATCTACCCCACCCCCGGGATCTACCTGATCACCTGGCGCAACGCCGGTACTCCGCCCTGGAAAGAGAAAATTTCCAGGAATTAATGCTCATAAGGTTACCCCAAAAAGGTACACCTTTAGTTTCATATTAAAGATTTCAGCATATCTTTACCTGTCCAAAAGATTTAAGCATATCTTCTGAATCGTCATAAAGATGAAGCATATCTTTATTAAAGATGAAGTCCGTCAAGTATCCCTTTATACTTGAAACACTATTAAGATTCAGGCATCTTTTTATCCCATAAAAAATCTAAGCCTATCTTAATCTCTAATCCGACTTCTCCCAGAAGCCCTCATAGATCGCCGTCTTGACGGCCGTGATACCCTATTGTATCAATCAATCGTTTGGCAAACCTTAGTGAATTGCAAATTCGTTAATATAACCGCCCGAAGGTACAACCGCTGGGTTTTATATTCAATGTCAAACCAATTGTACCTGCCCCAGACCTCTTTGTAAAAAAGGTAGCCGGGAGGGCAGGACCAAACAAACAAACAGCATTGTTTTTAATGGCGTTGAAAAGCCGAGAAAACCATACCCAACAGGTGTCAGCATGATCACCTGGATAAATGTGTGGAGCCCACTTCGCCGGGAATAACACAGGAAGCCTGCTCCCAGGCTCGTAAGGTTACCCCAAAAAGGTACACAAACATGTGTCACAAAACTGCTGGTCAACGAACCGTAGCCCTCGGCCACTACTTTTCGTTTTCCTTTAGTTTCATATTAAAGATTTCAGCAAATCTTTACCTGTCCAAAAGATTTACACATATCCTCTGAATCGTCAGAAAGATGAAGCATATCTTTAAAAAAGATGAAGTCATTCAAGTATCTCTTTACACTTGAAACACTAGTAAGATTCAGGCCTCTTTTATCCCATAAAAGTCTAAGCCTATCTAAATCTCTAATCCGACTAGTGTCATATTAAAGATTTCAGCATATCTTTACCTGTCCAAAAGATTTAAGCATATCTTCTGAATCCTCATAAAGATGAAGCATATCTTTATTCAAGATGAGGTCTTTCAAGTATCCCTTTACACTTGAAACCCTAGTAAGATTCAGGCATCTTTTTATCCCATAAAAAGTCTAAGCCTATCGAAATCTCTAATCTGGCTTCGCCCAGAAGCCCTCATAGATCGCCGTCTAGCCTGTCTCAAAATCTAGATCTGACTTCTCCCGAAGCCTTCATAGATCGCCGTAAGTTGAAGGCGGCGATACTTGAATGTATCCCCCAATTGTCTGGTCAACTACACAGAATTGCAAATTCGTTAATCCCACCCACCCAGGTGCAACCGCCGGGTTTGAAATTAATTTTAACGTTAACCCCAATAGGTCCGAACCCCACTTCTTTGCAAAAGATCGCCGGGGTGGAAATATCAACAAACAGCCTAGTTTTTAAATGGCTTTGCAAAAAACCGGGAAAAACTAAACTCAACCAGTGGCCGCTTGAACACTTAGTTAAATGGGTATAGCCATCCCGCCGGGAAAACACAGAAAACCTGAACACAGGCTCCACCACAGAGATGCAGTCCTGGAAATCCTCAAGCCACCACTCGCCGGGAAAAACAAGCCTTTTTTTAACCACGCGTGATTAAAACTCGGCAACTAGCCGGGTTTTCATGGTGTAACCGAGAAAACCCGCCGGAAAAGGCAACCCAACCCGCCCAGATTCAATCTGAACGCACCAAATAGACCGTGGAGTTAGCCAAAGCACAACTAACCCAGGACACACAAATAGTCCGTGGAAATAGCCAATACACAACTAAACCAGGACACATAAAAGTCCGTGGAATTAGCCAATACACAACTAAACCAGGACACACATGACACAGTAGTACATATTTATAAAATAAATCAATAACACTTGTACATGTGGCAAAGCTACGAGAGGCTGGCTAGGCCCAAGCACACGGAATAATATGTAATCATATCGTAATATAAACAAAAAGCACTGAAACTTATCACAACAGGAACCACCGTCAACACACCAATGTAGCACAAAAATCCCGGTAAAGGAAAAAACTGACTCGGGACCCAGAAAAAACTTCACTATGTGAAGAAAAATACGCTGGGAACGCCAGAGAAAAGAAAAAGCTACTTCATCAGAAAGAAGAGAAGAAGCCTAAAAATGCGAAGAGAAAGCCGCCTACATCACAAGCTAGCTAACCGCGCAAACGTATCACGCGTCCACAACAGGACCACAAGGGTACACCCGAAATAGATGCCCCAAACACACGACCCAAAATACACTGCACTGCGGGCAACCCGCCCAGGACACTCCTGCTACGCATATCCTAACCTTACTTGATACATCCCGGAGTAAACAAATGAGAAAAAACTCACTAGGGACGCAGCAAATGCGGAACCAGCGGAGCGTGGGGAGGCACGTCCGGGTAGGTTGAGCGCAGAGCAGAGAAGGAAGAATGACGCCTGAGTTAGCGTCTGGTCAAAGATCCACACAAGTACATCCACGAATATATGGAAAGCTTATGAATAGTTATTCTTATTTTTCTTTTTCTTTTTTATTTGATACAAAGTTTTTTCGTAGTGAGAACCCAATTTCATAATGACTGAACCATGAGTGAGGTTGCGTGTGCTCATGATGAAGGCTCCTCAATTTTTTATGCTCTGCGCGGTAGATTCAAACTACGGTAAATGAGTGTTTGAAGAGGGTGCCTTATGTAATAGGCATAATCGTCAATGATGGAGGGGCCACTAATAAATATGCCAGTGTCGGAAGCCCCAGTGTCCTCAACCTCAGCTCATAGCCAGCGTTCTTCAACGTTGGTACTAGCTTGCTAGCTCTCCTCTGCACTTTCTCCATTGCTTCTATATCCTTTACCATATATGGAGCCCACACCTGGTTCACATATTCCAGGTGCGGCCTAATCAGCGCTGTATAGAGATTCCTGAATATTTCTTCGTCAAGTGACACAAATGTCCTGTGTATCAGCCCTACAATTCTATTGGCTTTGTTTATCTTTTCCGCTAAATGTTCTGAGAAATTTAACTTATTGTCTATCACTACTCCTATATCCTTTTCTGCATTAACTTCCTCCATCGCTTCATACATACTGTATCCTACCTTGTCTATCTTGCTTGTCCCAATCCGCATGTTCTTGCATTTTTTTGGATGAAAAGGCATTAATCAATGTTCAGACCATCCCTTCATGCCCTCCACATCTCCTTGAAGCAAACCCACATCTTCCTTACTCCTCACTCTTCTACACAGCTTAGTGTCATCCGCATACAGGTGTATATCACTTCCATTAGTTATAACTTCAGGCAAGTCGTTGATAAATATAACGAACAGTAGCGGTCCCAACACAGATCCCTGAGGTACCCCACTTGTAATTTCCCTCCACCCCGAGCCTATTCCATTCACCAGTACCCTCTGTCTCCGATCATTCAGGAAGGCTTCTATCCATTTCACACATTTCTCCCCTATATTATAGGTTTGACTCCTGTAAGGAGATAAAGAAAACCTAATATTTAGTAGTGGCCCCGTAATCATTGACGAACATGCCTATTACATAAGGCATCCTCTTCAAACACTAATCCGCCGTAGTTTGAATCTACCGCGCAGAGCATTTAAAATCTGAGGAGCCTTCATCATGAGCGCACGCGACCTCACTCATGGCTTCAGTCATTATGAACCGGGTTCTCACTACGAAAAAACTTTGTAAAAAATAAAAAACAAAAAGAAACTAAGAAAAACTATCCAATAAGCTTTCCATCATATCGTGGATGTACTTGTGTGGATCTTTAACCCCTTCTTTACCGCAGGACCATACCCGCGCGAGTCCTACCCTCCCCTTCCCAAACCGAATTTTCCCGCGCTCCCGCTCGTTCGTGGGGTAGTTTATGTTTTATCATTACATCGTTAATTTTGGCTATATTTCTTATTTTTTTATGTTGTCATGTAGATATTGACCATGAGATGTGTGTATCATATGTTAAAATAATTTACATATAATATTACATGCGTAACAAATTGCTTTACTAATCCTTTACTACAGTATACAGATAAATATAATGGCTGGAGATATAAAAACATATATAATGAAGACAATAATGATTGTATTACTCACCTTGTAAGTGTGGATGAGATCCATTGACAATGAGGTAGGTACAGGTAGAAAGTAGGTGAAGTAGGGCGGTGCGATGAATGGTAGGCGCGGCGGTGCGATCAAAGGTAGGCGCACCGCGGCAGGTGAGGTGGTGCACTCCGAGGCTGGTGCACCATGAGTGTCAGAGTGCTACTGGGAGTGCCAAGCCTGATAGTGCTTCACCGAGCACAGACCAGGCTGCTGAGGGCAGGCAGGGCAATATTTCCTACTGAATTTTGCCCTACCCTCTTTGGAACACACTCGGCAACGCTTTTGAGGTCTTTTCTTGTTGTCATTGGCAGGTATTACAAGCAGTCCATGGCAGATACCAGTTTCACCTTCCCTTGTTGCCCCCCCTCCCTGCTTGGCCTTCTTCTTCTCTTTCTTTTTAGGCGATCTTTCCTCATCTTGCACCACACACAGAGCACAATAGCCGAGAGAGTACTTGGAGAGAAGTTCATGGGCGACAAGTTTATGTAATCTCCATATTCCATCCACTTGGTATATTGGCGAAGATTCATGTAGATCGTACGGGAATTGAGCAACATTCTGCAGATCATGTGTAGGCCGATCTTCTTGAACCATGCATACGACTTCCTGGTGGGGTCAGTTGGCTCCAAAAGTTGGTCCACCAAGTCAACTGAACCCATCTGTTCGTTGTAGCGCTGGATTGGTACTGGTTTCTTGATAAATTCCTCCTTACCCCCCCTCACATGGCGAGTACGTTCCACGAAACCTGCCTCATATTTGGTGGTGATGACATTCACTTCCTTCGTGTCATGAAACTTGACCAGCAGAATCTCATCTTTTCTGGCGAACAAGGTTTGCCCTTTTTTAAGTTTTTCATCCCTCACAGTCTTGGGTACACCTCGATTTGCACGAATTGTGCCTGTAGTCAAAGTGTCCCGGGCCAACAGGTACTCAGCAAGGTGGAGGGAAGAATACCAGTTATCAAGGATGACATGCCTTCCCTTCTTCATGAGGTCCAACATCAGAAACACAGGTACTCGCTCTGACTTCGAGAGGGGCTGTAGTTCAGGGTCATCCAACATCCTGTCATAGAGGCGGGGTGTGTACAGGCAAAAGTTCCATGTATACCCCCTGGCACTGGGTGAACTTGGGCAAAGTGCAAACAGCTTCAACCCAAAGCGTTTTCTCTTAGTTTTTATATATTGTCTGAAGTGTAATCTGCCTTTGAAAAGTATGAGAGCTTCATCAACTGCGAAATTGCTTCCAGCAGAGAAATACAAGGTAGTTTTTTCTTGCAACAATGAAAAAAAACTGCCAATTCTGGTCATGGGCATCTTGGGCTGTGCATCATCTGGGTGTGAGTATCTAATGAACCTCATGATTTGAGAGAACCTGTTCCTACTCATGATGGAGGAGTGGTACACAGGAGGGCCTCTACACATTATGGAGGTGCTCCAGTAATTTGATATCTTGGGCAATTTGGTTACCCCCATCAATAATTGAAGGCAAATAAACACATACATCTCATCTTCCTTCACGTCTACCCACTTCCTTCCCATAAATCTTTTTCTATTCTTGGTAGGGTTCTCCCTGAAGAACTTATTAGCCCTCGCATTGGTCCACAGGCATAAAGTATTCACAATGTCCTTCGAAATAAATAGTTCAAAGCAATCCAAGGCTGTCATTTCCTCTGCCTCATGTTGTTGAATAATAGCTGGATGCACATCTTCAAAATCTTCAATAACCTGTGGTAAATTGGTGGGCCGCTGGTCGGCAAAGGGATCTGCCAGGAGATGAAATGCGGGAGGGCCAGCGGCGGCAGTGGGGGTGGGGGACAATGGTGGGGAGATATCATCATCAGTTTCACTTTCCTCACTACCGCTAACATCACTGTCATTCTCGGGTAAATAATCTTCATCCTTGTCACTAATGGAGATGTCTGAGTGTTCCTCATTGTCATCTGATACATCTAAGTCACTGTACAGGTCCACTTCCTGGTCGGATTCACTAGGTAAGGACGCCATGGCACTGGTAATAATCCTGTGGCACACCTGTGGATACACTGACTCCGTCACTCCCTCCCTCCCCACCCTCATGGCTCAAGCCCAAGGCCACGTGACTGGCAACCAGACCCCCCATTGCCATGTTAGTTATTTCCATGTTATATTATATCACATAATATAGGGTATTATATGTACAAACACTAAACTATATACTGTAGGGTACAATGACCTAAAAAAAATATTTGAGTCATTGGCATAACTCTATGCCCCATGACAGGGGCATGACAATGATGTGTGGCATCATTGGCATAGATGCCATTTGCCAACACATGGGGATCATAATAGCACCCAAACCGCAAAATATGAAGCCTTATTGACTCCTATTAGGGTCCCGTGTACCATAGTACACGAGACCGAGTCACGGTTCTTCAGCCAAACTTTTTTTGCGAGTACGGTAGTACACGTTTTGGATATGCGGTAAAGAAGGGGTTAACCAGATGCTGATTCAGGTGTCATTCTTCCTTCACTGACATATCAAGTAAACCAAAATCCTTAATACATCAACGAATGGGAAGGGGATGGTCGGGAGGGCCCCAGTCGTCAATGATTACGGGGCCACTACTAAATGTTAGGTTTTCTTTATCTCCTTACAGGAGTCAAACCTATAATTTATTAGTGGCCCCTCCATCATTGACGAACATGCCTGATTTCTAAGACTGGAGGGGAACATTCGTAATCATATCATAACTCTAGAAAAGCAGATAATCAAACAACCACATAGTATTCTTACTTTTGTAAAAAAAGAGCTATTCGGGTGCATAAACTTTATACAGCCTAAATCTTCAAAAAGGGGTACAAGCAGGAGCGTGCTTCAAAGAAGCCTGCTTGAAAAAGGGTTAACTCTGAGACTCTGTGCACAGATCTGCTAGTTAAGAAGGCACCCCACTTAAAGTAAGTGGTGAAAACTAAAAACTTATAAGTTTACATGTGCACATATAAACCCCATTAACTAGTGGATATATTCCTAAAAATATAACCAAACATAAATTAATTCTTGTACATTCGTAGAAGTACTGAACTCGTGTACTTATGCAGAAGTAATTACTGCAAAAGTAAAAGTCGTAGTTGTCACTACCGAGATTTCTCAAAAATCTATTGCTTCACAGCCAAAGCTACTTACAACAAGAATTGTCGTAACACTACTATTGGCCTTTAGCACAATTTCCTGCAATGAATACTACAGAGAAATTTTATAATCCAATGCCTACAACCAGTATCACAGCTCGTATGTTCCGAACACATACTCCGGAGGGGTCTAGGGTGTCCTATGTCACACTGACTGCACCCTCCCCCCCTTTTTCTTGAAATTAAACAAAACGTGACTAAAAGGGCCACCTAGACCCTCTGCCGTAAAGCAGTACATGGCAAGGAAGGTTTGTCCAGAGCTACTGAAAGGTATCGAGGCAAAAACTCCTGATTAGAGGCCCACAACTGTGTGGACGTAATAACTTCCACCGACAGATTATTAAGGAAACGTAAAGAGGCTGTCCCCTTGCGTAAATCGTGGGTCTTACCCACAACGCCGGGATGCTTCTCTTTAAAGTCCTCGACCAAGAGAGAAGCCAGTGTACGCTCCATCAATCGTTCACCCGGACTTGCGACCCATAAAGCACCCTGGTGATTTAGAGGTGCCATGCTTAAATATTTGGTTAGAGCTTGCACTGGGCAAAAAAGATGGTGCACCTTTCCCCTGTTTAACGCCGGCACCGTGAACTCTGAAAACACGTGTTCACTGTGCTCAATCTCGGCTATGAATCCTGGGGAAGGTGCAATGTGAATACACTCATGAAGCCTATCAAACCTGAGGCAATTAGGTGCGTTGCTCATCGCCGCCAGCTCAGATACTCTGTTCCCGGTAGCCAAAGCCATAAGGAATACTGCCCTTTTGTAAAATCTGCAGTCTTTGGTACATACGGGAACGAGAATAACGACGATGCTTTGTCCAGAGACCATGTAGGCCTGAGCTGACGGGGAGGTGGGCGGAGTTTAAAACCTGCCCACATAAATCACTTTCAGATAAATGTTTCTGCATGAACAGATAAATTAAATAATAAACAACCAACGCCACCGAGGGCACAGTTTGTTTTGTTCTAAGAATCCGAGACGTAAAAGCTTTCCAATGCGATTGAAACTGTCGCTTTGTAGACTGGGTATATTGATTCGTGAATATCTTGGTCACGTCGCTACCATAAGGTGCTAGCCACTTGGCCTCCTGAATGTCCAAAATGAACAAGTCCGCGAGGTTTCTAGGTTGCCAATTGTGTTCTAAGTGGAACAACCCGACCAGGAGGGACACTGGGTGCGGGCACCACGTGTTCAAATGCTGGTACCACACTGCGCCGGCCACAGGGGCGCGATTAGCGAGACTACGCCTCGCTAATCCTGTAGTTTGTTGACTACGTGGCACATTAGAGACGCGTCTGGCGGCAGAAAAGAGATAAATGGAACTCAACCTGTTCTCGTCCGTCATCAGAGCGTCAGGTCCGCCCGCCGGCGTTATCGTCCGACGGGTGAGGTACGACTGTAAGTATCGCCATACACCTTGGTTGTGGCTGTCCCTCGCTTGCGAGCTCTCCCTGAACGGGAGCCCTCGTCCGAGTCCCGTAAAGGTTTATGATAATTAAAAGCTCCCATAGCTCATTAACACATTGAAAGCAGAGCTGGTGAGCAAAATCATAAAGTATACTAATTAATTTAATTTATATTTAATTGTATTAAAATAAATTACTATAAATAAACACAATATTATCATAATATAATCATAGAAAATATATATGTTTATTATGATTCAGCTATTAAATTATTTCATTAACAAATACAAATAAGATAGGGCTACCTGAGCTTAACGGCATTGAACATACAGCAATGAGAGGTTCAAGTGCCGACACGACAGAGACTGGGGGAAAACTACCCCGCCCCCGGGAACTACCTGGTCACCTGGTGCAACACCGGTAATCCGCCCTGGAAAGAGAATTTTCCGGGGATTAATGCTCATAGGGTTACACCCAAAAAACGGTACAAAATATGTGCCTCAAAACCGCCGGTCAACGAACCGTAGCACTCCACCACTACTTTTCGTTGTCCTTTAGTATCATATTAAAGATTTCAGCATATCTTTACCTGTCCAGAAGATTTAAGCATATCTTCTGAATCCTCATAAAGATGAAGCATATCTTTATTAAAGATGAAGTCTTTCAAGTATCCCTTTACACTTGAAACACTAGTAAGATTCCGGCATCTTTTTATCCCATAAAAAGTCTAAGCCTATCTTAATCTCTAATCTGGCGTCACCCAGAAGCCCTCATAGATCGCCGTCTTGAAGGCTGTGATACCCTATTGTATCAATCAATTGTTTGGCAAATTATCGCGAATTGCAAATCAGTTAATATAACCAAAGGTACAACCGCCGGGTTTTATATGCAATGTCAAACCAATTGTACCTGCCCCAGACCTCTTTGTAAAAAGGTCGCCGGGAGGGAAAGACTAAACAAACAAACGGCATTGTTTCAAAGGCTTATTTCAACATATCTTTTATCTGTCCAAAAGAATTAAGCATAACTTCTTAATCCTCATAAAGATGAAGCATATCTTTATTAAAGATGAAGTCTTTCAAGTAACCCTTTACACTTGAGACACTAGTAAGATTCAGGCATCTTTTTATCCCATAAAAAGTCTAAGCCTATCTTAATCTCTAATCCGGCTTCTCCCAGAAGCCCTCATAGATCGCCGTCTTGAAGGCTGTGATACCCTATTGTATCAATCAATTGTTTGGCAAATTATCTCGAATCGCAAATCCGTTAATATAACCACCCGAAGGTACAACCGCCGGGTTTTATATACAAGGACCCCAATGGAAATACGCCTAACGGCCTTATTGGGCTATCCTTAGTTGGAATTATGCAAGGCTGGTACATGTCATATTTATAACATACTATTTATTAGTGGCCCCTCCATCATTGATGAACATGCCTATTACATAAGGCATCCTCTTCAAACACTAATCCGCCGTAGTTTGAATCTACCGCGCAGAGCATTTAAAATCTGAGGAGCCTTCATCATGAGCGCACGCGACCTCACTCATGGCTTCAGTCATTATGAATTGGGTTCTCACTACGAAAAAACTTCGTAAAAAATAAAAATAAAAAGAAAATAAGAATAACTATCCAATAAGCTTTCCATCATATCGTGGATGTACTTGTGTGGATCTTTGACCAGACGCTGATTCAGGCGTCATTCTTCCTTCTCTGCTCTGCGCTCAGCCTGCCCGGACGTGTCTCCCCACGCTCCGCTGGTTCCGCATTTGCTGCGTCCCTAGTGAGTTTTTTCTCATTTGTTTACTCCGGGATGTATCGAGTAAGGTTAGGATATGCGTAGCAGGAGTGTCCTGGGCTGGTTGCCCGCAGTGCAGTGTATTTTGGGTCGTGTGTTTGGGGCATCTATTTCGGATGTACCCTCGTGGTCCTGTTGTGGACTTGTGAACTTTTCACAGTTGAGTTAGCTTGTGATGCAGGCGGCTTTCATTACGCGTTAGTTATGCTGCCTTTTATCTTTCTGATGAGGTAAGCGTTGCTTACTGACGTTCCCAGCGTATTTTTCTTCACTTAGTGAAGTTTTTTCTGGGTCCCGAGTCAGTCTTCCCTTTGCCGGAAGTATTTGCTACAGTGGTGTGTTGGCGGTGGTTCCTGTTGTTATATTTCCAGTGTTTTTTTGTTTATATTTCAACATTTCTTATGCCGTCTACTTAGGCCTAGCCAGCCGCTCATAGCTTTGCCACATGTACAAGTGTTATTGTTTATTTTATAAATATGTCCTACTGTGTCATGTGTATCCGGGTTTAGTTGTGTATTGGCTAATTCCACGGACTATGTATGTTCCTGGTTTAGTTGTGTATTGGCTAATTCCACGGATTATTGTGTGGACCCTAGGCTAGTCGTGCTTGGCTTTCTCTCGAGTCCTATGTGCGTTCAGAATGTTTCTGAACGGGGTGGGTTACTTTCCGGCGGGTTTTTTCTCGGTTCACCATGAAAAAACCCGGCCGAGAGCCGTGTTGGGCCACGCGTGGTTTCAACACAGGCTTGTGTCCCCGGCGATGAGGTGTCTGTGGCTCTCCAGGACTGCGTCTCTGTGTTGGTGCCTGTTTTCAGGCTCCCTTTGATTCCCGGCGGATTGGCTGTACCCATCTAACATTGTTCATGCGGACATATGTTATGAAGTTTTTCTACCCGGTTTTACAAACCACAGGAAAAACCTAGCTGTTGTTAAGGGCTTTCCTCCCCGGCAATCTTTTACAAAGAAGTGGGGACAGGAACTTATGGGGTTAACGTTTTGACATCTCACCCGGCGGGTGCACCTTGGTAGGGTGGGATGAACGACTGGGTCATTCAGTTAGTTAACCGATCCATTTTAGTGATACTATATGTATCGCCGCCTTCACACTTACGGCGATCGAAGGTTCAATTAGGGTTAACTTCTTTTTTTTTTTCACACCCGGCGGGTGCTCCTGGGAGCAGGAAATAAGGAATTTACAATTCAATTTCGTTAACCACTTAATTGAGAGATACGTTAATGTATCGCCGCCTTCAAACTTACGGCGATCTTTTGTGACAATTCGTTAGAAATCAGATCTCGTATCAGCCTGCCCTGTGTTATTCTGCTAAATAATTCAGGTGCCGGCGTCTTTGTGGGGGGTTGTTTTCCAAAATTGAATCTTGAAACAGTCACCACCGGAAAGACTATAAACGCCATTCTGGTCTTTTATATTATGTCAGAGGGTATTCTTCACTTTCTTAAAGATATGTTTAGATATTCTGAAATCTTTATAGAACCCCGCCGCGTAGCGAGCTGTGATCGTTGTGTCATTACGTCTCGTTACCCGGCGGGTTATTAACACTTGTGTGCGAACATGTTGGGTTAACCTTATGAGCATTAATTCCTGGAAATTTTCTTTTTTTCCAGAGCTGGGCTCCGGCGGACCAATACAGACCCTGCAGTAGTTTTCCCCACCAGTCTCTGTCATGGCTACCTTGGCCCCAGTTTTTGCTTTATGCATTACCCCTACCTGTGCCGGTATCCCTATTTTTGCGCACACTCTTTGCATCAAGTGTGTTAAATGTCTAGACCGTTCAAGGGGTCTGTGGGTGATGCGCAACTGTTGCTTTTGCTCCCAATTAAGTGTCAAGGTCCTCCGCGACAATGATAAGACCGCAGCGGTCGCCTTACGAGAGGTTAGGCAACAGATGTCAGCGTATACTACGATTGTGGCTCATAAGTCACTTCAATGTGACAACGTCCCTCTTTGGGATAGGCTTCTTTTCGAACACCCTCCCCCTAAACGTTCCTCTCGAGTAACTAGTAGTAAGCCGGCGGAGACTGGTCAGGGTTCTGTGTCTTCTGCTGCTACTACGAAACGTCCAAGAGAGCCTACACCCCCGGCGGCAGCCTCCTTGTCTCGGGAGAGATCTCGGTCTAGGTCACCTCTCAGACACCAGCCACCTAGTCTTGCCTCTTCACCATCGAGTAAGAAGAGTAAGACGGAAAGTTCCACCAGTGGTCACGGCGATAAATCCTCCAAATCGAAGAGTAGTTCACGGTCACACCGCAGCCATAAATCTTCAAAAAAGGATTCCCATAATAGAAAGGCCTCCCGACATTCGCCAGTTTCTAGTGCTTCTCATCGTACCTCTACCCCTGACAGAGTTTGTGTTCGGTCTCAAGGGTCCAGTATAGTGCCTGTACCTAAAGATGATTTACCCATTAACATTTTAACCCTGGAATTAGAGAGTTCAGGGGGATCAGTGATTGAGAGTGTTTCAGACTCCCAAGGGAGTGTAGGCCAAGGCCTCGGTGTTTGGCGATTTTCTCGGCCGGGGTCTGACCACCCACTTCCGGCTCAAACTAGTCACACAGTGGCTGACGTCCACTGGGACGCGGCGATCCCATCCTCTATTCCTGACTTATCTTGGCAACAAGGTACCCCAGCTTCGGCGGGATCTTCTCAGGAGGAACAGGATGATAAAGACGAGGTTTCAATGATTTCGGATATGGAAGGGCAAGAGTCAGGTTCAGGCTTAGACGCCGCGCAGGATATTAATGATTCACCAGTGAGTACATCATCAAGTCAATTTGTCACTGCACAGGAAATTGATGGGCTACTTAGTAATGCTTTATCTAAAATTTTTGGCCAACAACAGGAAACTCCCACAGTGGACTTGGGAGCTCCCACGACAAGTTCTACGGTACGGCCTCTGATGACTTCTATTGCTTTAACTCAGATCCCTCACCCTCCCACTCTGTCACCATCAGTGGTTACTAGGCCTGCTACGACGGCATTGACCACTTCGAATGTAAGGGTTATAACGGATGTCAATCCACCCCCTCTAGACAAGGCGCCTCTCAGAAAGGTAGCTATGCCCTTGCTTTACGGACCAGACGAGTCATGGGTCCTTTTGACCCCCACTAAACCAGAGCTCGCCCAACCTACCTTGTCAGGGGAACTCCCAGTACCGCGTGAGTGGGTCATCCAGGGCAATAAATCTAAGAAATTAAGGGCCTTGGATACTTTGGGAAATGTACTAGACGTTAATATAAAGGCTATACCTAGTTATTATCACCAGGACTATTTTGTTTATGCTACTAAGCCGGCTTTACCCCCTGCCTCAGCTTCAAAATTGTTTTCAGACTGGTCTAAGCTGGATGGGTTTAATGACATTAAGACTGTCAGCTCTCACTCCAGAACTTGATTTGCAAACCGTCACAGACGCAGCAGCTAATCCAGTCTTGAAGGTGGGGCAGTTGGGTCCAGGACCTTGGGTGGAATGGGAGACAGAGGCTCAAAACTTTGCGACCACATTTACTTCCAAAACTTCCCACCAGATCCCTCAAGATACTCATTCTTGGTTCTCCATGCCAGTGTGTTCTGCCGGCGGAGTCCCTTCAGCTTTGTTTGCTTTCTTAGCTGCCCCTAAAATTAATCTTTGTGAGCTAAAAGACCCTTTCACTACCCCTACCCCAACTCACCTAGACCGAGAATTTAGGCTAAGGGGGAAAGCTTTTCGCCTGTTCTCTCAATACATAGTGTCTCAACAGGTAGCAAAGTCTTTGCTCCGGTCCACTCAGGCAATCGCAGACGCGGATGCCAGACGATCGGTTGAATTGTCCCGGCGACTGCTTCTTCAGTCGTCAATCCAATCTCTGGGTGACATCCGCACCGCCTTGCTTGAGGCGGTACGAGCGAGACAAGACCTCAGAATGTCTTTAGTCCGCAAACTGCCTGATCGCATTGCGAATCAGGTGGTCATGTCACCAGTGCTCACTCCCTCTTTAATGTCCCCTGACGTGTGGCGAACGGTGTTTAATATGGCGCAGGCCTTTAAACACAGTCCCACCCCTTCTAAGAAACCTGCCTTTAACTTCCCCAAACCCAGGCCAGCCGCTAAGGCTCAGCCGGGGGGATCTAAGCCCTTTCTTCCACCTAAGTCCTCCCCCTTCCCTCAAGGTCAGTACAGGCATAGACAGAGTAGGTTTTCAGGTCAGAGAGGACGCGGCCATAATAAGCCAGGTCAGGGCCCGTCTTCGGCCAACGCCAGCCAGCCGGCGAAGCGTCCAGCACCACCAACTCCACCACCATCAAAAAACTAAAGTCTCTCTCACTCCCGGTGCCAATCTTAAGGCCGGCGGATCCGAGGGTAGTACAGCCGGCGAAACCTTGTCTGCTAACTTGGTCGTTCCGAACGTGTCACCAAGCATGGCCGTTAAACACTTGGGCACGGATGGTGGCACGCAAAGGCATCACTTGGCAGTGGCTCCGGCAACCTCGCTTACGTCAGCCGACAACGGAAAATTTTGTTTCTTTAGAGGTGGAGTCACTGGTCCAGGAAATGATTGCCAAGAATGTCATCATCCCGGTCCCCCCAAATTACCCTGTATTGGGGGCCGCCAGACGCGTCACTAATGTGCCACGTAGTGAACAAACTACGAGATTATCGAGGCTTAGTCTCACTAGTCGCGCCCCTGTGGCCGGCGCAGTTGTGGTACCAGCAATTAAAGACGTGGTGCCCGCACCCGGTGTCGCTCCCGGTCGGGTATTTCCACTTAGACACGATTGGCAACCTAGCGACCTCGCTGACTTTTGCATTATGGACATTCAGGAGGCCAAGTGGCTAGCACCATACGGTAGAGATGTGACCAATAAATTATTAAATCAATATACTCAGTCTACGAAACGACAGTATCACTCACATTGGCAAGCTTTTACTTCTTGGATCATTAGAACACAACAGACTGTGCCCTCAGTAGCATTAGTTTTTAATTATTTAAATTATCTGTTTGAGCAGAAACATTTATCTGTGGTAACATTAAAAAATCACTTAACTGCAATTAGAGTGCCCTTTTTAGACCTTACAGGTCTCTCCATACCGGTGGCGGAGGAAACAGGTTTTATGAGGGCATGTTTTAAACTCCGCCCACCTCCCCGTCAGCTCATGCCTACTTGGTCTCTGGACAAGGCATTGTCTTTACTTCACTCTCGTCTGTACCAAAATACTGCAGATTTTGCATTACTCTTAAAAAAGGCTGTATTCCTTTTGGCTTTGGCCACCGGGAACAGAGTGTCTGAGCTGGCGGCGATGAGCAACACACCTAATTGCCTTAGGTTTGGTAGACTTAATGAATGTATTCACATTGCACCTTCCCCGGGATTTGTAGCCAAGAATGAGCACAGTGCACATGTGTTTTCTGAGTTCACGGTGCCGGCGTTAAAAAGGGGAAAGGTGCATCATAATCTATGTCCAGTGCAAGCTCTAACCAAATATTTGAGAGTGGCTCCTCTAAACCCCCAAGGTGCTTTATGGGTAGCGAGTACGGGTAAACGCTTACTGAAACGGAGATTAGCTTCTCTTCTGGTCGAAGTCATTAAAGAGAGTAATCCCGGCGTTGTGGGTAGGGCCCACGATTTACGCAAATGGGCAGCCTCTTTACGTTTCCTGAAGAATTTTTCAGTAGAAGATATTTCGTCCACACAGTTGTGGGCGTCTAATCATACGTTTTTGACTAGATACTTGTCAGTTGCTCTAGACAACCTTCCTGACCATGTATAGCGTTAAGGCAGAGGGTCTAGGTGGCCCTTCAGTCACTTTTGTTTACTTTCAAGAAAAGGGGGGGGGGGGGGGGTGCAGTCAGTTAACATAGGACACCCTAGACCCCGCCGGAGTGTAAGAGCTGTGATACAATTTATGGTTAATGTGATATGAAAATTTCTCTGCGAGAAATTGTGCTAGTACAATGTTAGTACAAAACAACGGGGTTGTTATAGTAGTTTTAGCTGTGAAAGCAATTTAATATTAAACAGTGGAGATCTTTTGCAAATTATCTCCACGATTATTTTGGGGTTTATTATGTGCACATGTAAACTTATAACTTGTTATTTTTGTCACCACTCATTGAGTGGGGTGCCTTTGTAACTACAGATCTGTTCACAGAATCTTCAGAGTTATTCTTTTTTGTCAAGCAGGCTTCTTTGAAGCACACACCTGCCTGAACCCCTTTCTTGTATATATATGGGCTACGCCGTATTTAAATATATTTTCAAAGTAAGAATACTATGTGGTTGTTTTATTATCTGCTTTTCTAGAGTTATGATATGATTACGAATGTCCCCCTCCAGTCTTAGAAATCAGGCATGTTCGTCAATGATGGAGGGGCCACTAATAAATTATAGGTTTGACTCCTGTAAGGAGATAAAGAAAACCTAATATTTAGTAGTGGCCCCGTAATCATTGACGACTGGGGCCCTCCCGACCATCCCCTTCCCATTCGTTGATGTATTAAGGATTTTGGTTTACTTGATATGTCAGTGAAGGAAGAATGACGCCTGAATCAGCGTCTGGTCAAAGATCCACACAAGTACATCCACGATATGATGGAAAGCTTATTGGATAGTTATTCTTATTTTCTTTTTATTTTTATTTTTTACGAAGTTTTTTCGTAGTGAGAACCCAATTCATAATGACTGAAGCCATGAGTGAGGTCGCGTGCGCTCATGATGAAGGCTCCTCAGATTTTAAATGCTCTGCGCGGTAGATTCAAACTACGGCGGATTAGTGTTTGAAGAGGATGCCTTATGTAATAGGCATGTTCGTCAATGATTACGGGGCCACTACTAAATATTAGGTTTTCTTTATCTCCTTACAGGAGTCAAACCTATAATGTGGTACCAACTCTGTAAATTGCTAACTGAATAAATATTATTATTATTATTATTATTATTAATATTATTAATGTCAAACCAATTATACCTGCCCCAGACCTCTTTGTAAAAAGGTCGCCGGGAGGTAAAGACCAAACAAACAGACAGCATTGTTTCAATGGCTTTGAAAAGCAGAGAAAACCAAGGCCAACAGGTGTCAGCCTGATCACCTAGAAACTGAGTGGAGCCCCCCTTGACGGGAATAACTCAGGAAGCCTGATCCCAGGCTCGACCATAGAAAACGCAGTTTCTGATGAACCCTCAAGCGACCAAACTCGTCGGGGTAACTTACCTATTTAGCCATCCTGACTAAAACTCGGTAAACAAAAACGGTGTTCTCGGGCAACGAGAAAAACGCCGGAAAGGTAACCCACAAACATATACATTACAGGAGGGCGTAATGCATAAAGCAATGAATAACACAGGAAGCCTGCTCCCAGGCTCGACCACAGAAAACGCAGTTTCTTATGAGCCCTCAAGCGACCAAACTCGTCGGGGTAACTTACCTATTTTGAGCCATCCTGACTAAAACTCGGTAAACAAAAACGGTGTTCTCGGAGCAACGAGAAAAACGCCGAAGGTAACCTACACCAAACGAGACATTTTAACACATTTCATACAAAGTGTGTGCGCAAAAATAGGGATACCTGAACAGGAGGGCGTAATGCATAAAGCAAAAACCGGGCAAAGGTAGCCATGACAGAGACTGGTGGGATAATTACTCCAGGTTCTGCATAGACCTGCCGGGACCCAGCTCTGGAAAAAAGAAAATTTCCAGGAATTAATGCTCATAAGGTTAACCCAAACATGTTCGCACACAAGTGTTAAATAACCCGCCGGGTAACGAGACGTAATACTCAACGACGACAGCTCGCTACGCGGTGGGGTTTCCTAAGTAAAAGATTTCAGAATATCTTAATTTGTCCAAAAGATTTATGAATACCCACTGACATAATATATAAAGACCAGCATGGCGTTTATAACTGATGAAGTCTTTCCGGTGGTGTTTGTTTCAAGATTCAATTTTGGAAAAAAATAAAAACTAAAAAAGACGCCGGCCCCCGAATTATCTCGTAGATCAAAAACTGGGAAGCCTGACAAATATACGAGATCTAACTTCTCCCGAAGTATCTTTTTTAGATCGCCGTATGTTGAAGGCGGCGATACAAAACGTATCCCTCAATTGTCTGGTTAACTAACTGAATCGTAAATTCGTTATTCCCATCCCTCCAAGGAGCATCCGCCGGGTGTGAATATTAGTTTAAAAAAAAAAGTTAACCCCAATTGTGCCCTAAAGCGCCGTATGTTGAAGGAGGCGATACACAATGCATCCCTCAATTGTCTGGTCAACTAAACTGAATTTTGCAAATTCGGGCATCCCACCCTTCCAGGTTGCACCCACCGGGTGATTTAAAGTTTAAAAGTTAACCCCCAAATGTTCCTAACCCCACTTCTTTGTAAAAGATCGCCGGGGAGGAAATACAAAGATCGCGAATTGCAAATCATTCAATATAACCACCCAAAGGTACAACCGCCGGGTTTTATATGCAATGTCAAACCAATTGTACCTGCCCCAGACCTCTTTGTAAAAAGGTCGCCGGGAGGGAAAGACTAAACAAACAAACGGCATTGTTTCAATGGCTTATTAAAGATTTCAGCATATCTTTCACCTGTCCAAAAGAATTAAGAATAACGTCTTAATCTTCATAAAGATGAAGCATATCTTTATTAAAGATGAAGTCTTTCAAGTATCCCTTTACACTTGAGACACTAGTAAGATTCAGGCATCTTTTTATCCCATAAAAAGTCTAAGCCTATCTTAATCTCTAATCCGGCTTCTCCCAGAAGCCCTCATAGATCGCCGTCTTGAAGCCCGTGATACTATAGGTTTGACTCCTGTAAGGAGATAAAGAAAACCTAATATTTAGTAGTGGCCCCGTAATCATTGACGAACATGGCTATTACATAAGGCATCCTCTTCAAACACTAATCCGCCGTAGTTTGAATCTACCGCGCAGAGCATTTAAAAACTGAGGAGCCTTCATCATGAGCGCACGCGACCTCACTCATGGCTTCAGTCATTATGAATTGGGTTCTCACTACGAAAAAACTTCGTAAAAAATAAAAACAAAAAGAAAATAAGAATAACTATCTAATAAGCTTTCCATCATATCGTGGATGTACTTGTGTGGATCTCTGACCAGACGCTGATTCAGGCGTCATTCCTCCTTCACTGACATATCAAGTAAACCAAAATCCTCAATACATCAACGAATGGGAAGGGGACGGTCGGGAGGGCCCCAGTCGTCAATGATTACGGGGCCACTACTAAATATTAGGTTTTCTTTATCTCCTTACAGGAGTCAAACCTATAATTTATTAGTGGCCCCTCCATCATTGACGAACATGCCTGATTTCTAAGACTGGAGGGGACATTCGTAATCATATCATAACTCTAGAAAAGCAGATAAAAACAACCACATAGTATTCTTACTTTTGAAATATATTTAACAACGGCGTAGGCCGAAAATATACAAGAAAAAGGGGTTCAGGCAGGTGCGTGCTTCAAAGAAGCCTGCCTGACAAAAATGGGTAACCCTGAAGATTCTGAACACAGATCTGTAGTTACAAAGGCACCCCACTCAACGAGTGGTGACAAAAAATAACAAGTTATAAGTTTATATGTGCACATAATAAACCCCAAAATAAACTTGGAGATAAATTGCAAAGGAACTCCATTGTTCTAATATTAAATTGCTTTCGCAGCTAAAACTACTATAACAACACCGTTGTTTTGTACTTAACATTGTACTAGCACAATTTCTCGCTGAGAAATTTTCATATCACATTTTAACCTTAAATTGTATCACAGCTCTCATACTTCGGCGGGGTCTAGGGTGTCCTATGTCAACTGACTGCACCCCCCCCCCCCCCCCCCCCGTTCCCGTGAAAGTAAACAAAAGTGACTGCAGGGCCACCTAGACCCTCTGCCTTAAAGCTATACATGGTAAGGAAGGTTTGTCTAGAGCAACTGACAAGTATCTAGACAGAAACGTATGATTAGACGCCCACAACTGCGTGGATGCGATATCTTCGACTGAAATTTTTTTCAGGAAACGTAAAGAGGCTTCCCATTTGCGTAAATCGTGGGCCCGACCCACAACGCCGGGATTACTTTTTTTTTTTTTTTTTTTTTTATAAGAGACAATGAACGGAGGAAGGAAAAACACAGATAAAACAAAAAGGTCCATGTGCCTAAGGGCATCCTCCATTCATAAAATGTTTGTAACAACTGGATTTAAACATTTGTTGATTGTAAGTTTGTGGAAAGCAATTCGAGGAAAGTGAATTCCAAAGAGTAGTAGCTCTGGGGATAAATGATTGATAAGCAGAAGTTCTGCATTGTGGAGGAGAAAGTGTAAATTCATGGGCGCGCTCAGCTGCCCTAGTTCTACGGGGAAAGATGTGGAGAGGCGGCACAATTGAAGCAAGTTCCTCGGAACAATTGCTGTGAAAATATCTGTAGAATATGCAAGGGATGCAACGTTTCTTCGTATGGCTAATGTAGGAAGGTCCTGTGTGATTGCAGGGTTATTGATTAATCTAATAGCTTTATTTTGAATTTTGTCCAAATGACTTCTACCAGAAGAGAGGCTAATCGCCGTTTAAGTAAGCGTTTACCCGTACTTGCTACCCATAAAGCACCTTGGGGGTTTCGAGGAGCTACTCTCAAATATTTGGTTAGAGCTTGCACTGGACATAGATTATGATGCACCTTTCCCCTTTTTAACGCCGGCAACGTGAACTCAGAAAACACGTGTGCACTATGCTCATTCTTGGCTACAAAACCTGGGGAGGGTGCAATGGAAATACATTCATTAAGTCTACCAAACCTAAGACAATTAGGTGTGTTGCTCATCGCCGCCAGCTCAGACTATAGGTTTGACTCCTGTAAGGAGATAAAGAAAACCTAATATTTAGTAGTGGCCCCGTAATCATTGACGAACATGCCTATTACATAAGGCATCCTCTTCAAACACTAATCCGCCGTAGTTTGAATCTACCGCGCAGAGCATTTAAAAACTGAGGAGCCTTCATCATGAGCGCACGCGACCTCACTCATGGCTTCAGTCATTATGAATTGGGTTCTCACTACGAAAAAACTTCGTAAAAAATAAAAAGAAAAAGAAAATAAGAATAACTATCCAATAAGCTTTCCATCATATCGTGGATGTACTTGTGTGGATTTCTGACCAGACGCTGATTCAGGCGTCATTCCTCCTTCACTGACATATCAAGTAAACCAAAATCCTTAATACATCAACGAATGGGAAGGGGACGGTCGGGAGGGCCCCAGTCGTCAATGATTACGGGGCCACTACTAAATATTAGGTTTTCTTTATCTCCTTACAGGAGTCAAACCTATAATTTATTAGTGGCCCCTCCATCATTGACGAACATGCCTGATATCTAAGACTGGAGGGGGACATTCGTAATCATATCATAACTCTAGAAAGCAGATAATAAAAACAACCACATAGTATTCTTACTTTTGAAAAATGTATTTAATACGGCGTAGGCCGGAAATATACAAGAAAAAGGGGTTCAGGCAGGTGCGTGCTAGCCTGCCCGACAAAAATGGGTAACCCTGAAGATTCTGAACACAGATCTGTAGTTACAAAAGGCACCCCACTCAACGAGTGGTGACAAAAATAATAAGTTATAAGTTTATATGTGCACATCATAAACCCCAAAATACATGTGGAGATCAATTGCAAATGAACTCCATTGAACTAATATTACATTGCTTTCGCAGCTAAAACTACTATAACAACACCGTTGTTTTGTACTAAACCTTGTACTCGCACAATTTCTCGCAGAGAAATTTTCATATCACATTTTAACCTTAAATTGTATCACAGCTCTCATACTCCGGCGGGGTCTAGGGTGTCCTATGTCAACTGACTGCACCCCCCCCCCCCCCCTTCCGTGAAAGTAAACATAAGTGACTGCAGGGCCACCTAGACCCTCTGCCTTAAAGCTATACATGGTAAGGAAGGTTTGTCTAGAGCAACTGACAAGTATCTAGAGAGAAACGTATGATTAGACGCCCACAACTGTGTGGACGCAATATCTTCAACTGAAAAGTTTTTCAGGAAACGTAAAGAGGCCGCCCACTTGCGTAAATTGTGGGCCCTACCCACAACGCCGGGATTACTCTCTTTAATGACTTCTACCAGAAGAGAGGCTAATCGCCGTTTAAGTAAGCGTTTACCCGTACTCGCTACCCATAAAGCACCTTGGGGGTTTGAGGAGCTATTCTCAAATATTTGGTTAGAGCTTGCACTGGACATAAATTATGATGCACCTTTCCCCTTTTTAACGCCGGCACCGTGAACTCAGAAAACACGTGTGCACTATGCTCATTCTTGGCTACAAACGCCGGGGAGGGTGCAATGGAAATTGAATCATTAAGTCTACCAAACCTAAGACAATTAGGTGTGTTGCTCATCGCCGCCAGCTCAGACACTCTGTTTCCGGTGGCCAAAGCCAAAAGGAAAACTGCCTTCTTTAAGATTAAAGCAAAGTCTGCAGTATTTTGATACAGACGAGAATGAAGTAAAGACAAAGCTTAGTCCAGAGACCAAGTAGGCATGAGCTGACGGGGAGGTGGGCGGAGTTTAAAACACGCTCTCATAAATCCTGTTTCCTCCGCCACCGGTATGGATAGACCTGTAAGGTCGAAAAAGGGCACTCTAATAGCAGTTAAGTGATTCTTCAAAGTTACCACAGATAAACGTTTCTGCTCAAACAGATAGTTCAAGTAATTAAAAACCAATGCCACTGAGGGTACAGTTTGTTCCGTTCTAACAATCCAAGAAGTAAAAGCTTTCCAATGTGATTGATATTGTCGCTTAGTAGACTGAGTATATTGATTGAGCAATTTATTGGTCACATCCCTACCGTATGGTGCTAGCCACTTGGCCTCCTGAATGTCCATAATGCAAAAGTCAGCGAGGTCGCTAGGTTGCCAATCGTGTCTTAAGTGGAAGTACCCGACCGGGAGCGATACCGGGTCCGGGCACCACATTATTAATTGCTGGTACCACACCTGCCCCGGCCACAGGGGCGCGATTAGCGAGACTAAACCTCGATAAACTCGTAGTTTGTTCACTACGTGGCACATTAGTGACGCATCTGGCGGCGGAAACAGATAGATGGAGCTCCATCTGTTCCAGTCTGTCACTAGGGCGTCTGGCCCCCCTGCCGGCGTTATCGCCCGGCGGGTGAGGTATAGAGGGAGCTTGTGAGTCTCGTCGGACGCAAAAAGATCCACTTGTGGATGGGAGAGCTCCGCAATCATTAGGTCGAAAAGGGGTTGCTTGAGCTCCCATTCTACTGTCGTGCTCTGTCTCCGGGACAGAGCGTCTGCCCAGACGTTCGCTACGCCTGGGAGATAAGATGCGTGAAGATAAATATCTAGACTGCTGGCTAGAACAAAAATCTCTTCCGACACGAGTAGCAACTTCCTTGACCTCGTTGACCCTTGTTTCTGAATACAGTGAACTGCATTCAGATTGTCCATTCTGAAGGCCACCGACTTGCCCCGTAACGCCGGGCCGTGAGCCTGAAGGAAATACAAGGGGACTAGTAACTCTTTGACATTTATGTGAGAGATTTCTAAGTGGGACCAAAGCCCCTGACCCTGGTGCCCCTGATTTGACTGAAATCCCCACCCTATGGTGCCCGACGCATCCGTGTCTACCCATACCGTTGGAGGAGGAGAGGTCCATGACATGATTGAGTGCAATGTTTCCCTCTTCGCCCAGACCGCTAGTAAGGTGTGGATTAATTTTGGTATGGGCCATAATTTTCCCGCCGGTAAGAGTGGGAAATATTTGTTGCCTTCCAATATTAATCGTTTTACTTTCAACCGGCCCAACTTGACAGTTAGCTGAATCCAGTTGAGAGAGCCGACCAGAGACTCCCAGACTCTTCGTGTCGTAGTCAGACTGTGAAGAAACCTGAACAGTTTCCTGCGAAACCTGTTGCGATTGTCCACACTCTGACTCAGAGTGAGAGCGGCGGTGTCCCAGACCAGCCCTATCCACTGAATTACTCTTGAGGGAACAAGGTTTGACTTTACCAGATTTACCTTGAAGCCTAGAGTTTTGACATGATTTAAAATGATATTGACATGTTTTATGCATAATTGTTGTGTCTCTGCCACCACCAGCCAGTCGTCTAGATACCACAACACTCTGATTCCCTGTTTTAACAACGGCATCAGGGCTTGCCGGACTAGTTTCGTGAATAATCGAGGTGCTAGGTTCAAACCGAACGGCATCCTCTGAAAAACAAAAATTTTGGTGCCTGATCCTCAAGGCCAGAAACCTTTGAAATCTTTTGTTGACCGACACGTGCCAATAGGCGTCTGTCAGGTCTAGGGAACACATCCAGCCTCCCGGCGGAAGTGTTAGCCTGATTTGATGAACTGTTAACATTCTGAAAGACTCGTTGTAAATGTGAAGATTCAGATAAGACAGGTCTACGACCGGCCTCATCTGAACACTGTCCCGTTTGGGAACCAAAAACAGTTTTGACGTGAATACAGGGTAATCTGGAGGGACCGGGATGATGACATTCTTGGCAATCATCTCCTGGACCAGCGACTCCACCTCTAATGAAACACAATTTGCCATTGTCGGCTGACGTAAGCGAGGTCGCCGGAGCCACTGCCAAGTGATGCCTTTGCGTGCCACCATCCGTGCCCAGGTTTTTAACGGCCATGCTTGGTGACACGTTCGGAACGACCCAGTTAGCAGACAAGGGTTCGCCGGCTGTACTTCCCTCGGTTCCTCCGGCCTTAAGATAGGCACTGGGAGTGAGAGAGACTTTAGTTTTTTTATGGTGGGGTTTGGTGGTGTTGGACGCTTCGCCGGCTGGCTGGTGTGGGCCGAAGACTGGCCCTGCCCCGGCTTATACTGGCCGCGTCCTCTCTGTCCTGAAAACCCTCTCTGTCTATGCCTGTACTGACCCAGGGGGGATTGGGAGGACTTAGGCGGAAGAAAAGGCTTAGAACCCCCTGGCTGAGCTTTAGTAGGAGGCCTAGGTTTGGGGAAGTTAAATGCAGGTTTCTTAGCCTGTGCGGGACTGTGCTTCACGGCCTGTGCCATGTTAAACACTGTTCGCCATACATCAGGGGACATTAAAGAAGGAGTAAGTACTGGGGACATTACCACCTGGTTAGCAATGCGATCAGGCAGCTTGCGAACTAATGACATCCTAAGATCCTGTCGTGCTCGCACCGCCTCAAGTAAGGCTGTGCGTATGTCACCTAAGGATTGAATCGACGACTGAAGAATCAGACGCCGGGATAACTCAACTGATCTTCGAGCATCCGCGTCTGCGATTGCCTGAGTGGACCGGAGTAAAGACTTGCCACCTGCTGAGAAACTATGTACTGTGAAAACAGGCGGAAAGCTTTTCCCCTTAGCCTAAATTCTCTGTCTAGGTGAGTAGGGGTAGGGGTAGTGAATGGGTCCTTTAGTTCACAAAGATTAATCTTAGGGGCAGCTAGAAAAGAAAATAAAGCTGACGGAACTCCGCCGGCAGAACCCACCGGCATGGAGAACCATGAATGTGTATCCTGAGGGATCTGGTGGGAAGATTTAGAAGTGAAAGTGGTTGCAAAGTTTTGAGCCTCTACCTCCCAATCCACCCAAGGTCCTGGTCCCAACTGTCCCACCTTCACAACTGGATTAGCTGTCTCGTCTGTGACGGTCTGTAAATCTAGTTCAGGAGTAAGAGCCGACAGAGCCTTAATATCATTAAACCCATCCAGCTTAGACCAGTCTGAAAAAAGTTTTGAAGCTGAGGCAGGGGGTAAAGCAGGCTTAGATGCATAAACAAAATAATCCTGATGATAATAACTAGGTATAGCCTTGATATTTACGTCCAAAACATTACCCAAGGCATCCAATGCCCTTAATTTCTTTGACTTATTTCCCTGGATAAACCACTCAAGTGGTACCGGGAGTTCCCCTGACAAGGTAGGCTGGGCAAGCTCTGGCTTAGAGGGGTTCAAAAGAACCCATGACTCGTCTGGCCCATAAAGCAGGGGCATAGCTACCTTTCTAAGAGGCGCTTTGTCTAGAGGGGGTGGATTAACATCCGTGATGACCCTGACATTTGACGTAGTGAATGCCGCCGTAGCTGGCTTAGAGCTCCCTGCCGGTGACAGAGTAGGAGGGTTAGGAATCTTAGATAAATCGATTGACGTTATCAGAGGCCGTACCGCAGAACTTGTCAAGGGAGCCCCCAAGTCCATTGTGGGGTTTTCTCGTTGTTGACTAAAGAATTTAGATAGAGCATGAGTAAGTAACCCATCAATTTCTTGTGCTGTAACAAACTGGTTAGATGCAGAACTTACAGGTGAATCAGTATTATCATGGGCGGCGTCCAGGCCTGAGCCTGACCCTTGTCCTTCCCTATCTGAAATTATTGACACTTCATCTTGTTCCTCCCGATCCTCCTGAGAAGACCCCGCCGAGGCAGGGGTACCTTGTTTCCAAGATAAGTCAGGGATAGAGGATGGGGTCGCCGCGTCCCTGTGGACATCGGCTACTGTGTGACTCGTATGAGTCGGACGTGGATGGTCAGACCCTGGTTGAGCAAACCGCCAAACACCGAGGCTCTGGCCTACGCTCTCTTGAGAGTCTGAAACATTATCAATTATTGAATTTCCTGAACTTTCCATTTCTAGGGTTAAAATATCAATAGGTAAATCTTGTTTAGGGACAGGCGCTTCACTATACTCTGAGGCTGTAACAGAAACATTTTCAGGTGTAGAGGTACGACGAGATGCACTAGACTTAGGAGAATGTCGAGAGGACTTCTATGGGAATCCTTTTTGGAGGATTTGTGGCTACGGTGTGACCGCGAACTAGACTTAGATTTGGAAGAATCACCACCATGACCACTGGTGGAAGCTTCCGTCTTACTCTTCTTACTCGCCGGGGAAGAGGCACGACTTGAAGACTGCTGTCTGAGAGGTGACCTTGACCTCGATCTCGCCCGCGACGAGGAGGTGGCTGCCGGGGGAGTAGGCTCTCTCGGGCGTTTAGACGTATCCACAGACGATACAGAACCCTGGCTAGTCTCTGTCGGCTTAAAACCCGTTACTCTAGAGGTACGTTTAGGGGGAGGGTGCTCTGACAGCAACTTATCCCAAAGTGGGACGTTGTCACATTGAAGTGACTTATGTGCGACAATGGTAGTGTAGGCCGACATCTGTTTGTCTGACCTCTCTCAACGCTACCGCCGCGGTCTTGTCATTGTCACACAGGACTTTATTGGCTAATTGGGAGCAAAATGAACAATTAAGTGTAACCCAGAGACCCCTTGAACGGTCTAGACATTTAACACACCTTATGCAAAGGGTATGCGCAAAAATCGGGATACCCGCGCAAGTAGGGGTAATGCACAGGGCAAAAACTGGGGCCACAGTAGCCATGACAGAGACTGGTGTGAGGAAACTACCGCCGGGTCTGTATTGGTCCGCCGGAGCTCAGCTCTGGAAAAATAAAGAAAAATTTCCAGGAATTAATGCTCATAAGGTTAACCCAAGTGTTCGCATACAAGTGTTAATAACCCGCCGGGTAACGGGATGCAAAGACACAGCTAACACATCTCGCTACGCGGCGGGGTGTAAAGAGGCTAAACAAATCTTTTTAGCTAAAGAACATGAAGAATACCCTCTGATATAATGGTCCAGCATGGCACTTATAGTCTGTAGGAGGTGGTGACTGTCTCAAGATTCAATTTTGTAACAAAGCCCCCCTCATAAAGACGCCGGCCCTTGAAATATTTTAGTAGAATAGCCCAGGGCAGGAATATACGAGATCTGATATTTTAACGAATTGTCCCAAAAGATCGTCGTAAAAATAGAAGGCGGCGATACTGAATGTATCACCAAATTAAGGTTAATCGAAATTGAATTTGTTATAAATTCCTTAGTTCCTCCACTTAGGAGCACCCGCCGGGTGTGGGAATCGATTTGGTTAAACCTCATTGAACCTTCAATTGCCGTAAGAGTAAAGGCAGCGATACACAGAGTATCACTAAAATGGATTGGTTAACTATATGAGACCTAAGTCGTTTATCCCACCCTGCTCAGGTGCACCCGCCGGGTGAGAAGTCTAAAAGTTAACCCCGCAAGTTCCTGACCCCACTTCTTTGTAAAAGATCGCCGGGGAGGAACGCCTAAACAACAGCTAGGTTTTCCATGTGGTTGTCGTAAACCAGGTAGAAAAAACCTATAAAAACGAATGTTCGCAAGAACGTCGTTTTTTATATATATATATATATATATAAGGATGGGTACAGCCATCCCGCCGGGAATTAAAGGAGGCCTGAAACCAGGCACCCACAGAGACGCAGTCCTGGAGAGCCACAGACACCTCCCCACGCCGGGGAACCAGCCAGAGTTAAAAACCACGTGTGGCCCAACACTGCTCATCGGTCAGGATTTTCATGGTGAAACCGAGAAAAAACCCGCCGGAAGGCAAGCCCCACCCTGAACAGACACCATCTGAACAATACGACACGAGGAGAGTCACGCACGACTAACCAAGGTCACAACATAATCCGTGGAATTAGCCAATACACAACTAAACCAGGAAACAATTATAGTCCGAGGAATTAGCCAATACACAACTAAAACCCAGATACACATGACACAGTAGGGCATATTTATAATAATAAATAATAACACTAGACATGTGGCAAAGCTACGAGCGGCTGGCTAGGCCTAGGTAGACGGCATGAAAATAGTTGAAATATAAACACACACTGGAATAACACAACAGGAACCACCGCCAACACACCACCGTAGCGACAACTTCCCACCCCGGGAAGCCTGACAAGGACCCAGAAAAAACTTCACTAAGTGAAGAAAAATACGCTGGGAACGTCAGAAAACACAGCTTACCTCATCAGAAGGATAAAAGGCAGCAATAATTAACGCGTAATGAAAGCCGCCTGCATCACAAACTAACACAACTGTGAAAAGTTCACGTGTCCACAACAGGACCACGAGGGTACATCCGAAATAGATGCCCCATACACACGACCCAAAATACACTGCACTGCGGGCAACCAGCCCAGGACACTCCTGCTACGCCTATCCTAACCTTACTCGATACATCCTGGAGTAAACAAATGAGAAAAAACTCACTAGGGACGCAACGAATGCGGAACCAGCGGAGCGTGGAAGGTACGTCCGGGCAGGCTGAGCGCAGAGCAGAGAAGGAGGAATGACGCCTGAATCAGCGTCTGGTCAGAAATCCACACAAGTACATCCACGATATGATGGAAAGCTTATTGGATAGTTATTCTTATTTTCTTTTTGTTTTTATTTTTTACGAAGTTTTTTCGTAGTGAGAACCCAATTCATAATGACTGAAGCCATGAGTGAGGTCGCGTGCGCTCATGATGAAGGCTCCTCAGTTTTTAAATGCTCTGTGCGGTAGATTCAAACTACGGCGGATTAGTGTTTGAAGAGGATGCCTTATGTAATAGGCATGTTCGTCAATGATGGAGGGGCCACTAATAAATACTCTGTTTCCGGTGGCCAAAGCCAAAAGGAAAACCGCCTTTTTTAAGAGTAATGCAAAGTCTGCAGTATTTTGGTACAGACGAGAGTGAAGCAAAGACAAAGCTTTGTCCAGAGACCATGTAGGCATGAGCTGACGGGGAGGTGGGCGGAGTTTAAAACATGCTCTCATAAAATCTGTTTCCTCCGCTACCGGTATGGAAAGACCCGTAAGGTCTAAAAAGGGCACTCTAATCGCAGTTAAGTGATTTTTTGTTTTGTTTTTTTAATGTTACCACAGATAAACGTTTCTGCTCAAACAGATAATTCAAATAATTAAAACTAATGCCACTGAGGGTACAGTTTGTTCTGTTCTAATGATCCAAGAAGTAAAGGCTTGCCAATGTGATTGATACTGTCGTTTTGTAGACTGAGTATATTGATTGAGTAATTTATTGGTCACATCTCTACCGTATGGTGCTAGCCACTTGGCCTCCTGAATGTCCATAATGCAAAAGTCAGCGAGGTCGCTAGGTTGCCAATCGTGTCTAAGTGGAAATACCCGACCGGGAGCGATACCGGGTCCGGGCACCACATTTTCAATTGCTGGTACCACAACTGCGCCGGCCACAGGGGCGCGATTAGCGAGACTAAGCCTCGATAATCTCGTAGTTTGTTCACTACGTGGCACATTAGTGACGCATCTGGCGGTGGAAACAGATAGATGGAGCTCCATCTGTTCCAGTCTGTCACTAGGGCGTCTGGCCCCCCTGCCGGCGTTTTCGCCCGGCGGGTGAGGTATAGAGGAAGTTTGTGAGTCTCCTCGGACGCAAAAAGATCCACTTGTGGATGGGAGAGCTCTGCAATCATTAGGTTGAAAATGGGTTGCTTGAGCTCCCATTCTACTGTCGTGCTCTGTCTCCGGGACAGAGCGTCTGCCCAGACGTTCGCTACGCCTGGGAGATAAGATGCGTGAAGATAAATATCTAGACTGTTGGCTAGAGTAAAAATCTCTTCCGACACGTTTAGCAACTTCCTTGACCTCGTTGACCCTTGTTTCTGAATACAGTGGACTGCATTCAGATTGTCCATTCTGAAGGCCACCGACTTGCCCCGTAACGCCGGGCCGTGAGCCTGAAGGAAATACAAGGGGACTAGTAATTCTTTGACATTGATGTGAGAGATTTCTAAGTGGGACCAAAGCCCCTGACCCTGGTGCCCCTGATTTGACTGAAATCCCCACCCTATTGTGCCTGACGCATCCGTGTCTACCCATACCGTTGGTGGAGGAGAGGTCCATGACATTATTGAGTGCAATGTTTCCCTCTTCGCCCAGACCGCTAGTAAGGTGTGGATTAATTTCGGGATGGGCCATAATTTTCCCGCCGGTAAGAGCGGGAAATATTTGTTGCCTTCCAATATTAATCGTTTTACTTTCAACCGGCCCAACTTGACAGTTAGTTGAATCCAGTTGAGAGAGCCGACCAGAGACTCCCAGACCCTTCGCGTCGTAGTCAGACTGTGAAGAAACCTGAACAGTTTCCTGCGAAACCTGTTGCGATTGTCCACACTCTGACTCAGAGTGAGAGCGGCGGTGTCCCAGACCAGCCCTATCCACTGAATTACTCGTGAGGGAACAAGGTTTGACTTTACCAGATTTACCTTGAAGCCTAGAGTTTTGACATGATTTAAAATGATATTGACATGTTTATGCATAATTGTTGTGTCTCTGCCACCACCAGCCAGTCGTCTAGATACCACAACACTCTGATCCCCTGTTTTAACAATGGCATCAGGGCTTGCCGGACTAGTTTTGTGAATAATCGAGGTGCTAGGTTCAAGCCGAACGGCATCCTCTGAAAAACAAAATTTTGGTGCCTGATCCGTAAGGCCAAAAACCTTTGAAATCTTTTGTTGACCGATACGTGCCAATAGGCGTCTGTCAGGTCTAGTGAACACATCCAACCTCCCGGTGGAAGTGTTAGCCTGATTTGGTGTACTGTTAACATTCTGAAAGATTCGTTGTGACTGTGAAGATTCAGATAAGACAGGTCTACGACCGGCCTCATCTGAACACTGTCCCTTTTGGGAACCAAAAATAGTTTGGACGTGAATACAGGGTAATTTGGTGGGACCGGGATGATGACATTCTTGGCAATCATTTCCTGGGCTAGTGACTCCACCTCTAAAGAAACAAAATTCGCCGTTGGCTGACGTAATCGAGGTCGCCGGAGCCACTGCCAAGTGATGCCTTTGCGTGCCACCATCCGTGCCCAAGTGTTTAGCGGCCATGCTTGGTGACACGTTCGGAACGACCCAGTTAGCAGACAAGGGTTCGCCGGCTGTACTACCCTCGGTTCCTCCGACCTTAAGGTAGGCACCGGGAGTGAGAGAGACTTTAGTTTTTTGATGGTGGGGTTGGTGGTGCTGGACGCTTTGCCGGCTGGCTGGTGTTGGCCGAAGACTGGCCTTGACCTGGTTTATTCTGGCCGCGTCCTCTCTGACCTGAAAACCTACTCTGTCTATGCCTGTACTGACCCTGGGGGGAGTGGGAGGACTTAGGCGGAAGAAAAGGTTTTAGATCCCCCTGGCTGAGCTTTAGTAGTAGGCCTGGGTTTGGGGAAGTTAAATGCAGGTTTCTTAGAAGGGGTGGGACTGTGCTTAACGGCCTGTGCCATATTGAACACCGTTCGCCACACTTCAGGGGTCATTAAAGAGGGAGTAAGCACTGGTGACATAACCACCTGATTCGCAATGCGATCAGGTAGCTTGCGAACTAACGACATCCTAAGATCTTGTCGTGCTCGTACCGCCTCAAGCAAGGCGGTGCGTATGTCACCCAAGGATTGGATTGACGACTGAAGAATCAGTCGCCAGGATAACTCAACCGATCTTCGAGCATCCGCATCTGCAATTGCCTGAGTGGACCGTAGTAAAGACTTAGCCACCTGCTGAGATACTATGTACTGCGAGAACAGGCGAAAAGCTTTTCCCCGTAGCCTAAATTCTCTGTCTAGGTGAGTAGGGGTAGGGGTAGTGAACGGGTCCTTCAGCTCACAAAGATTAATCTTAGGGGCAGCTAGAAATGAAAACAAAGCTGACGGGACTCCGCCGGCAGAACCCACCGGCATGGAGAACCATGAATGAGTATCTTGAGGGATCTGGTGGGAAGATTTAGAAGTGAAAGTGGTTGCAAAGTTTTGAGCCTCTACCTCCCAATCTACCCAAGGTCCTGGTCCCAACTGTCCCACCTTCAAAACTGGATTAGCTGCGTCGTCTGTGACGGTCTGTAAATCTAGTTCAGGAGTGAGAGCTGACAGAGTCTTAATATCATTAAACCCATCCAGCTTAGACCAGTCTGAAAATAGTTTTGAAGCTGAGGCAGGGGGTAAAGCAGGCTTAGAAGCATACACAAAATAATCTTGGTGATAATAACTAGGTATAGCCTTGATGTTTACGTCCAGAACATTACCCAAAGTATCCACGGCCCTTAATTTCTTTGACTTATTGCCCTGGATGTCCCACTCACGCGGTACCGGGAGTTCCCCTGACAAGGTAGGTTGGGCAAGCTCTGGTTTAGAGGGGTTCAAAAGAACCCATGACTCGTCTGGCCCATAAAGTAAGGGCATAGCTACCTTTCTAAGAGGCGCTTTGTCTAGAGGGGGTGGATTGACATCCGTTATGACCCTGACATTTGAAGTTGTCAATGCCGCCGTAGCAGGCCTAGTGATCCCTGAGGTTAACAGAGTGGGAGGGTTAGGGATCTTAGATAAATCAATCGAAGTCATCAGAGGCCGTACCGTAGAACTTGTCGTGTGAGCCCCCAAGTCCATGTGGGGTTTTCCTGTTGTTGGCCAAAAAATTTAGATAAAGCATGAGTAAGCAGCCCATTAATTTCTTGTGCCGTAACAAACTGGTTTGATGAAGAACTTACAGGTGAATCATTAGT
The DNA here is from genome assembly GCA_032716605.1 of Paralithodes platypus. Classification (NCBI taxonomy): domain Eukaryota; kingdom Metazoa; phylum Arthropoda; class Malacostraca; order Decapoda; family Lithodidae; genus Paralithodes; species Paralithodes platypus. The sequence continues at coordinate 27,921,039 of CM064481.1, forward strand.
ATCCTGTGCGGCGTCCAAGCCTGAGCCTGACCCTTGTCCTTCCATCTCCGAAATTATTGAAACTTCGTCTTTCTCCTCCTGATCCTCCTGAGAAGACCCCGCCGAGGCAGGGGTACCTTGTTGCCAAGATAAGTCTGGGATAGAGGATGGGATCGCCGCGTCCCTGTGGACATCGGCTACTGTGTGACTCGTTTGAGTCGGACGTGGGTGGTCAGACTCTGGTTGAGCAAACCGCCAAACACCGAGGCCCTGGCCTACGCTCTCTTGAGAGTCTGAAACATTCTCAATTACTGAACCCCCTGAACTTTCCAATTCCAGGGTTAAAATATTAAGTGGCAAATCCTCTTTTGGGACAGGCGCTGCACTGGACTCTTGGGCCTTAACACAAACTCTGTCTGGGGTAGAGGTACGATGAGATGCACTAGAAGTTGGTGAATGTCGAGAGGACTTCCGTTTATGTGAATCCTTTTTGGAGGATTTATGGCTACGGTGTGACCGCGAACTATTCTTAGATCTGGAGGATTCCTCGCCGTGACCACTGGTGGAACCTTCCGTCCTACTCTTCTTACTCGCCGGTGAAGAGGCACGACTAGATGACTGGTGTCTAAGAGGAGACCTAGACCGAGATCTCGCCCGAGACGAGGAGGCGGATACCGGGGGTGTAGGCTCTCTTGGGCGTTTAGGTGTAGCAGCAGAAGATACAGAACCCTGACCAGTCTCCGCCGGCTTAATACTCGTGACTCTAGAGGAACGTTTAGGGGGAGGGTGTTCGGAGAGCAATCTATCCCAAAGTGGGACGTTGTCACATTGAAGTGATTTATGCGCAACAATGGTAGTGTAGGCTGACATCTGTTGCCTGACCTCTCTCAACGCTACCGCCGCGGTCT